>OZ018395.1:33669248-33999306 GCA_963969525.1 Ontholestes murinus | reverse complement strand
GGTCTAGAAATATCACCAAAAGTTACTTTAATGTTTTCTTAAACTATCCTTAAAAGTTCGTATCTCCACCGATGCATATTTAGGGTCTTTTTAATTTTTTTATTCGGCCTATAAAAATTAGGTCGAGCGAAACCGTGCTTAATTTAGAAATTGTTATATAAAAAATGTTTGTGATATTTCTAGATCTCATTGAATTGACATTTTTTTATATAACAATTTCTAAATTTAAGCACGGTTTCGCTCGACCCAATTTTTATAGGCCGAATAAAAAAATTAAAAACATCCCAAATATGCAGCAGTGGAGATACGAACTTTTAAGGGTAGTTTAAGAAAACATTAAAGTAATTTTTGGTAATATTTCTAGACTTCATCGAATTGACATTTTTATATAACAATTTCTAAACTTAAACACGGTTTCGCTTGACCCAATTTTGATAGGTAGCGCCGAATAAAAAAATTAAAAAGACCAAAATATGCACCGGTGGAGATACGAAATTTTGAGGGTAGTAGGAGAAAATATTAAAGTAATTTTTGGTGATATTTTTAGACCTCATCCAATTGACACTTTTTATATAACAATTTCTAAAATTAAAATTTATATTTAAAATATTATTCATGTTCAAAAATTTGAACTTTCGTTCCAAATTATTTAGAAACTTGATTTTTTACTTATAGTATACAGTATTATGTTATAAACAATTAAGTATCCTTATCAGTTTCTTCCTCTTCAGTGTCATATCGTGTCATAACTACCTAGAGACGCTAAAATTTTTATTATTTGTGAAATGGACACAAGTGGCACTGACTACGAATTGACTGATGATGATACTAACAATTTTCCATTTTAAATAAGTAAGTAAATCAGACATTTCAAAATAAATAATTTCGTTCTACAATATCAGACAAATTTTATAAATATTCTGATTAATATTTTTTTTTTCAGAAAATCGCAAATTATGAGGATTGACACTGTCATAGAAACATTTGTCTGGGTTTTCTGTAACTGCCCTATTTTTTTTTCAATATTTACAAGTGCGTTTAAGTGCGTTTTTATTTTATGTTTATGCGTGCTGCTTGAAAATAGTGTGCTCGACTCCGCGATACTGCATACGGGTTCCCTTGACTCAATTTTGATAGGTAGCGCCGAATGTAAAAATCAAAAAGTCCAAAAATATGCAGGAGTGGAGATACGAAATTTTGAGGGCAGTTAGAGAAAACATTGAACTAATTTTTGGTGATACTCCCAAACCTCATCGAGTTTGAATTTTTTATATAACTCTATCTAAAGTTAAAATTTATATTTAAAATATTATTCATATTCAAATTTTTTTAACTTTTATTCCATAATAGTTAGAGACATAATTTTTTAACCATAACGGACAGTATTATGTTGTAAATAATTGTGTATAATATTGTATTGATAGTACATCTACAACCTATGTAATAAATTATTTAACATTGCGCGCGAAATGCTGTAAAATCGTTGTTTTCTAAATCGATCAAGTTTAAGCGTTAATTGCGAATAATATAGCGGGTTAAAAAATATAAATATGCAAGATCTAAAGGGTTTCATGTATCTACAATCGTGTGGATATGTTTTTTTCCGAAATTTTCAATTTAATTTTTTTTCCTAAAACCCCCCCTGGCGCTCGCGCTCGGATTTGGCACACTGTGCGCCGGTGGTGGCGCATTCGGTTACGGCCCCGAACTGACGTGCAGCAACATTGGTCCGGGTCAGCAGTTGGATGGGTGACCGGTACCATTCACCATTGGGATACAATTAATAGTGCTTTAGAGCGACGCTGACTATCCTTTAAAGTAACAAGCTCATATTCACACACATAAATATACAAATCACACGGCGGAAGGACCACGTGGTCGATATCCAAACACTACTACTACTAATACTACTACAATCGTTAACCAATAATGAGGAATGCAAAATGTATTAAGAACATTTTTAATGTAACTTTATTTTTAAAAATTTGATACCTGGCAAAGTCTTTAACTAATTAGAATATTTTTAAATATAAATGTCACCACAATGATAATTAGATAAAGCCTTCCAAATAAATCGAGATTTATTTGGAAGGCATAGATTAAAACTTCGTAGTAATTTTGCGTAATATAAAGACCATTGCTAAATTTCGAGATAAAATAATCAAAGTTGCTAAGAGCTTATCCGTATAGAATGTTTTTTTTAAATAATGTTTAGCCCTAAAGTTTTAGTTTGATAATATCTAGCTATCTTATATTTTAAATAACTATTACTGTGTAATTTATAAATCATAATGATAAAGAAAGTTATTATGCCTTAATTTTAAATGAAGTTAGTCTCACAATAGTTTTCTATATAAGAAATACTTTCTCATGCCCGCAATGATTATTATATATATTATATTTTAAGAAATATTGTGTATACTATGTAAGAAACCTTTTGCAAATGAAATAATGGCAACAAGAACAATATTTTTATTTGCAAAGGTATGAACTAGCAATAAAATCTATTTCTATCTGCATTATTTACTTAACTTCATTGGGGGATTTAGAATTATATTGTAGATTATATCAATCATGATATAAACCATCAAAAAGTTTTGATAAAAATATTACAGTTTTTATTATATACAACATTATTTCATTGCTTGAATAAGATAATAATATATTTCAAAGGTGACTATTTTCTGGGCGTTGCACTAGATCCCTCTTTGGGTGGAAAACCATCGTAAATCGTTGGGAACTATCAGCAGAGACAGCTATAACAATAATAATGTAAACATTATATTATTGTTCCCTGTCAACATCAGCCACGGACCTGTTTCGACATAGTTTAGATCTCATAAGGGTGGCGCAGTTGAAGACAGCGAACAATTATTTAACCATTACTTGAATAAACTATTTACAAACATGTGATTTTAATCAGTTTACATGTTTGTCATAAAAGGAAAAGTTAATATGGAACACTATTTGAACTACGCGGATGTAGCCCACTTGATTTAGTAGAGTGATTCATTTCTACTGCTTATTAGGGAATCCTATCCCATATATATGTGAATATATTTGTGAAATCAATTTGATATCTCTGCAAGATTCCATTCAAATCACTAACTTAGATGAAGCATAAAGCAGTATTATAGTTGCATATTTTACCGGTTAGCTTCGAGTAAATTTAAAGTGCCAGCAGATAAATCTCCCGAGGTCTGCATTTAAGAAAACAAATTAAAGCCGTCCATCTAGGAAAACGCAGAGTAAGCAAGCCGTGAATTAATATTAATTTCTTAATTTCGACGAAAGAAGCCCTAATCCTTTCCCTTTTCTCGGAAACCACGGAAATCTCCCGACAATAAAAATCTAGGCTCTGGACGAGATGAGGGTGGCTTCTTCTTTAATGTGGCCCCTCGTAAGAATCCCGACCTTTCCAAATTTAATTCTCATCAAAGATGAAACGGGGCGGCCAAAGCGACGGATACCGTTGCCGATAAACCCCCAATTTTCCGCATTAAACTTGCATCCGCCGGACAGCCGAAGGGATTACGTTTAGTCCGGTGCTCCTTAAACAAACGGAGAGGAAATGGGGAAATATGCATGCACTATTTACTCATTCAAATAATTCTAGTGTTCTAGTGTACATCGGAGTTAAACTAATATATGCCATTGAATGAATTATTTATATATTTGTTACATATATTAAAGTATTCTAATACAAAATATAAATTCTCCCTATTAAATTATGACATTACCATATATTCTAAATCTAAAAACAAGTTTAATATCTGCTTTTAATTGAATTCAATAAACAACATATCTGGAACCATTTATAAAATAAACATAAAAATAATACCATACACTATGTATAAAAAAAGTTTAAAAGAGAAACAAATTAATTGGGCGGAAATATTAAAAATATTTATATAGAAATAACTAACATTAGGTCAAAATTAAAATAAATATTTATTATTTATGATTGGAAATATATAAAAACTATTCAATGCAAAACAAAAGGCATTATTTTTCTCTATCTATACCTCCGAAAATGAAATTAAAAACATAATATCTAATATAAAATCATCTCACTCTCTAGAAATTGATTGTCATTAAATATACAATTAATTACATAATCACACCAATAACAAGATGTTTTCCAAAGATTTTAAAAATCTGGGACACTATACATTTCTAAAAGAAAGGTAAGTGACACAATCTGGAAAATCTCAGATAAATACGTTCTGAAAAATATTCTAAAGATGATAAACACTATCGATATACTGCTTGCTTGAATTAAAAAAAAAATGTTTTTTTATTATACTGAAAGTTATAAAATGAACAATTGTAATTTCATATGCTAAGTAATGAAAATGAACAAGTATACTTTGATATGTTTTTTTTAAACAAAATAATGTTTAAAGACTTCAGCAGCAAGTATTTCCTCCTCTGGCAGTGATAACAGGCATGCTCTGGATCAGATTATGGATCGCATTCTGCGATTGTCCCATTCCTGCATCAGTATGTCGCGAAGCGCTCTAAAATTTCTGCTGGCACATATCTCCATAAACGTTTTCCCATATCATCCCAAACATGCTCAATCGGATTTAAATATGAACTGCGAGCAGGCCAACAAATCGTGTGATTTGACACTCGTCAAGATACTCAGTAACTCTTCGAGCAGTGTGGGTTCGTGCGTTATCATGCATAAATTTTACGGCTTCTGCAAGAATAACCATGAAGGTAAAACATGTTCTTCTAGAACCTCTGTCAGATACCTATGCGCTGTCAACGTCCCTTTCTCGATAATGACTCCGTGCGAGTGTCAAAAATATGCCCCCCCATGCCATAACTGATCCTCCAGCCAATACAAGTCGCTCGGCAATACATGCTTGAGAATAAGTCATCATCACACTCTTACACGCCTATCTGAGCCCGTAAGATAGAATCGCGATTCATCGGAAAACAATACGCTACTCTAATCCGCTATTGTCCAAGCCAAGTGGCGGTCCAGAGGCTCTAATTTGAATTCGATAATCCTCACTTATGTTTACATTCCTCACTTCTTGCAGATGATTTCGAAGGGAAACTGCCGTGAAAGTTCGGTTTCCCAAAGAAGTCAAAGCGGTCATCTCTAGCTGTTTTTATATTTATATTTAAGATACTATATTTTTATTTTGTTAGCATAAGTGTGGCATATTTAGTATTTTTAAGATTAAGTGATATAAGTTAATAACATAAGACATTTCATATATATATATATATATATATATATATATATATATATATATATATATATATATATATATATATATATACATATATATATATATATATATATATATATATATATATATATTTGTTATGAATTTTATAAATATATTTTATATAGCAACAGTGCTAAATAAAGTTTATTATTTATTTATATTTATTTATGTTGTACACTCGAGAGACTTACACCAACGTTTCTCGTACTTTCGCGCTGATCGCGACCGTCTTTAGAGCCACCACAATTCGTGCCATAATAGCAGGATTTATGCTCATTGCAAAACACTAACAATGACAAAAATACACAATTTTCAACTGACAGATGACACCACAGAAACAAAAACTTGCTTTTGTTTAAAGAATGCATATCAAATAAACTTTTTTATTTTTATTACTTAGCATATCAAATTAAAATTGTCATTTTCATTACTTTCAGTAAACTTTCAACAACAAAATTTACTTTCTTATTTAAACTGTTGCAATCAAAAAAAAAAACACGAAAAAAACGGATTGGCCCTAATTTTATGCTGACAATATATAACAATATTCTTGAATGACAATATTTTGGATTTCTGAAAGGTTTCACAATTAGTCATACCATTTACAATTTTATGAATGAATGTTCTAAGCAAAATGGACAGAAATACAAATGTCTATTCCTCATTTTTAGAACTGTCGAAGACATTCGATTATGTTGAACATCAATTGCTACAACTTATAATTATCATACCTGTCATGCAATCTTAGTAAATATAGATGTTAAAGCATACAAGTCCAAGATGCTGTTGTTGCTGTATCTCAGGAAAGTATTTTGGAGCCAATATTGTATTTTATATAAAAATATATTAAATTTTATCCTTTACTTCCTTGTAGTAAATTAACTAATGATTTAAAAATACGAACACATTTTGTAAATTACTTTTGTATCATTCAATGTCTGTCGAGGTATTAGCCAGAGAAGTTTCAATAAGTGAGTTGTTTTGTAGTCTTAGCAAGACTCATTGTTGAAGATTGATGAATTGTTTTCGTACTTTTAAATTATTAATTATATTAAATTCCATTACGTGGTTGTTGAAAATTAACTATTAATTTAAACTGCAAAAAACATATCTACAACAATGAGTCTTATTAAGACTACATATCAATTCACTTCCTTGGCTAATTCAACGATAGATATTGAATTATACAAAAGTAATTTGCGTGTAACTAATAGTAAAACTAAAATTTTAATTTACGTTGAGAGAGGAGAGGAAAATTGGTGTGAGAAAGTACAACAAAATTAATTTGGTGATTTATTTATAATAAACTAGCAAAAATGAATTTTATATTAATTATTATGGTAAATTGCTTTATTGGTTTAGAAATATACTATTATGAAACGATATTATAAATTCTGCATTTTATAACACAATTAGAAGAAAAAAAATACCTAAAATTTTAAAGAAATTCATTAAGCAGTATCTAGCATCCTTTTTCCATTGTTGTTTCTAGTGTTTTCTCCATACTGTTCTAGTGAATATCATACTTGTCTTTAGTTCCTACGCTTGCATTAAGATCTCCAGCGACATATATTCTTATTTTTGCTTCTTGGGTTACTGGGTCTAACTCTTTCCAAAATTTATTCTTTTCTTCTCCTTTTTCATCTTCGTTTGGTCCATGTGCTATGATTATTGTTTTTATTTTGGTATTGTTTTTTCCTTCTCTCGTATTTCTATTTTCAATGTTCGTTCTGATTTTGCTTCCAAGTTGTATATTTGGTGCTTCAAGGATTTGTGAATTATGGATCCAACACCTGCTGCAGCTCTTTTCCCTTCTTCTGCTCCGCTGAAGATCATTATTTGCTCATTGTCTAAACCCATCTTTTCAAATTCTCCTACGAGTTCCTTTTCTTTTCCACTTATTGCTCTGACGTTCCATGTTCATATTTTCCACGTTCAATTGCTGCTATCCTCTGATTTATCGTTATTTACCTTATCTTATCGCATTGGCTGTAGATTTTAGCATTAATTTTTTACTAAGTGAATCTTATGATATCGATAATATTTTTACAAGCTTCAATACTACATGGTAAAATACAATCACTAGTCACCTATCAGATCATAGGTCCCAATATATTTGAGTAAACCAGAAACAAGAAAACAAAATTGAAACAAAAACTATAAAAATAAGAAAATTAACTTAAGAAGGTACCCACAGATGGACTTCGCTATATTATTGAATCCATTAAACGTAACTGAAGTGTTCAGTAAATTCCATATTACCTTTCTAGAACTCTTTAACAAATATTTATCTTGCAAAGAAAAACAATACATTTAAATAACAAAAACAAAAACATTGGTTGAAATAATAATAAATGAAATATAATTTGGACGCTCTGGGAACGATTGCTGTTACGATGAAAACGGAAGAAACTTATAAACCCTATAATGTATTTAAGAAAACTCAGTAAGGCAATGAATGAAATAAAATAACAGTATAATGAACCGATCATACTAACATCTATTAACAAGCAAAAATCGATTTGGAAACAAAAGTAAGGAATCTCCCAATACAGATACGATACCTAATACTGAAGAATGTATGCATACTTCTGCAGCGTTGCAGATAAAATAATATATATAAATTATTATTATCCTACCTACTCTCCCGTTCTCAGCAAGTTTACTGGAACTTAACTTTATCAAGTAGCATAGACCTCCAACATGGGTTATTATATAAAATTAATTCTCTTGAATTAAATTTGTCATATGGTCTATAAAAATAATGAAAACCACATAATTCTGAAATTGTAAAAGATTACTTAAACCAAATATGAACTGGTAGTTCGATAGAAAATCAAAATGAACTTATAGGTGTATGTTTGAGTGCGGTAAGATTTATCCTTATGGTAAAAGTTGCCGCAATACTGTTTTTCAAGATCCTACTGATTTTGTCCGCTGTACATATTGATTTTTTAAAGATAGGCTTTTGTTAAGATTAATTCGTCTAATTTTCACTTGGTTAAGATATTATTGTGATATTGATGTATGCATGTTCAAATCTATTTTATATATCGTACCTATTAGCGATTTGTTAATACTATTTCTTTTTTGGTCTCGGGATGATTTAATTCTGCTTGCAAATATTTGATTGTAAGTGTTGTATTATTGGAATATATTAGGGGAACCAAAAATTTTATCATTTCTGTGCAATGAGATGTTAGTTTGCCATTTATCAGCTCAGGTGTTACTTCAAAGTCGTGCTAAAGGCATCTTAGTATTAGAGAAAATAATGAAATTTCATTTTCCTTGCAATTTATGGTGAAATGGCAAGTTAGATACTAAAGGTACATATTTGCGATGTTTATATAAATGCAATTGAGGTTTGTAAATGAAAAAGATGTTTCAAATACAAACCCATTATATATATTGATCTCACTGATTTTTGTCGATTAAGAAGAACAACAACTTTGGAAATGAAAGGTTAAGTGCGGAAATGAGGTAAATCCATATCGGACAATCGAGGAGCTATCTAAGAATATTTGTAACATATTGGTAAAGTAATCAAAGTAGATGTTTGGGTGCGGTATAATCTACGTAAAGAAAACAAATCTACCTGATTCACTACATGAAAGTGCGGTATATATTGTCAGTATAATGAAAGTATTCGAAATGTCGCCCTCATATTTGTGATTAAAAATAAAAATACGGAAACTGTGAAAATAATATGTTTTAATAATAATTGAATCTACAGCAATAAGTCTTACTAAGACTACAAAATAAGTTACTTGTTAATAATTTAAAAAACACAAAAATATTTGATACATCTACAACAAATGAGTCTTATTAAGACTACAAAAAAAAACAAAAAAACTTGTTGAAACAACTACTTCTCTGGCTAATACCTCGACAGATATTGAATGATACAAAAGTAATTTGCATGTTACAAATAGCAAGGCTATCAAAGCAACACTAGTTTGGACGTATTTATTTCTGTAAAAGTTGTTTTATAGTCTTAATAAAACTCATTTTTGTAGATTTACGAAATATTTTCGTGTTTTTTTTCTAATAGTTAATTTTTTTACAACGTAAAGGACTTATATATTTTTATTATTAAAATTACTTGTTATAACAGCGACTTTTCTGGCTAATACCTCGACAGATATTTAATGATACAAAAGTAATTTGCGTGTTACAAATAGTATAACTATCAAAGAAAAACTAATTTGAATGAAATTACTTCTGTTTAATAAATGATAAATTATACTTTAGACTGTTTGAAAGTGAATGTAACATGAAAAGTTATGAACAAAAATTGCATTTAGACTGATTTCATTATATTAAACTAGCAAAAGCAAATAAATAATCTAGCATTCAAGTTTATAATCATCTGAAGACACGTGTTCAATATTTCGATCTCTTCAGTACAGCTCTATTATAAAATTGATTATAATACAAATAAAAACATTTACTAAATTAATGAATTTTTAACGAACTAAAGATTTTAATATATTTTATTATTTTTATAATATATTTTCAAGCGTAACCATTTTCTATAAATAAATATAAACTCGTTTAAACTTGAACATAAACATATCTGTAAATTCACTTTTCGAACTTTACATTTTTAAAATTCCTGAATAAGAGAGTAGCAGCTAATGTACATTCAATAGAAATTAATGTCAAATTTGTAAGCTTATGGAATTGCGAAATACTTCTTTCTCCACTTTCTACAGAGACAGGGAGTGTTAATAAAATTCTTAACGCTATAGAGGTGTTAGGATACAATGTGTTTAAACTATTTTGGTAAAATGAATGTTGTAATATGAGAGATACCCCATCTAATTTCTCTTGAAGATCTAGCTGGAGAGTAGTGCAATGCTTTTCAAGTATTTCATCAGTTACATCCGTGAGTTTGAAGATAAATAAAAACTGAAAATTTTTTTCCTGTGGGTTTCCAAAAAGGTAAATCGTTCATTTAAGGAATTAAGTGTTATATCCGAAATATAATTGAAAAAGTTTATCCTAAATTTATCTTCCTCCATCAAAGGATCGCCTGCATCTTTTTCGTCAAATTGACGCTTTTTCTTGCTAGCTGTGACTTCACTTTCGGTCAAAAAATCAGTGCTATTCTCAAGATTCTCAGAAATTTTATTAGCAGCAATTATCATCTATTCAAGTTCGAGTTGCCTGCAACTTTTCAATTTTTCTATTGTTTCCTCTAGCATCCTTGTGCAATCCGATATATTCATAGTTACAGCCTGCAATAACTTCGAGACTGAATGAATTTCAAATAAAATGTCATGCCAAAGAATTACACCGCATGTAAACTTATATGGTTTTGTACTTGTTGCCAATCCTCTTGCTTTAACTCTAGTTTCTGCATCTCGAGTGACGCCTTCCATTATTTCGAATAATACATCATATATTTCACAAAGTTGATATCGCAAAGATTTTAGTGCATCTATTCTGCTTACCCACATGTTTTTTTTCTGCACCTCTTAGCGCTTTATAAAATCAGAAAAAAAGGAGATGTGGCCTTCATAGTACTTTCCCTATATTTTACTCTAAAACTATAACATTTACGCTATTCTTAATCATTTGTTCAATTTTAAATTCTCTACAATAAGTTGTTATATAAATTTCACGTAACTCCAATAGTTTATTAACAATTGGCAAAAAATTACAAACATCAATAAAACCTTAGGTTTAGAGTTTCATCTTTAACAAATAATTCGTTTTTAAGTTACAGCGCCCACCGACAAATACACATACACACACACACAGATACAATATCAATAACTATACTATACTACGTATATAGGGAAAGTAAAAATATATAGTTCTTGTACAACAGAAAAAAATATTGTTGTTTCTGTAAAAAAAGACGCTGCATCATTCACAACTAGGTTTAAAAGAGTAGAAAGCGGAATCCAGTAACGCGAACAGTGACGCTATCTATGGACAAATCGCGGTCAAACTTGACAGAAGAAGAACCTGCACGAGACCAACAGGAAAATGCGGAAATAAATCGCGCCCAAACAGCCGCCAGCGCTCATACCTCTTCCCGCCCCACCAACCAACCGACCCTGCAGGCGCAGAAACTAAGGATCGTGGTCAACACCACAAACTACTGTGCACGGGGCCAGATGTTTCTGACTGCTGCCACCGCTGCGGGTCACCAGGACATCTTGCGGCCGGTTGCCAGAACGCCGCCACCTGCCTGCCCTGCGAGAGGCTAGGTGTTTCGGCGTCCCATTTCACAGGCTCCGGTGGCGGCTTCTTCCTAAGGGTCGCTGAGGCTGCCATGTGCGCGACGGCACCAGGATCCCCCGGCAGGACCGCAAGGACAAACGCGGGGGATGACTCCACGGTTCCCCTTCCAGTAGGGCCGGCCCCAGAAGACCGGAGGGGCTAGGAACCAGACTAGTGTTCCTCCAGGTCAACGCTAACAGGAGCCACGCTGCGCACGACGTCCTGGCTATGGTGAACGACGAGTACATGCCCGACGTCACCACATTCAGCGAGCCCAACAACTCCAGGGTGAACGGGGACTGGCTGAGGGACTCCCAAGACGGGGACGTGGCCCTCAAGCTGAGCCCAAGGATTAAACACCTCGCCTCAGCATCAGGGAGCCCCTGCAAAGGCATAGCATGGGTGGAAGTGGCCGGGCGGATGGACACCGGACGTACTCCAACTTGCGTTCGCCACAATTCTGAGTCCATAATCCTTACCCTGCTCTCCTACGGCCTCATGAGCTGCATCGGAGGATGGATGGTCGACGAAATCACAGAACCACTGAGAGACCACCGCCACATAAAGTTCAGTATCAAGACAGAACGCCAGGAAATCATACCGCAAAAGAACGTGGAGGGTGAATAGACCATGCCCCTCAGGCGTAGGTCGTGCACCCTTAAGTGGGATCAATTCTGCGGAAAAAAAGGTTTAAAAGAGTGAAATGGAGAAGGAACATAGAACTCCCGCGAATACTTTTCAAGTATTCTGTTTTGTACACCCTTTTTGACTCCTTGCTCCAATGTCATAGCCTTGCGCTCTAACTTCAATAAATTTTTTTTTCAACCCATTTTTCTCAACAATCTCACCATGCCTTAATATTGTGAGGGTGAAAATTGTCACCTTCCTGTGTTGTTAGGAAATTCCAGTTCTATAACTTGATATGACCCTCTCGATTAGTATCTGACAAGTTTTGGATGACACGCAGAAAATATTTCATAGTTTGCTGGAACTTACTGATATTGCTACCCTGCTTTTGATAATTTCTTGGATTTCTTCAACGACTTCTTTAGGAGGTGATTTAGAAAGGGCTGATGAATCCACCACATCCGAAGAGGTTGCTGTTGATGTGGATGTAGATGGTTCTGACTGAAGCCTAAAAACCAAGAATTCTTCCATGACATGGCTTAGCTTTCTTCCTTCTTCACCTTTCTTTAAAAATTTCTGTCTATATTGGCTTCCAGGTAGTCCTTTTCTTCCGATCCATGCTATTATAAGAATATCAATTGCCTACTATGTACCCTATTGTATGTATCGTAAAAAAAATTAAACGATGTAAAATATCGAAATTTAATAAGCTATAATTTAATTAGCTTACCTTTTTAGGCTTTTTAAAAGATAGGCATTTAACAACGCACCACAACACGTACTGACACTTGTTAACGAGTCTGCTGTTGGAGACCAACTAACATGAAAATATCATTATCTCAAAGAATAAGTCAAAAACCTAACACGTTCAATTATCTTCCCCTTTCCACTACTTCGGAGGGAGTTTATACTCGGATCCAGTTACCTTTCAGGGCCAGATGACGTTCGGCTGCTGATACATCGCGGGAATCTTAATGAAATACAGCTGATCATTGGATGCGATGCTAATGCACATCACAGAAACTACTAGTTTTATCTTAGAGAATGACATTGAAATTGCAAGTATTGGAAATGTACCCACGTTCGTAAACGCCGTGCGAAACGAAGTAATTGACATTAAACTTTCCTCTCTTGTAGTTCAGTCAAAAGACTCCTCTAGGTAAACATAAGTTGTATTGTAACGTAGGACGGATAGCTCTCAATAAATACTTTGTAGACCTTGTTGGGTAGGCAGGCCTGGAGCATTCCGTGGCGGTAGTGTCAAACAAGCGAGGAGGCTGCGAAATGCTCTTCCAGGCTATTAGCCACCTGGAAGGCTAGCATCCCTAGGAGCAAGCGCTTTATTTACGGTTAGACGACTAGACGTCATGCAAACAGCAGCAGGAGGGATCTCACCCATTACAGGTAATCTGGGAGGTTCTCGAGAGGGTGCCAAGCGAGGCAAGAAAGTCCCTCAAGTTAACCATCATGAGTGTGAAAACCTAGACATGGAAACGTCTCCTGGACAAGGTCCAGGAAGATCCCTAGGGCCTGCCCTACCGGGTGGTGGCGAAGACGCTTGGGCATTCTCGCCCTAACCCTGATGATCCACTTGACCTCATACTTATTAACCTCTAGGCACTTGTTCAACGCCTGAAGAATTTCTTCTTCGGTGGTGTCTTCCCCGAAGAATTTCATTATCTTGGCCATGCCCTTCCCTACTATACCATTAAATTTCCCAATGAATATGTCGCAACAGACTTCGCTCTTAACTTCTAATACCACGTTACCCGCCATGCTCCGTCTAGCCGACATGATTGCATCGGGATTGTGTCTAGCTTTAATTGTCCTCTTTAATTTGCCAAAATCTCAGCGTAGGGCCTGTGCGCAGCCTCGGCCATAATACGTATGGGTGTGTGCCTAGCTCTGGCCTTATGCCCCTCCTTTGTGCCATGCTCCTGCACCGGAGCTGCACCCGTGTCCTTGGGAGGCACTTTCCTTCTTTTCACCTCCCTTCTTCGCCTGAGTCCCTGGTTCCTTTGCCTAAGCCAGGGCGTGCTTCATATGCTAAATCCTACAGACCGATCAGCTTGTTATCATTCATTTTAAAACTACCCAATAAACTAGTAGACAGACACATGCGGAAAGGAGTCCCAAAGGATTCACCAATACATCATGAACAATACTACCAAGCGGAAAAGTCATATAAACTAGCAATCCACCAGCTAATGAGCAGATGCGAAAAGAAATTATCCCGCATGTCAAAAAATGCTCGGAAGCCTACTGTAATAACTACCCTATATGGAAAAGGAACAGAAACAGGAGTCGCTGGTGGGTGCCCGCTGGCCATTCTGGTATGCGGGATACCGTAGAAAGATGGTGCAGGAATGAAGGGTTAATTGTAAACCCGGTCAAAACGGCGATAGTCCCCTTCACTAGGAGACGAAAATATGATGACATAAAATCACTACTTATGTAATACAAGATTGAACTTTAACTTCCGCCTAGAGAGCACCAGCAAAAAGGCCATGAGAGGATTATTATTATATAGGATAATTATAGGAGTTCTGTACGTCCGTCGTCTTCAATGACTAACAAGCGAGTTATTTTCCATATTTTTATGGCTTAATTTTATTCCAAAAGTACGTATTCCAACTTATTCTAGCCAATTTCTAAAGAATCAAAAATTGAGGGACTTTTATATTCTTTCCTCAAAAAGAATTAGAACTTTATTGCAAATTTATTTTATTGTTTACATACACATTTTAATTATGATTGATATATCCATATATAAATGTTACTTTATATGTTTCCAATCAAATATATCGTTTCTAGGTTTTATGTAAATTTAATTATTTTCTAAATAATTTTAGAACCAGTTTACCACACGTATTGGCAAAATTATTTTGAATGACATTTAGCATAATTTAGGGCTCATTTTCGCTAGAAGCACTTGGAGCATAGGAAATGTTTTTATTTGTAATTTAAATAATACAACTATGATAATAAATTTACATAGTGCTATTTTTTAAGAAAATAAAAAATAAAACCCATTAGATGATAGCATTTCATATAGCCACTAAAATAATTCATTATTAATATATTTCAATAGTTAATAGATTGACATTAATTATACATAAGTACCATGTGGCAAAATACTCTCACAGTAAATTATCTATATTAGATTAACTCTTCGGCAAGCAATATTCCGGTACTCAAATACGGAAATTGGAAATTCAGGTAATATTTGTTTTTCAATAAATGTATTTAAAAATAATTCAATAAATAGTAATCTATTCGTAAACTAAGTAACATTATTTTTAAATTATTCGAACTTCACTGCAAGTATGTTGTGATTTCATTTAAAGTTTTTAAAGTACTACATAAGCCCTTTCAATACATCAACGGATTTCATCAACTAACTCATAAACCTCTTTCAAAATTTTCAGTCATATCCCTGGTAGCACTTTTATTATATTTCAACTTTTAATCTGTTTTTTCTATAATACAATTTAGATGAAAAGTTGTAATTGTAATGCAGTAAAACTAATTTTAATTTTAGTAATATAAATTATAAAATATTAAATTATATAAGAGGCACTAACAGTAATGCTATAATTTTAAGTAAAAATAATATATATATACTTATTTATATATTAATACAAACATAAATAATAATGCATAAAGTGTGTAATGAAAAGTTGATGTAATTCAAATTATGGCTAATTAAATATAAATTATAAAAAATAATTTATAACACTTGACAAATTGGTAATTTATAATTAAAATTGTATAGTGAAAAATAAAATGTATTTTTTATCTAGTAAAAACAAATTCTAGTTTTCCATCGCATCAATAATACATTTTTGGTGGCCGTCTTTGTTAAAAAAAATGTAAATTATGTTTGTGATATCAACGAAGTGTATTTTCATTTAAAGTTCCTAAATTATGTACAATAATTAATAAAATTAATTACGGAGTAATAATTATTTATTAACTTTATCATGGTTCATAAATATTCATATATTTGGAGCAAACAGATATCTGGTTTATATTAGGATTTTGCGGGGGAAATTGTTTGAAAAGTGTTAGATGTTTTTAATCATTTTATCAATAGATGTTTAATTTTTATTCAATTGAGTAAGTGGAATTGCTTTTTACTGACCATACCATATTCATATTTTCTTCTTTGTGGGAAAACCGTACAAGATAACAATTATTATTTAAAGAGACAAAAGTGTTTTTAAATTATATGGTCTTTCAAGTAGTATTTTTTAATTTTTTTATTGAATGCACCAATAAAAATAGTTTAGTTTTTATGTGGTGGTACTACTAGGAAGAGTCTCGTATGCTTCATTCCGCTTTGTTTATGCCATGCCTTTTTGTGCTCCTCTGCTAGCTTGCGTCGGATTATTTCCTTTCTGTTTTCATGGGGTATAGCGAAAGCGGCTTCAGGTTCTATGAATTCATCTGCTGTCCCTTGTTTGGCCAGTAAATCGGCCCCCAAGTATTGTTCTTTGGTCCTTGGGTATCCGTACTAGCTGTGCTTTTCTTATTCTCACCAGTGCGCCTAGTCTGTTTGGTGGTCCTTTGTTATGTCCCAACTACATGACGTGATGAGCACACCAGTCAATGGCGTTTATTTTGGCCTGGAAGATGGAGGCATGTTTCCCCAGAGCAATCGCGAATTGTGTTCTCCGGTTGTACCCTCCATAGATACCAGCCCCGGATCCTTTAGTAGTTTTGGCCCCGTCTGTGTACCAGATGGTTGCTTTACTCATTCCCGGGAATGTTTCATTTGTCCATTCACTCCACTGTAGTATAATTGTTTTGAATCTGGTCTTGATGTCCCCACATTTAAAGTGTGTGCATTAATGTGCATCCTATAGGCTGCATGTCTAGCTTCTATCATAACAAGTAGATGTAGTGTTGGTAGCAATATGTGTCCCATAGCTAATGTGGGCGTTGTCCTCATTTCCCGAATGATCAGCAGACATGTCTGTCTTTGCACTCTTTCAAGTTTTACTGCTGCTCTTTTTGTTTGGGTATTTTTTTCCTAAATGAGCGCTGCGTATGTCATTATAAGTTTTATGACAACAGTGTATAGCCATGAGTCCTCTTATGTCCTTTTTTCTGATGCCTCTAGGTGGAAGTTTAAGTTCAATCTGGTATCAAGTATGGCCCCTAAATATTTTACTTCATTTTTGATTGGGCCCATTTCATACATACTTAGTGTTTTTATGTAATCTCCTCCACTAGGAGACGATGCAGACCATGTTTCAAAAACAACTTTGAAGACATAGTAAACAAATGGTACAACACGTTCGACAGAAATCATACCTCCAATTAACGACAAAATTTACAAAACGAACTACTTAACAATATTGAAGTCTGGCAAAAATTTAACCTCCTACATAACACTATCCATGATCGAACCTTAAAATTCCTTAACCCAGACGTGGATCCGTCATTTACCCTACTCCCAGCCCTAGTTAAACTTTTCTAATCCCTGCCAAAACAGAAAAATAAACTTAAATTAACAATTTCTTTCATACCTACCTTCTAATTTGGATTCTTACATAAAATCAACCAGTTTTCTTCTAACTATCCTATCTTCCAATATACAAACAAAACACTTCGAAGGCCAATCAGCCGCCGTAGCCTTATTAAATACAGGGTGTCCCGTTAATGCGGGGAAATGGCTGGACCATAGATTCCTGAGGTCAAAATATGACGATTTAACGCAACTTATCTATATCCAATAATTTAAGGTTAAGCCGGAATTTGGCTTCAAAGTTTCAAATTTTTTTATTTCTTTTGTTTATAACAATTGAACGCTTTATTTGATTTTAATGAAATTTATTAGTAATAAGTACCATAATATCATACATCATTTTAGTTATTTTGGCCATTAATGATTGACAGGAAGTATAAAAAACAGTAGTACCACCACTTAAAAACTAAAATATTTTTTATTGGTGCATCCAATAAAATCCAAAAAAATCTACTTGAAAGGGCATTAGATTTAAAAACTTTTTTGACTCTTACTTGTTTTTGATATCTTGTACGGTTTTTGCACAAAAAATAAAATATGAATATAGTATACACATTATGCACTCATTAATAAGTAAATAAACTTACTCAATTGAATAAAAAATAAATAATATCAATGAATAAAATAAATCAAAACAACATCTAACACTTTTCAAACAATTTTCTTTGCAAAATTCTAATACAAACGAGACATCTGTTTATTCCAAATATGAATATTTATGAACTATAATAAAGTTAAAAATTAATTGTCAAAAGACACTAAATAATAATTATTATACATAATTTACATTTTTTAAACAAAGACGGCCACGAAAAACATTTATTTTCGATTCGATGAAAAACTAAATTTTGTTTTTACTAGATAAAAAATATATATTTTACTTTTTTGTGGGAAAACCGTAAAAGATATCAAATATTATTAAGAGATAAAAAAGTTTTTAAATTAAATGGTCTTTCAAGTAGTATTTTTTTAGTTTTTATTGGATCCACCAATAAAAAACTATTTTAGTTTTTAAGTGGTGGTACTACTGTTTCTTATACTTCTTGTTAACGAATAATAGTCATATTAACTGAAATGATGTATTATATTATGGTAGTTATTAAAAATAAATTTCATTCAAATCAAATAAAGCGTTAAATTGTTATAAACAAAAGAAATAAAAAAATTTGAAACTTTGAAGCCAAATTCCGGCTTAACCGTAATTTTTTGCATATAGATAAGTTGCGTTAAATCGTCATATTTTGACCTCAGGAATCTATGGTCCAGCCATTTCCCCGCATTAACGGGACACCCTGTATTTACGTTTAACTCTGTTTGGTATCGAGGTTGGTTTTGCAAATATATATGGTTAAATATGCCCCGCCTCCTCATTATTTTAATCCCCGAACTCCTAACAAATCCCTCCTGCAAAATAAAAATCCACCAGTCTTCCTCCTATTCATTTCAAATCCAACAGGGTATCCCTCGAGGCTCCCTCTTCCACTTATTCTATAAAATCTATACTGTAGGTATTGCATGCTCTCACCCTACAATCAGCACTCTCATCTCTTAAATCATCGCTTAATTCCCTCAAAATATAGTTCTCCAAGTGGCGTATTAAAATAAATTCTTCAAAATCAAAGCTTCTCATCCCTTTTTACAAAATAACGTCATCATCGCTTGAAGTTAAAATCCATTAGAAGTTTCCCCCTCCCACACTTGGAATAATATTCGACTCCCAATTTACTTTTAATTTCCATGCCCTTTCTGTTAAATCGAAACCTAAAGCAAAAGCACAATTACTAACATAACTGAATAGTTGAGGCTGTTAGTTGTTGAAAGTTCATATTCTATCACTGTGGTAAATTTTCCTAAATGAATTACGATAACACTTTCAAATATTTATTTATTTCTTCGCCTGAAGAAGACACATTGTGTCGAAACAATTGTCGCGAACGGCAAAATAAATATTTGAAAGTGTTATCGTATTTCATTTACGAGAATTTACCAAAGTGATACAATTACTAACGTAAAGCCGTCAATATATACAAAGCGATTTGCCGTCCTTTACTTGATTATAGTACAAGCCTCTTTTTTTTAATGTCGCCCCTCAACCCTCTAATATTTTCAAGTAGCAGAAAGATCCGCACTTCGCATCCTGACTAAACTGCAACACCTTAATAAGCTACTTTATAATCCATCCAATGAAACACAACGAATAATTCCAAATCATCCCGATTTCCAAACGTTGTTAGCCATTGCTAAATAAATATTGTACTTTTCGAAACTAAATACCATCATCCAACAAACACATTTAATCAAATCATTTATTCGTATCATCCCCATAGTTAGTCAACCTATAGTTTTACTTTATGCATGCAATTACAGAGCAGAAAGACCTAAGATCGATTGCCCAGATAGATACGCACTAACCCCTTTCTGTTAACATATATAATTATATTATTGTACTATTAAATACTGTAATCCAAGCTTAATTTTGAAAAATTTTAAGTAATTTTAAAGAATAATATGGCATGAAAATAAATCAAATTATTTACAAGTCTATAATTTTGCATCCTCAATAGTTCATTACAATATTGCAATATTATATCTCTAGTTTAATTAACGTGGTCTTTCTTCCACCGTCATTTTTGAGGAAACTGAATTTTATGTAAGGCATTGCTATTCATAAATTTTACTAATAATTTAATTATCTAGTTATTGAATAATCTGTGGTATTACCCGCAAATGGTATTATATAATCGAAGTAAAATGTTACAAAACATAATTTAATTTCACTAATGCATTGCCGTGAATTTTGAATTTTACAAGCTGACAAGCTGACATCACTCCACGAAATAATTACCTAATAGTTTCGTAACATATCAAAACTAATATTGTAACGTTCCAATTCAACATTAAGTTTTTTTTAAATAGAATTAATATTAGTTAATATTATTATTAATATGCGGTAATTAATTAATTGAATTATCTTTTGCATGGACACAGGGAAGTGTGCTGTGGCTGACACGTTAGTGAATCTTGTTCTTCAAATTTCGGATTTACGTGCACCACTTTAATCTGCAATTATTATAAAGATATTTGAGTAATTCATAAGAATTACGTTTTAGAGTTAATTGTAGAATTTCTCCTAAGAGGATGTAACGCACTTCAAATCCACTGCCATGTAAATAATTCATTATTATTATTTTTTTAATAATAATAATAATAATAATTTATTAACGATATCACCTTTTTACAGAAATAATATGAAAAATAAAACGATTCAAAAATTATAAAACTAAAACTAAAATACAATCTACATGTAAAAATTTTCGTGTGCGTATGCTACATGTTCGTGTGAATTACATAAAACCTAATTGAATATTATTCAGCTTAATTTTAAAAGAAGTATTCGATTCTCTAAATAAGTCAAACCAATGATTATTCCAATATTTATTAGCAACATTTATTATGCGTGTTATAGAGTTGTGGGTGTCGGCTGTTGTCCTGTATATGTCACTGTGGAAAATCTTCACTGAACGAGTTTGCCTCTGTGGTACGTGAACTGGTAACTGCTCCAAAAGATATGGTGAATCTAAAGTTCCATTCAGTAGACGATGTAAGAAGCATAAATCAGCTCTGATTCTACGCTCTTCCAACGTTGATAAATTGAGTCTTTGTCTTATAGCTGAATATTTACCTTGTACGTGTGGTATTTCCATATTATATTCCATAGAACGTAAGAATTTCTTTTGTATTGATTCCAGGCGAGTACAATTGGTAGATGAGTATGGAGTCCACACAGGAGACGCATATTCTAAGTGACATCTGACAAGGGAGCAATATAATGTCTTAAGGTATTCTACATTAAATTGTTTCCCTATTTTCCATACATAACTCCATCTCTGCAGAGCCCTACTTGTAATATCTGTAATATGGGTGGTAAATGAATGTTTATAATCGAACGTAAAACCAAGATCCTTTATAGTTTCAACTTTAACCAAATTTTGGCATCTTGATGTAGTCATAGAGTAACATTTGTTTACATTAAGATATAATCGGTTTTTAACACACCATTCATTTAGATTATTAATATCATCTTGAATAGATATACAATCATCATAAGTGCTGACAACTTTGAATAATTTTAAGTCATCAGCATATAATAGAAAATTACAGTTTTTAATTACTAATTCCAAATCGTTGATGAACAATATAAATAGAATAGGCCCACAATGTGAGCCTTGAGACACCCCTGAAGTGACTGAGATTGGCTCAGATAAGAAATTATTTATTCTAACATTTTGGATTCGATTTGTAAGAAATGAAGATAACCATTCAAGGGTACTGAGACAAAAGCCGTAGGATACTAACTTATCTAGTAACAAGCCGTAATCAACCCTGTCGAATGATTTGGAAAAGTCGGTATAAATAGTGTCAATTTGGCACCGGGATTCTAAGGCATTCGATAGAAATTGCTTATATTCTAGTAAATTAGATGTAGTTGAGCGGTTAGGCACAAATCCATGTTGGTTATTACACACTAGATGTCTTGAAAACCAACCTAACTGTTTTGCCACCAACTTATCGAGCATCTTTGGAATGACGGATTGTATTACAATCCCTCTGTAATTCGGAACAAGATGCCTAGGGCCTGATTTATGAATCGGAATAATGAAGCTTCTTTTCCATTCATTTGGGACTATACTAAGTGACAAGGACAGAGAAAATAGCTTGTATATTGGATGACACAGTGAATAAACACAACTCTGTAGAAAGTAGCTAGGTACTTGATCGGGTCCGTGTGCGAGTGACGGTTTTAAGCTAATAATAGCAGTAAATACCTCTTCAAGAGAAATTGATAGGTGATTATCCAGAATACGATTTGAGCACGAACTTAATTGAGAATGACCAGTTGATGAGGTATAAACTGACGAGAAAAATTTTGAAAATAAATTAACAACATCGGCTCCGTTATCAGCATTAACATCATTATAACTCATTATATTTGGATAACCATCTTCTTTTTTGAGTTGTTTGGCATATCGCCACAATAGTTTTGGGTCCGCATGAAGTGAAGACTCGATATTTGATAAGTGATTATTATAACAAGTTTCACTTAATTGTTTACACTTATCGCGTAAATTTGAGAATAAACAATAATCATCTTGTAAATCAGATCTTTTGTATTTTGTGTCAGCCTCTTTTTTCAGGCGGATTAATTTGATTAACTCCCTAGACATCCATGAAGTGTAAGAGGACTTATTGCGATATACATATTTGTAGGGAACAAATCGATCTATAACTTCATGAATAATATTATACCATTTATCAACAACCAAATCAATATCATGAGTTAATGAAATGAAATCCCAATTAATAGAGTTGAAATATATGTTTATTAGTTCGTAGTTTGCATGCTTAAACAGGTATATTTATTCAGCTGTAGCAATTTTAGATTCGCAATTTATTGGGATCTCAATGTTGTAAGCATAGTGATTTTGTGGAGATAAGGAGAAAGAGGTAAGGTTTATTTTAATTAAATATTTTTTTTAATTATTCTTGTGTGTCTGTTGTGTTAGCCTTGCTTTCACATAAGTAGATAATGCTTATATTATAATATTTTAGGGTGTTCTGCAGTGGCAAACCAAACATGCTGTTTTGGAGATACGGGGATTAGAACAATTATTGTTGGTTCCTCGCTGGAGGTTCGTCTTTGATTCTCTTATCTGGACTTCATCTACAGCGACGATTGATTGCTAAAATTTTCCATTTGGATTGGCGATAGAAAATTCACTCATACTGTTACGGGGGTACGACATGTGCCCTTCGCGTAACTGTCAGCTAGCTCTAATAAGCACTAAACTCGTATTACAAAAAAAATTAACTTACCTTTTATTTGAGTTCGTTGGTTTTTATTCTCTTCGTTGCTTTCGCCTTGGGGCTTCGGGTTGCGTCTGCTCGATCTAGGTTAGTGTTAACTCTTCGGCACTTTTGAACACTGTCTCTAACTTACTCACACTGAATTTAACTTTGAACACCGACTCTAATTGTTTAGACACTATGGGTCTTTGTTTATGAAAATGTAATGGGGGGAAGATTAAATGAAACCAATTCTGGTTTGAACTTTTAGAACAAATAGGTATATTATTAATTAAAGTGAAATAACAACAAACAAAAATTTACAGACAATAATACAATAACTATGGTAATAATAATAGCAAAAAAGAAAAAAATATATATACAAATAAAATAAAAATGTGATAAGTCTAAAAAGATTGGTAAATAAAAGAAGATAAGTTGAAAATAATGTGAGGTGAGTGAAGAGTTGAAAATAAAAAATGTGATTTGAAAAAGGTTGAAGTGGAACAGAACAATACTTATATGTGGTGAAATGTAGCAGCGAGACGTCTTCGGATAACCGGTGGTGACTGATTCTTCTGCCAAGGGTGGTGTCCCTTAAGTAAGGTTCTTCTTCGGGAGAGGGGATTAATTCATATTCCCGGGAATAATATTTTCCTTTTTGATTTTCCACAACCACATATTATTTTGAGATTGTGGCAATCGAGATTACGAATAAATGAATTGATAGATTTATTCGCGTATCTCCGCAGGTAGGTTTTGTCGCAGCCAATATTAAAACACATTTGATGCTCTTCGAGTGACGTCTTGTTCGATTCAGAATTTAATTTGCTATCTCGTGGTTTGGTTGCATTTTATTAATTATTAGCAATGCTATTAATAATTAGTAAAGAGTAGATTTATTTTATGGTGTAGTTAGAAATTCCAAATTGGCGTGTGACGTCACTAGCATCCTGAGAAACCCGTGATCATTAGGTACGGCTCGCGAGCTTACCTGCACCGCTTGGTTTATTGGGGTTCCGTGTTTACGACGAGGGGGTAATCCTGTTTTATTGAGGTTGGCGAAATAAAAGTATTGTTCTGTTCTATTAATATTCGGGGCTATGCTTTTTCCTAAATAAATTATATTTGGGAATGCAAATGTAATCTCCTTTCTTCGAAAGCTTAAAACTAGCGTGTAATAAAATCTATTGCAACGAACTTTACGGATTTGGTGTTAAAAGATTACGAATTGAATTTAGATAATGAATGTAGGTAGTAAGGTAGTAAGCAATAAAAATAATTAAATATATGTGTACGCGAGATATGTAGCTGAGGTCCGTTGTTCCGAATAATTAGAATTAGCGTCCGTATTATGTTGCAGCAAAATTCAGCTGAGTAATCGAATTACAGCGATCACGGTAGATCGCCGGTAACAATCGGCCCCGTCAAAATCCGTTAAGTTCGTTTACGCATGACCAAAGCAAACATGTATAGAGGTTATTAGATGATGAAAATTAACATGAAAAAAAATGGCTGACTGAGTTGTCCTCCTGTGAGAATTCTCTTGGCCGCTTTTCATGTGAAAATGGTGTAAATAATTGTAATCATCCTGTGACGGATAGGTTCACGAAATTTCCTTAGAAACGTTGTATGTGGTGTTCATCCTGGTCTTCCAGATGGAGATTGAGAGTGTGGGCGCCACAATGAGATTTCAGCTGCTCATTGCCAGCTAACTGGATGGTTGATTTTCCCACGCCGATAGTTTTGGGATGTTTGCCATTCTTCTTCCAGTCTTTGTCTGAGGGTCGTGTGGCATGTAGTCCATTGTAATTACTCTACTATATACAGTTTATTATTTACATTATTTATAGTGTCTTTAAACGCGATGGGGCTAGATCCAACGGTAACTTACGCGCACTTAACGTGGGATGGGATATGCAATAGGGGATGTCACTAGTTAGCGTCTCTTATATGGGCAGGGGAAATAGGAATAACTCTAGGAATCCGAATTGCCTGATAAATTTATGGTGTAGGGTTATCTACCGTTTCTTCATCTTCTTCTGCGTTCTCCCTTATCCCGACTTCATTCTCGTCGTCGTGGATTGGTCGTCTTTCTTCGTGGTCTTCGTTCGTGCTATTATTATGACGTGAGGCCGGCCGGATATCGTTCTGATGGATTCTAACAATTCTCCCCTCGCGCTCTACATCATAGACACTATTACTAAGGACACTGCGAATTGTGTATGGCCCGATCCATTTCTGAGAAAATGTATGAGGGACATTCGCTGCAGGATGATTCCGAATTACAACTTCTTGCCCTTCATGATAGTGCGGTGGTCGAACTGGCTGCTCATAACGGCGTACATAGCGTTCTTGGTGTTCGCGAATCATATTCAGTCGTTCTTCTCTTTGTGCATGTTCGGGTGCTTGTGGCGGTTGTTGGGGAACGAGTATTTGTTCTCCAGGGCGAGGTATTTCGTATCCCAAGAGTGCTTTTCCTGGTGTTAATCCGGTAGCGGCGTTTGCTCGATTGCGAAGCTCAAATAATATTTTGGGTATATATTTGGCCCATTGGTTTGCTGGCTGATCTTGCATTTGTATTTTTAGACATTTTTTTAGTTCTTGGTTTCTGCGTTCCGTGGGGTTTGATTGTGGGTGGTAAATTGGTGTATAAAGTGCGGTTACACCCCATTCCTGACATCACTGTGTCCATTGTCGGCTTGTAAATTGGGGTCCATTATCCGAAATAATGGCTTTCGGATAACCAAAACGATGAAAAACTTGTTCTTCCATGAGTGAGAGAATTTCAGTTGTCCGCGCCTGTCCCATCACGAAGGCATCCACCCACTTCGTAAAAATATCGGTGATTACGAAGATATGTCGCTTTTTATAAGGGGTCATTGGTAGTGGACCGACTAAATCAACGGCGATTGTTGAGAACGGCGCACTAGGAATTCGGGCTTTTAGTGGGGCTTGTTGTTGATTTGGACCTCGTTTATTGGAGATACAAATTTAACACTCCTGTGTGTAATTTCGTACATCTTTAGGAATACTTGGCCACCAGTATTTTGTACGAATGCTCCTGGTAGTTTCGTCACGACCAGGATGTATGGCGTTGTCGTGTAGCTCGTACATTACACGTTCACGGACTTCGGGTGGAACATAGAGGGTCCGGTCTATATCTCTAACTGCACGGTGGTATAAATACCCGTTGGCCATTTCTAAAATTTCATCGTGTTGTTGAAATTCTGGATGAAGTGGGTCCGATAGAATGTTCACCTTCTCTTGTGTTTCTGCATCAATTTCTTGGGCGTCCATTACTACTCTTGGCAATGTTTCTTCAAGAACATTAATGGTAGGTGGGAGAATATCTTCCATAGATGCTGCTTCTTCGGCATATAATTCTTCTGGTTTTCTAGAGAGGAGATCAGGGAGTTCATTTTCTCGTCCTGGACAGTGCGTAATAGCGAAATCAAACGATTGCAATAATAGTGCCCACTTGGTTAATTTCGATTTCGTATCTTTAAAGTGTGACAGCCATGTTAATGCTTTAGAATCTGCTTTAACGTTGAAATGGCGACTTTCTAATAAAGGTCGATAACGTCTGAGTGCCCACACAAGTGCAAAACACTCTTGTTCGTTTACATGATACTTTTTCTGAGTATCATTAAACTTTGCTGAATCTAAGCTAATTACCCGTTTTTCATTATCTTCCCCAATTTGGTACAGGACAGCTGCAATTCCTTGTAGAGATGCGTCCGTTTGTACTGTGAATGGCAATCCAGTGACTGGTCGATGAAGTTTTAACGACTTTTTGACTTTCTCTTGTAGGCGTTTCATCGCTTCTGTTGCCACGGAGTTCCATTTAAAGGGCTTTGTTGTAGCTGTCAACTCGTTGAGGGGAGCAACAATTTCAGCAAACCTATCAACGTATTGGCGAATCCAGTTACACAGGCCTAGGTACTTCCTAAGCTGACGGCGTGTTTTGGGGATTGGGTAATCCTGAATTTGTTGCAGGTGCTTCTCCAGGGGTTTGGTTGTATCAACGTCGACTAGGTGACCCAGGTATTCCAGTGTCGATCTACCAAATGAACATTTATCTGGTCCTAGCCTTAAATCGTATTGATCTAATCTTTCTAAGACCAAAGCTAGGTGGTAAATGTGTTCTTCTGGTGTTATAAAGAACACGATGATGTCGTCGAGGTACACCATGGTGAATTCATGTAACATTCCAGAAAGTACTTCTTGTGACATCATCCTTTGGAATGTTGCGGGGGCGTTCTTTAGTCCGAATGGCATTACTTTAAATTGGTAATGCCCTCCGTCCGGGGTGCTGAAGGCGGTGTATGGTTTGGATGAGATGTCCATTGGGATTTGCCAATATCCGCTTTTAAGGTCTAGAGTTGAGAAAACGCGAGCTTCTCCGAGATCTCTTAAGGCTTCTTGTATTATCGGCATAGGTGTGGGCTCAGATACGGTGATGTCGTTTATTCGTCTGTAATCTACACAGAAACGACTTTCTCCATTCTTCTTTTGAACCATAACGATTGGGGACGAATAAGGGCTTGTTGATGGTTCGATTATCCCTTGAGTAAGTAGGTCGGCTACTTGTTTATTGATTTCCTGCTTTTTCGCTGGGTTTACTCGATACGGGCGCAGTCTTATGGGTATGTCACTTTTTAATTGTATTCTATGTTCTGTACAATGCGGCCGGTTTGCAAACTGGTCTCTAATCTCAAATGTTTTAGAGAACCGTTGAATTAATTTCGAGAATTCTAGTTTGGGTTGGCCTTTGAATCCGTTGTCCAGTTCTATTTTATTTGTCGTCGTTTTACTAGACTGTCCAGTCCAATATATTGTTTGTCGGAGTGATGTACCTAGATGCACACATCCTTTACGGCAGTCAATTATTGCGTGGTGTTTATTAAAAAAACAAAGTCCTAAAACTATATCATATCGCAGCTCTGGCAACACTAAGAACTCTTCAGTATATTTTTCGGTTCCTAACTCGAAGATAACTTTGGCGTTTCCTGTGATATCTGCGATGGTGTTACGACCGGCGAGACACGTAGTAAGTGACATTGGTGTAACGTTATTTGCACACACCGGCCGAATGTAGTTTTGATTAGCTCCTAAGTCCAACAGGCACGCAAATGTCTTCTGATTAATTATTATCGGGAGAAATATCAATTGGACACTACTATGCGAAACTGTAGAAAGGGGATTCAGTGTATTTTCTTCATTGGCTAAATGCACAGGGTAAGCGTCTTTATCGCAGCACAATTTAATGTTCTGGGGAGCACTGTGATTCGTGATGGAAGGTGTTATATATTTACAATGTTCATTTGAGTTAGAAAATATGTTTTCAGTGGCAGCGGAATTGGTTGTGTGGTGTATGTGAAAGTTTTTGTTACTTTTACGATGGGAAGACCTCACTAGTTGTTGCGCAGGCTTCCCCTTGTGAAGTTTCCCGAACGCCGAGGGCAATCCGAATGCCAATGGTTAACGTTATGACAGCGCCTGCACGGTGGTGGTTCGTTATTTTGATCTGAGGTGGGTGGTGGATTTGGAAATTGTTCAGTGATATTAATTAAATTTCTTTCATTTTGCATAGATTTCGGTGTTTGAAATTTAACTGTTCTATTAACCGTGCGCGTGTGAGGTGAAGAGGAACGGGTGTACGATTGATTTCTCAGCGGGTTGTTTGTTTCATTGGTGCGGCCCCGTCCATAATTCTGCGTACTCGGTGCATTATCGTTCTGGGATCCCTGTTGAGCATTGATGCTTCTCCTCTGATGTATATTGATTGGATCAACCGGAGTATTGGAGAATGTTAAGCGTAGAGCCTTGTTGACGAAGTCTTCTACGCTAGTTGGTCTAACTACGAGCTCGGTTTTTAATTGATCGGACGATAGTTCCCACAGAATTAACATTTTATATTCCTCGGGGTACGACGCACCATATTTGCGAAAAAGGTTTTGTTTTCTTGCTGCAAATGCTCCTGCCGATGTGTTCTCTTGTCGCAAGGTTATTTCGTACGTTATTTTATATGGATCCACTGCATTGCACAGCATGTCTTTCGTATCTTGCCAAGACGCATCATCCTGGAAATATGTTCTATATTCATGCGCGGTTTCCGGGTCCATATATGCCAATGTCTGTTGATTCTTCTCTCGATCTGTTAAGTTGAGACTGCGGAATTCTAGTACTAGAGCGTCAAAGAATAGTTTCGGATTTCTCCGGTCGAATCTCTCTTTGATTACATTCGGTCCTGTTCTTTTAAGTGCGCGAATGGCCTCAGCTAATAGTAGATCTTGTTGTGCCTGCCGTAGTTCCTCCATTTTTATACGTCTATCAATTTCGTTTCTGTAATAGAGTATTTCGCGGTTGTGGTACGCAGCATGATCTATTGTGGCTCCTGCATTTAATTCGAAATTTGACTGACTCGTATCGCTTGTAAATTGTGAGTGTGAGTGGATTATTCGATATTTGATTTACGCTGACAGCGGGTGCATTTGTTTGTGAATCCATCGCGGATTCGGAACGTTTTTTAGCGGTTTGTGAGCGAGTTAACATAAATTTTAAAAAAATTCCAAGCAATATCTGTAATGGTTGACTTGATTTTATTTTTTTTAATATGGATTGAAAAAAAAAGTAAGAGTAATTGAAAACGATTTCAATACATGTAATTTTGATAAGATATCGAAATAAATTAACTTTAAATAATTGACCTAGAGATTATCTTACCTATACAATTGAGTGGTGAATATTAATTGAAAAATTGAAGTGAATTGAAAAAAGTTGAAGTGGAACAGAACAATACTTATATGTGGTGAAATGTAGCAGCGAGACGTCTTCGGATAACCGGTGGTGACTGATTCTTCTCCCTTAAGTAAGGTTCTTCTTCGGGAGAGGGGATTAATTCATATTCCCGGGAATAATATTTTCCTTTTTGATTTTCCACAACCACATATTATTTTGAGATTGTGGCAATCGAGATTACGAATAAATGAATTGATAGATTTATTCGCGTATCTCCGCAGGTAGGTTTTGTCGCAGCCAATATTAAAACACATTTGATGCTCTTCGAGTGACGTCTTGTTCGATTCAGAATTTAATTTGCTATCTCGTGGTGTGGTTGCATTTTATTAATTATTAGCAATGCTATTAATAATTAGTAAAGAGTAGATTTATTTTATGGTGTAGTTAGAAATTCCAAATTGGCGTGTGACGTCACTAGCATCCTGAGAAACCCGTGATCATTAGGTACGGCTCGCGAGCTTACCTGCACCGCTTGGTTTATTGGGGTTCCGTGTTTACGACGAGGGGGTAATCCTGTTTTATTGAGGTTGGCGAAATAAAAGTATTGTTCTGTTCTATTAATATTCGGGGCTATGCTTTTTCGTAAATAAATTATATTTGGGAATGCAAATGTAATCTCCTTTCTTCGAAAGCTTAAAACTAGCGTGTAATAAAATCTATTGCAACGAACTTTACGGATTTGGTGTTAAAAGATTACGAATTTAATTTAGATAATGAATGTAGGTAGTAAGGTAGTAAGCAATAAAAATAATTAAATATATGTGTACGCGAGATATGTAGCTGAGGTCCGTTGTTCCGAATAATTAGAATTAGCGTCGGTATTATGTTGCAGCAAAATTCAGCTGAGTAATCGAATTACAGCGATCACGGTAGATCGCCGGTAACAATACTTCATTCTGGATTTTCCTCGGAACGTGCAGATGATTGATTCGGGATTGGGTTTAAGATATGTTTATGCATACATGTCTTTTTCCTACTTTGAACGTGGCTTATTTTTATTCCTTAAATTAAAAGAAATAAAAATAATTTGATCGGTGAATTTTTCTAATTTAATAAATTCTGTTGGTGAGTTATTCTAGTTTGTTCTGTAAAACTACTCAGTAGTGGATTAATAAATAAATTCTACATTACTGCATTAAAATAAATATATACATAAATAGTGGTAACTTATTTTTAATTTAGCAGTGACATAGTTTAGTTAATATAATTTACATAATTATATTTAAAAGAACGGTTGTCGTTGTAGGTTTTTTATTATAATTAATTATATCTTATGTAAATCATGAATGATCATTTTTGGGAGAAAATAAGTTAGAAACGATTATTGAAAAGTTATTAACAGTATTAACTATATTCTCTTTAAAGAAAGCAATTCCATATATACAATGTGTCGCAATTTCGGCTAAATGGGGAATGTTTTGCAGAAGTCAGTGCTTATAACAAATCCCATTTCAAATTTACCTTAACATTTTTATTTTTAAAATATTTAAAAATCAAAATTTGCCAATTTTAATTTTCCTCAATAACACTCCTAACGCTGCCGCTATTAAACCTTCACATTATTCAGACATTTTTTTATTGTAAGCATTTGTTTCTAGGTTATTAGCGCTATCTTTTATGATGATTTTAGTGGGTTCAAACTTAGGTCTAACGTTTTCAAAATGTTGGCAATAGTGTGCAGGTCATTCTTTTCCTCACTGGCTGATAATATTTCTGGAAAGAATGAGTAGTATGTATGCGAACAACTGGCAGTTGTGTCGTCCGCATACATATCTCCACTGCAACACTCTAGTTGATCAACTATGCAAGGCGTCTATATAGCGAAAAGGAGAGGGCCCAGAATAGAGCCCTGTGGCACATCTCTGGCAATGATCCTGGGTTTAGATGTTTCATCATCAAGTTCAACCACCTGTTCTGGTTACTTAGATAGCTACTTATAAAATTAATTATCGCAACATTATTTTTTTTTTGGCATTTAATGGGCGCAAAGATTATTTCAATTTCATCACCCAACGAAATTTCAACATAGCTAAGTTCGTGTTTGATATAAATACTAACAAACCCTCCATGGGGGGTGGGATGCCAGGAGAGATGAAATTCCTTAACAGAACCATTATGGACAACTTTAAACCTACTAAATCCAATCCTCAAGACGAGGGCTCACCATGGAGACCACCACGTTGGCGCACCCAGCTTCAGCAGAGACACAACAGGAGGACTTCTCACAGACGAGCTCAAGTCATCCTTCGTGGACATCCCCGGATACCTCTATAACAAATACCACTACAATGGATACTGCCAGTGATGCTGGTGCCATATGGTGGAGTCACAAAAGAAGAAAACCGGACCGAAGCGGAGATAGGTGCAGGAAGGCTTGTCTCGCATGGGTTGCATGATAATCGTCTGAAACAAAAAAAAACATTTTTTTCAATCTATATGAGTCCGAACTAGAACTAAACAAGTCCACATATTTTTATCGAAACGGTAGCTGTTTAAAAATTAAAGTACAATTTTTAAGAAAAATTTTCAACCAAAACATCAGATTGAAAGTGAAATATACAAGCCATCAAAGTAATCCTAGTTCCAATCATAAGTGAAAGTTCCTTCAATATGTATGTCAAATCGCAAGTCAATCGGTTCAATAGTTTTTGAGAAAAACGTGCGCCCGTCTTGAAAAATGTCGCTCCAAGAAAAACGCGTTTAAAGTTTGCCGTAAATTCAGCACTGATATGGCTGAACTTACGGTGGATAACAACTGATTTGAGTAACTTACCCTCAATTACCTGTACCGGGACCAAAGAGACCACCTTCATCAGCTTCGAAAAAAAAATGTATTCATGATTTTTAGGATTAGCCTGAATCCTTCGTTGAAAATGACGACTGCTAAATAATTAGCAATGTCTGCGGTGCGTTTGCCACAGTGCAAATGTTTCGGGGCAAACATCCAAAGTCGAGTTCAAGCTTTCGTTGTTGTTCTGTGCTCAGCGGTAGATCATGGGAAACTGTCCAACTTTCCTGCAGCTTCTGCTCGACGTCATGTGCACCAGCTCTCGGGGCTTTCGGGGCAGCCTTCATGGTGTGAATCACTATCGGTTGATCGTTTGTGGTCAAATGTGGCCCCTACAGCTTTTCTCATCTCTGGTACTGAATTTGCATTTCTGCGTGTTGCTAAGCCGTAATACGTAGTGAGTTCGTTGATGACTTTATCTGTCAATTTTCCAGATCCTTTCCCACCGATGTTCTGTTTTTTTTCGCATTACGTAATCTCGTCCCCATACGTTTTTCCACATGGCCTACGCATTCTTTTTTTTTCAATTATAAAGTCTTCGCCATAGCCGAGACATTGTGAAAATATTAAGCAAATACAAATACAAGTAATAACTTATTATCGAGGTATGGAGAACTTGTGTGGGAGTAAGAGCGTGTACATGGAGATTAGAAAGAAAACAGATGTATCATTGAGCGGGAGTGGTGGAAATGGTAGTGAACGATGGGTTGGAATAGAGATATTCACTCTTGGATGAGGGAAAAATGGCTGGAAGTGGAAGCGCAAGAGCGACAAGGGTGTATTCGAAGGAGTGAAAACAACCCAATGTATGGAAGTTGGCAAATGCAAGGCAGGATGCCAGAGTATCCATTGAAGACAGAGTGGGCAAGGTCCAAGAAAGTTACTCTGGTAAGGGCTAGATGTGGATCGGATGAGAAAGGAAGGAAGGTATGGATGGGGGAAAAGTATGGCAGGTGTACGTTGTGCGAGAGTGGAAGAGACACATGGAGCCATCTAAGCCAAGAGTGCAAGGAGGTGCGTGATAGGAAGAATAAAAAGAATAGGTGAGTGGATGAGAGAGGATGGGGCAGGCGTAGAGATTGTAATAAGAGTGGGACGGGAAAAAGAAATCGGAAGAACGGGAGACTGAGGCAAGGGGGCTATTAATATTATGTATTATTATTAATTAATTATATATTATTATTATGTGTTTATGAGTGTAGAGGATGCCGGTCTTTTTTAATAACTTATTTACATTGAATATGCGGCTTAAATAAAGTTTCGTATTAAAGCTTTATTTTTATTTACCATTTTTTTCCATATATGATAATTTTTTCAAAATAATATTAAGAAAATTACAAGAGTTAAATTTAAATAGTAATAAAAAGAACAATAAAATGATACAGTACAAGAGAGGCAGCATATAAAAACTAATAATTTTATATTTATATAGTTTTACATTAATAATCAAATTATTCAAAATAAATATTTCTTAGTTACTTTAAGTTCTGAATAAATATTTCACAGTACAACTTTCAAATTTTTTAGTTTAATTTTACTTATACAATTAGATTCTTTTCATACACAATAGCTGAAAATTCACACCCGATAGTGGTTAATTATTCATGAATAGTCCATTTTATTTAATTGTTTTGGAACCATATATTGTTCTATAGCTTTTATTATGTTATATTCTACAAGAAATGCAATTGATTCTTCCTAAATGCACAGATCTCTGTATTTAATTTCAAAAACAATTTTGTTAATCCCAATTCGCCCTATCGGGCCACTGTAATTTATTAGATTTGCTAATGTAATGTATCTACTTGAAGTATTCTTGTCACGTATATAATTAATGTTATAACATTAGGGATTGCGACAGGTCAGTTGAACCTTAATCACTATCGAGTCGGATCACAAACTTTTTTATTTGAACCCGTCCGAACTCTACATTCACATTACCGGATCGAGCATTCCATTAAAAAAAACGCGTCAAATAATTTATCTTCGCAATTTTCACGCGATTTTAATGTTAATGCAACTTTTTGCGACAGCGTCCTCAGCTTTGGCGAGGCGTTAAACCGTAATTTTCTCGCCCGGGGCATTATCAAAGTTTTTCCGCAGCTGGAACGGTTAATTATTTCCTCGGTGCCGTATTTATTGTCCCCGGTGGCGCTATGTGGCCAAGCAGAACACCTTTTGGCTTTTAAAACTGTGCGGAAAACCATCCCCTGAAGAAGATAAAGCAGCGTGTGCAAGAGAGTCCTAACCCGGACATCCTCCGCTGTATTAACGAGATTTTCTGCACACAGATTCCGGCCAATTAGCCGGAAAACCTCGACGTATCGATCCTAAAAATCAAGACTTGCATAATTATGGCCTAATTCGATTTTAACAGCGCACTGCGGATGGGACAAAAAGTAGAGGACGAGCGTGGAACTTGGCAAGATGATTTAAATAGATTATTATTGAATCTGATGTGTAGAGAAAAACATATTTCGTTCTTTTGTAAATAGGAAAATTACGAACCCTGAATAAAACACTTACTATGTTTTTAACCACTATAATGTATTAAAATATATAAATATATTATATATATACACAGCTTAAGTATCAACTATTGACGGTCATTATCAAGTGATAATGACCGTCAAAAGTATAAATATAATATAAAAACTAAAAAGTACTCATAAATTGAGTATGTATATATCAATGTCGAAAATATTGTTTTTAATCTTAAGTATTAATATAATTTTATATTTTGTCCCTAATATGTGTGTTTGTAGTATATTTTACTTAGTTTTAAATTTTGATGTCTTTTTAATTTGAAGCTCTTATATTTACGGGGCTTTTAATTTAAATGACTAATTTTTAGTTTGTTGTCCCGAAATTTGTGATTTTATGATTTTTCTGTGATTTTTAAATTTTATGACCTATGTTTATTTTGTTGTAATTTTTACATGTTGACTTTTTAAATTTGTTGCTATAAAATTATGTGGTTTTTTATTGTATGACTTATTTTTAGTTTGTCATAAAATTTATGTTTTTTTCTATTTTCTATTTTAAGACTTAGTTTTAGTTAGTGCACGTTCTTATATATTTTAATATGTTTTTAGAAAAATTTGTTATACTTAAAGCGTTTTATTCATTTTTAATATGTATTATATTTTATATTGCACTTAAATGGACTATAAAAATATAATGAAAATATAGTTAACCAAAATTTAATTTAAAATGGATAAAAATTAACGAATTTGGGAGTTTTGTGTCAAAATGTTTGACGGAAGACTAGAAATAACTTCGAGTTTTGCTCATCAATACATTGTCATGTATTGGTGGATTTGGTTGAAAAAGAGCTGGACTTTCTTAACTCTGTCATAACCGAATATGAATCCTGGATGTTCGAGTACGAACAACATTGTCTTATATTACAAGCCTGGAAACAAGAATCGTCACAGTCCATTACAATGGATTGGTTCTTCTTAGAACTTGGAAGTCAATGCTGAGACCAACCCAGGGCTCAAAATGAAGGTCAGGACCCTGGCTAGTAAGGTAGATGATATAATAGCGTAGTTGAGAGCCAAGGAGGAGCCGCAAGGGTAGATGAGGGACGGGACAGATAATAAGTGGAATGAAGTGATGGGACCAAAGGAAACAAATGGGGGCGAGGCAGAGGGAGACGACTGAAGTGGTATCGACAGGAATAGAACTCTCGGGCGCTGAGACTAGGGCGAAGGTGGAACCCGGAAGATCCCTTACCGGAACAGAAATCAGGATTATGTTCGAGATAAAAGGGACATCTTACACCGCAGCCATGGAAGAGCAGTGATCACGAGGGGGAGCAGGGTAGTGGCAGAGGTGAAGTTAGAGGATAAGGAAATAACGGGCAAGGAAATCGTCGAGGCGATGGAGCGATACTTGGGGAAAAAAGGTATCGTTGAGACAAAATGGATCCGCACATATAGGGAAGACCTAAGGATAGCGCTAGTGGAGAGCCCCAGAACAGCGATAAGTAAGTTGCTGGAGAAAGGAAGGGTACGAGTGGGCTGGTCCAGTTGCAGGGTTCAGCCAAGGCAGGAGAAACCGGAGGTCTGCAGGAGCTGCCGGAGAAACGGACACGTGTCGGCAAATGCAAGGGTCATTGCTGCGCGGAGGATCTCTGGGAAAGAGATTACCTTTCTGACCAAAAGTGCACCATGCCAAGAAGCGGGAATAGAGGCGGACCATTTTACGGCCAGCAGTACTTGCTTCAGCTTCAGGCAAGAGAGGAGAGGAGGAAAAGCGGGAGCTAAAGGGAGAAAAAAGGACAGTTGGGAAAGAAGATAAGGTATGGCGGGATGAGCAAAAGGTCGGGAGCGTTTCTAGGGATAAGGGGCATAAGGAGAAAATTGGAGTGCTCTAAATAAACCTTAATAGGTGCCGAGCAGCTCACGACCTGCTGGACGAGGTGGTGGACGAGGGTGTGGAGATCGTCCTAGCAAGCGAACCAAACGTTGCCAGGATCAGGGGAGGCGAGTGGTACAGGGACCAAGAAGAAGGCGGTGTGGCTATTCTACTAAGGGCGAAGTGATCATAGGCGGGGATTTCAACACCAAGGATTACCAGGGGGGTGAGACAAGGGGAGACAAAAGAGGAGAACTACTGTTGATATCACCCTGGCATCGCAGAGAGTATTTGTCACCATTCAAGGCTAGCGGGTAGGGCAGGAGGAAAGTATGAGCGATCACAGATACAAACACTTTGTAGTAATGGTAGACAGGAGGATACCTGTGACTAGAAAGGAGTTGCGATGGGAGATAAGAAGGATAGACGTTGGGAAGCTAAGGGCCTATATGAGGGCAAGGGGCAAAAGAAGGGCCGAGAGGGCCGAGGAAGCAGTTCAAGAAAATTACAGGCGACTCAGGAAGGCGTGTGACATAGCCATCCCCAAAAAGAACGGTACGGGAGCCAGGAAGGGGATCTACTGGTGGAGCGAGGAGGTGGCCACGGCAAAGGCCAGGGCGAACGAGGCACGCAGGGACGTCACCAGGTGCAGGCGATGGAGAGGCGGTCCTAGAAGCGGTGTTGGGAGAGGCTAAGGACAGGCTTAAGAACCATACAGAATAGTGACAAAAAAGTTTGGAGCAGGCTCCATAAACATTAGCGCGAGGGTGCAGAGCGGAATGGAAAGGGTGATTGGGACCCTCTTCTCGAGGCAGAAGGTATCTGGAAATTTGACCGTGAGAAGGGCGTTTCCTCGAGAGGAGGAACTTTTCACGGAGACGGAGGTAATCGCAGCGGTGAGGGCTCTACCCGGGAAGAAGGCGGTGAGACCAGGGGGCAACCCTAACGAAGCGCTGAAGGCGGTGGCTGAGGATGATCCAGAGTCTATCACGGAGCTGATGAACCTGTGCCTCAGGGAGGGAAAGGTACTGGCCACTTTCAAAAAGGCCAAATTGGTGTTACTCCCCAAGAAAGGGAAAGATAAGGCGGATCCAGGAGGCTACAGTGTGCCTCATTGACGGAGAGGCAAAAGTCCTGGAGCGGCTCTTGGCAGAGCGGATAAGGGCCGCAATCGAGGAAGATAGATACCTCTCACCGAGGTAGTTTGGATTACGCAGGGGCGGGTCCACGGAGGACGCCTTGATGGAGGTGGGGAGACTGGTATACGAGGCGAACAAGGGACCCTTAAGGGGCAGGAGACACTGCCTGACAGTGGCGCTAGATGCGAAAAACGCCTTTAACTCGCTCCCGTGGCCGATGATTATCGAGGCTTTAGTCGGTAGAGGGGTACCAGGTTACCTCGTAGATATTGTTGGGAGCTTCCTGGAGAACAGACAGCTAATCTACCAGGATGGTGGCGAGGTAACATGGGATGTGAGGCTAACCGGAGGCATTCCGCAGGGATCCGTACTGGGACCCCTTCTTTGGAAAGAGCGTACGACGGGATTTTCTGACTGCCGCTTCCGGAAGGAGTAGACTTAATCGGGTTCGCCGATGATCTGCTCCTGGTGGTTAGAAGTAGGGAGATTGGCCATTTAAGGGTGGCGTCACAGAAAGCTGTAGAGCGAGTCCTTCGGTGGCTCGAGAGCAGGAACATACATGTGGCAGGACAGAAAATAGCAGCCAGAACTATCAAGGCGGTGGGAGGGCTACTGACCAATATAGGTGGGCCGAGCGAGAGACCAGGAGGCTCCTAGTTACGGTGGGAGCAGCGAGGTTGCTTTACGCCGCCTCGGTATGGGAAAGGGCGGTGGAGTCACGGAGGAATTCAGAGAGGCTACGAAGAGCATTAAGGGTGGGAGCCCTCAGAATAATTAGAGGGTATTGCACGGTCTCAACGGACGCGGCGGAGGTGCTGGCATCCATACCCCCGGCGAACTTGATGCTACAGGAGAGGGCCCAGGCTTACAGGGCTGAAAAAAAAAACGGTACACCTAAGAGTGAGGCCAATAGGATGGCGAGGAGCTGGATGATGGAGGAGTGGCTGCGGAGGTGGGCCGATGGGATGAAAGGGCAATGGACGAGAACTTGAATTCCATAATTGGAGCCCTGGGTCCATCGCAAGAAGGGGGGACCTGGACTATTTCACGACCAAAGGATGTCGCCAGGCACACACTCCTGCATTGCATGAGATGGGAGGCGGAAATGTTTAGCCTGAAGGAGACACTGAGAGAGCTTAGCAAAGAGTCGCTCACCGCCAAGATGTTAGAAAGCGAGGAAAAGTGGCAGGTGGTGGCGAAATTTGCAAGATCAAGATACAGACGAACGCTTCATAGGAAACACACCTATGATATTCCGGATGTAAACGTCGTTAAACTAGGCCCCCAGTAAGTATTAAATGTGAACAAATTTAAGTGATAGCTAATAATCAGGTATTCTACAACAGTATCAATTTTCTACTCTCGGCAAAAATACGGATGTGAGGACTGGCGCATATTTATCGTTTTTGTTAATTTTCATATTCAAATTCGCAGTCATAAACCGTACTATTGAATTGACATTCCAAAAACTTTGCTTATTTATCAAAAATTACTATATGCGTGACTCGTATTAACCTGGGGAATCACAGATAAATTATGTTATATAATTCACATGTATATTTAACCCATAATGCAAAAGGTGAAAACCACAATACAAAAATTAATTAGAGACTATCCAGAATTAACAAGTGAAAATAATACATTATTTTGTAAGGTATGTTTAAAAACAGTAAGTTTTATTTTAGTTCCCAACTGCATCCTAACTAGTCAACTGACTTGTATGTAAAACATGTTATAACAACACTACATCAAGAACGTTTGAAAAAGTTCAAAGCTGAACTAAAACAACAGCACAATTTCACAATCTTTAGCATCATCTTCAGCAAACGATGGACAATTTAAATTAAATTCACATTTGTGCAAAATACTTTTACATTCGGATATCCCTTTAAGAAAATTACAAAATAATGCATTTAAATCTTTCTTGGGAAAATATTGTAAAATGCGCATTCCTGAGAAAAAATTATGTAGCTCTTGCGTACTATGAAACCATGCAAAAAATTAAAGATATTATTAACAATAATTATATGTGGTTTGGTGTGGATGAAACCACAGACGCTTGTATAATTTAATAATAGGAGTTTAACATGAAGACATCCGACCAATAGTATTTTGATATATACAAAAGAATTGAAGAAAACTGATACTAACATTATAACAAAATTCATAAATGATGGACTGACATGACAAGCTTATTTTTGCCGTAGACAATACCAAGTTACAAAATTTTACTAATAATGCATTTTGTGCATTGTACAAGTTTGGAAGATGAATAGAAACGAATTTCTGAAACTATAAAAATGAAATTTCCAATTGTAGATTTAATTAAACATGGAAAAATAGTTCTTATATTCTTCTGTGAGTGCAATTATTCAAGGAGTCATTACCTGATATCTCACTGCCCCATAAACCAGTGCTAACATAATGGGGAACTTGGCTATATGCTACGATGTACTATGCGAACAATTTTGAAAAATTTAATAAGGTTATATACAACTTTCCAGAAACGACAAGCAAATCAGTTAATGACTGTCCAACAGTTCTTAAGAAACAAGAGCTTCCTTCAAAACAATTTAGTTACATAAAACTGTGTTTAAATTTTGCGACCAACACAATCAAATCTTTATAAAAGTAGAATCAATACCTGGACGCATTGGCCAAGAAATCAAAATAATATCGAAAGAAGTATTCGGTGAAAATGAAGGATTTTAAATATTAAATAAATTAAACTTGATTTTGAATGGCAATTTTTAAATGGATCGAGCTATAATTTAAAATAAAGAGAAGCTTTTCCACTTTCAAAAATTTATTGAGCGTCCAAAGTAATAATTTGTACAATTAAACCCCTAGAACAACATTTAATGATCTACTGTTTTCATGAATAGATTTTAGTTATTTTAAAATGTATACAAAATTACAATTTAGATTTAGAGATTTATCAATTGATTCGCAGTCGACTTTAAAGTTACTACCATAAAATTATTTTATTTGCCATGCTTTTTCTGTATGGTCTCCATACATCATAACGTTTTCCTAAATTTATTTATTTATTTAGTCTACACTTCTTAGTAATGCTCAGTCTGAGATATGTAGATATTTGCAATATAACAACTGTGTTTATTTTAATTATGTTTATTGTATTAATTTATTACCTAGATTTATTATATTTTAAGTTTTTATAGTGACATTAGATAATTTCTCGTTCATTCAATTTTGATTGATTTATTTAGACAGATAATGTATATAATGTATGTGTTAAAGGCAAATTTATTATATAAATAAGTTTTCGTAAATAAAGAAACAAACAACTATCAAAATGGTTATCAGTATTGCGCTATTTGGTTAGACTTGGTATGTCTTGATAATTTTACATTAAGGCTCTACATTTATTTTCAATCTATTATCAATCATTGTGTAAAAGTTTGAGGGTTGTCAAACTATATTTATTTTTATAACAATCTATATCTTCTAAAATATGAGGCTGGTGGATTTATTTATCATTATCTTGTTCTTTAATTATTTTAATTTTAAGAAATGCTGCTAATTTAATTTAATAAACGATCATAAAAGTAATGAAAATTTATCAAAATAAATTAGAATAAAGTTTCATTACTTGCGTGATCGTTTTAAAACTATTAAAATATTAATAATTACTAAAATATAAAATATAATGATTTTTATAATAATTACATTAATTAAATAAATACCATAGAATAATAATTTAACAGGTTTGATCTTGCTACAACGACAAACATAAAATAAACCTAAAAATCAATTATGATGTATACAAAATTAATATGTCCACAAAACAATACGTTCGTTTATTGCCGGCAGAAGTAATCATTTTATGTTGAATAAAACAAGAACTGCAAAATAAATAAGCAAATATTGGGTTTGTATAGAAATGATGAAAATGTAACTAATGCTAATAAAAAACTGGCAAACATAAAGTATGTTTTGTAAATATTTTTAGCGACAAATATTAAATGAAATATAAATACTGTTTAAACTATAAATGCGAATTCGCACATTTTAGCATCTCGTTAAAATTAAAATAATACTCTCAAAAGGGAGCAATCAAAAAGTGAGAAAGAAATAATTAAGAATTAATAATGTAGTTTTTGGCAAATAATGATGAAAATTACGTTCATATTAACCCACTCCTTGGGTGTTAAAATATAGAAAATTTTAAATTGTCTAAAATATTTTGTAATATTTTAGTATGTCTATAAATTGTATTATATAAATTTATTTACGATCATACAGAAAGTAGATGCTTTTTGCATCATTTTTCGTTATAAAAGTGGCTTTTTAAAGCACTAGTGCTTTTTTACGTTTTTATTGCACTCAAATTGTTTTTATTGCACAAAACTGTCAACAAATCTGACAGATGCATATATTATAGCACAAAATTTCAACGAAAATCTTACATTTTAATTAATTTATGCAAATAACAATTTAACTTGATAATATAATCGAAATGGCAGATGAGAACTCTGAAGATATAATTTAATTAATTTAATTAGGTCTAAGCGATTACAATAGAGCGAATCTTTTTCCAGAAATAATAATGGCGACTGACATTTGTGCAAGTTATTTACTGGTTGCTAAGTAAAGTTTTCAACAATGTAGGTAACATATGTTTTCATTAATTGTATAATTGAAATGACATTATAATATTACTCATATGAACATATTCTTTGAAAATTCCTGCACGATCGAAGATAAAATTTTGTAAGGCACACTTGTAAAAAGTTTATTTATTGCACACCTGGCTTTAAAAAAACTCGCTCGTGTTTTTTAAAAGCCAGTTCGTGCAATAAAGTATTACTTTTTACACTTGTGCCTTAAATAACTATTTTATAGTTGTTTAAATACTAAATCCAATAATAACATTATATTGAATTGACGAGGCTGATACTTGGTGAAATTCCATTATATATAAGGTAAATAAAACAAGTGTTTTATTTACCTTATATATAACATTATATCATTATATATAGATACAGGCTTTTGTTAATTAATTCTTTCACAGAAAATATTACAGATGATACTAAAAATAATATTTATATGTTTGGTACATCCACGTATCCAGTCAACAACAGTTTTATTTTCTATTTTTTCTCTTTATTTTTTCTGTAATTGTCCCTTATTCGCGTGTGTATATCTGGGTAGGTCTTATAATTTATTTACTTTTTACTGTGTTGATTGTAGTTAATTCATTATTTAATATATCCATATTGTGATGCTGTTCTGTTTCTGTATTCATCACCTTGTGAATTACAAATATTAACTATGTCAGCTGTATTAGCTCAATTTTCCAATATACTGTTTTTTATTGCCTTGTCTAATACTAGTATACAGAGTAGTGAGCTTCTCATGCATCTTTGTTTCACTCCTTTCTTTGTTCCAAATATGTCCATATCGTTCCCTTTCAGTTCTATTCACATTTTCCCTTTTCATTATGGCGAATGCGTTTACTAAGACTATCTAAGACGGACATTCTGGTTAGTTTTGACGTTAAATCCCTCATCATCCAAGTCCCAATCAACGAAACAATTGAACTTTTAAGAACCAAATATAAACAACACAAACACCTACTTCATGTTCAACGAAAATCGCTATAAACAAATTGGAGGAGCACCAATGGGATCCCCACTCTCACCTGTGATCGCCAATCTGTTTATGGAGGTTTTGAGGTTTTCGACAACGTCGCACTAGATTTAGCTCCCTATACTCCATCCATATAACTATGTTATGTTGATGACACCTTCGTCATTTGGCTCCATGATAAAGACAAGTTCAATAATTTCCTCGAGCACTTAAACAATATCCACCCCAAAATTAAACTCACAATGGAACTTGTACAAAACAACCAATTGCCTTTCCTCGTCATTCTTATCTATAAAACTGACGGAACTTTCGGCCACACCGTATATAGAAAATAAACTCGTACAAACAGATATCTAAATGCCTCCTCGCACCATCATCCTGCCCAACTCCGTTATGTGACAAAGAAATCTAATCTAAATAACGAACTGGCCACCCTCGAGACAGCTCTTGTCCAAAACGGTTTCGCTCCAGATACTGTAACAATCTTACTAAAACAAAAATCCAGACCCAAAAACACCGACGAGTCCCAAGTTTCCTTCGTACATACAAGGAAAAACAGACAAATCTTTAAATACTAAAAATACACAATATCAAAACAATGTTTACCACTTCGCGTAAAATCTGACAATTCCTTAATTCCTCAAAAGACATAATTCCCCTTGAAAATTAAGGAGTATACAGAATCTCCTGTGCCGATTGTAATAAAGTTTATATCGGATAAACAAACAGACGCTTGAATATACGGCGAGGCGAACACACCAGAGTCGTCGAAAAAGATCTATCATCCCCATTTCTAGCCGAACATCAATACACCGGACACAAAATAAATTTCGACCAAACAACTTCCATCGCAGCATTAGACCACTTCATGAAGAGGATTATCCGCGAGGCAATTGAAATTGATAATCTTAACGCCCAACGACTACCATTTTTATACAAAATGCATATCTCTTCACCCACTCCACAAATTTTAATCCCCACAGGTAACACCAACGAAATCCCTGTTAGTCCGACCGGCCCAATCACAAGAAGCTGCACAGGCTATGCCCTTATTACGTGGGTCCTTCCATTCCATTTCAGCGGTAATGTTTCGATTTTATTAAAATCCATTCATTCTCGTACGAGCTTTTCTCCTGGAAACTCCATAACAAATTAGACAACACAGTTGGGAGGGTTGCCTAATGAAGCCACTGTGTGGCGAAACATACAGCAGTATTCAACAATAAATATGAAACCTTCCCAACTGTGTTATTTTATTTTTAATATTTTGCATGGTATACTTATTTACTGTGTTATATCTGTTTCTTTCAATCCCTTTTATTATATATTGGGAGTATAATTATTGTGTTTTGTTCCATTGGTGTTTTTTATTTTTTACTATTTCGTTCAGTAATTCTTTAGTTCCTCTATTCATGTGCACCCCATGTATTTTATAATTTCAGAAATTATATTATCGACTCCTGATGACTCTTAATTTTTCAGTTTTAGTTGTCAATTAATTTTAATTTTTAGACACTAGGTTTTACTCTAATTAACCGAGAAAGTCAGTTGAGATTTTATTTATCAGCTATCGACCACGTGGTCCTTCCGCCGTCTTATTAGTGTTTTTGTGTGTAACTGAGCTTATTACTTTAAAGGATCGCCCCAGTCACTATTAAGCACCATTAAGTGTATCCCAATGGTGAACCGGTATCTCATAGAACTACCTCGTCAATCAGTTAATTAGTTTTTGTTTTCTTTGTAGTCTTCATTCATTATATTTCCAAATTTAGTGCATGATTATTAGTTAACTTGTTTGGTTTGTAGATATGTTTCTTATCTTTTTCTTTATTTTCTTCGTAGTCCATAATTCTGTACTTTGCTTTGCTTTGCTGTATTTGCTTTTATATATCTTCCTTATTTCTCTTGTCCACAATTCTTCTTTTTTATAAAAATCGATTAATTTACTGAAGTAAACGTCTATTTAACCGTTTTACGTCGGCTAGTTTTAAGTCTGAAGGCACTTAGCTGACAGTAATGGTGCCTTTTTTAAACTCCTCACGGATATGATGATATTTGATGTTTTTCACAAGACAAAGCGATCCTTGGTTGTCCATTTTCAGGGTTGTTGGTTCCCAGATAGGTATTTCGAACTGCTTCCTCAACTTGTCCATAAAACTGCAGAGCCACGCTCCACAGAAGGACGTGACGAGTCCATCATTGACGTAGAGAATAATGTTGATTATCGAGTCAGTGCCACTCCTTCTGTAGACGCACTTGTCAACTGGTTGAACTTTTCGTTCCAGCATCGTGATTTCTGCTTTAATGCGTATATTGACCTTTTTAGTCTGCATACTTTATTCCTGTTGACATTAGCTTCCTCTGGTGGGTCCATATAGATCGTTTTGTGTAGATCTCCATACAAGAATGAAATATTTCAATAATGAGGAATTTATGCAAATTATTAATAGGAGCAGAGGGTAGCTCATAAAATAAATTAGAATATAATTACGCATTTGTAACGACGTTCAGGTAAACTGAACGCCGGTAACTGTCTGAGTAGGTTCTCGGTTCCTTCACCATTGCAATATTTATCGTATATCTCGATTGATACCGCAAGTTGTCCCTCCTTCAAGCTATTTTCTCCAATTTGGTAAACTAGGTGAGCCATCCTAAACAACATTCGAGAGACATTATTGTCATTGAGAGTTGCGCTTGCAATAAGTTTCGGGCCATCTAGAATCTCGCCTTTTTGACGATAGACCAATTCCTTTTGGTTACAATGGCTTCAGAGAACATTTTGGAACGAATAGGACGTTTTTGATGATGGATTTATTCCACTTACCTTTAAACAATTTCTCGATCTCAATATCTCCTTTTCCAATGACAGATAATAACACGTTGTTCCCAATCACGACAGTAGTCTCTCGAGCGACGTCAGACATGTTCGAAAACAGCTCGGCCCCGTGTGACATGTGGGAAAATACACCGCTGACCATGATCCATTTATCTTCCGTATTTTCGCTCCCTCCGGGAAATTCAACGATGATTGTGAAAACTCCTTGTCTTGATTTGGTGACTTCTGCTTCGGCTTCCTGCATTGGTAGTACATAACGTTGGGCCACCCGTACTGGTTCTAACCTAGACGTCAAATGTACCAGCGTTTGTCTGTCTTCACTTCAATTCAAAAATTCCGAAACTTCGGCGGCAATGTACTAATAATATTTGTCATTATCACCGCGCCACTGATAACCTCAGCAATATCTTTCAATTTCTTCGCCAGATTTTCACATTCGCAATGTGTTGAGCAATGCTGTCTTTCATGCGATACTGGTGAAAACGTTTGTGTGCAATAATTTTGCTCGACTCAGGCCGTTATATAGATAGATAGATAGAATCAAGCTTACCAATTATTTGATAAGATGACTCACAATTCTCAATCAAGGTGATCTGCGAGTAGTCCAAGGCAGATGTAAGGATGAACATCGCCGTTGCGTTGCTCTTAACCTTCTGCGGATCCCTGTCCCCTGCCGGTGCAAAACTCCAGCCCATAAACAATGTCATAGAGTCCTTTAGCCCAGAGCGCACAGTCTATTTGGAACCGCCATTAGTTGTAGTTGCTGCCATCAAACTGGTTCGGGCTGTTCATGTCTAACTTTTCAGCCATTGTGACGTTACTTTAGTGTCCTACGCACGATTCACATGTACGACATGAGTTATCCAAACGGTCCTCCCCCGTGTATGCTCACCTTGACGTGGTGGGGGAGCTTGCGTATCCAGATGATCCTAAGTGCTACAACAGCGGGAGCGTCAGCTCCCGATAGGGGTACCCATGCTGGAAAGGACTTAGATGATGGATCTGACTAAGCAGCATGCACACCCTGCTCAGCTGTCGTGTCGTGGCTTAGAGCTTGCACTAAAGGGTACGATGCCCTGCTCTGACTGGCTGTAAAGCCACCAGGCAGGTTATATCTGTAACTCACCGCTGTACGTGGTCAAGTCTCGCTGGCAGTGAGCGAAAGAGGATCTGGGCTTAACTGCATGGACCAAGTGAAAGGAGAGCCACAATAAAAAACTCCTCAAGCCAAGGTGGAACAGCATATGCCTAAGGCTGCATGGCTAAGGGGAAGCTTAGTCTTAGTATGCGAACTCCGGATACCAGGCGACCTCCGGTTTCAAATAGCCTTCCTGTGGCATGCGGGGCTCTGCTGCAGGTGACCGTTTATTTCCCTAGCTTCACGTGGGATCAACAATGAACCAAGAATTAACAGATAAGGGCTCGTCCCCCTCAAAGGACGAAACTACGGCGATGGAGTGTGAAATCCTTGCAACGGGAGAGGACTTAGCGCCTGAGACCGACAGGGAGGAACTACTCCTAGCCAGCAGTGGAGATGAGGCTGGGCAAAAGCCCAAGGACCTCCAGCCACGCAAGCCGCGCCTTAGCGGTGCTGGGAAGAAGAGGTTTAAATACCTCATCAGCAAGGGCATGGCGAGGGAAGAGGCAGCTCAAAAGGCCTTACAGCCCTTCGGTCCAGCGCGTAAGCAAAAGACCGAAAAACGTACCCGTTCGGACGGCAGTACGCCGAAGGGTACGCCAGCCAAACGTGCGAAAGGGACTGTACAGCCCTCCACGAGCGGCATATCACCACTCAAGCGGGTGCAGGGGCAAACCAAGGCCCTCACAAGCACAAGCCCGAGTGGCGACACAGAGGGGAAGCAAAATCCCAAAAAAATGGCATCATACAGTCAGGCCGTAAAAGGACTGAAGGTTGGTGTTATGGCAAAGGACTACCCTGCTACTCTCCTGTCAGTGGAACAAATAGAGTCCACACTGGAGTATATCATGGATATAGTCCTAAAAAAGGGGAATGAAGAAGATTCTAGATTCCTTGGGATTCACAAGCGACCTGGGTGGATCGGGATCACCTGCCGCAACGAAGCCACGGTAACGTGGCTGAAGTCGCATCAGGATGAGATCGTCCCCTGGGAAGGTGCAGCCCTAAAAGTCGTTGGAGCGGAGGAAATGCCGCACAACGATATCCTAGTGGGTTATTTTCCGGGCAGTCAGGAGTACAGGGACGAACGTATCCTGCAACTGATTGCAGTCCAGAATGGATGCGATGCCTCTAACTGGAGGGCCTTAAGAAGGGTGACCGCTGGACCCACTCAAGAGGTTACCTTCTCCGTGGATGCTCTGTCCATGGAGAAGTTAAAAAAACGCAATTACCTCGTTGGGTATCGCTACGGCGAAGTACAGCTTCGCACCAAGGCGAAGCAGGACAAGCCTGATGAAGGGGCAGGAGCCTCAAGCTCCAAAGAGCCCCTGGATCAGGGTAAAAATACGCCGTTGCAATCCGCAACTGGTTCCGGAGAGGCCAACAAGCCTCCAGGGATCAGAAAGGCTCCAAGCCTGACCAAGAGTCCACCCAAGAAGCAGGCTGATGTGCGTCCAAAGGGCAGGATTATGCCCCAGGATAAACTTAAGGATGCCAGAGGTGGGGGTCATTCCAAGGCCCAAAAATGATGGGTAAGTGGCAGTGCCTCCAAATCAACCTGCAGCATTCTAAGGCAGCATCAAGTGCCTTAAGCAGCAGGCTGGCTAGGGGGAACGTCCAAATAGGGCTAATTCAAGAGCCCTGGGTTCACGGAGGGGCTATTAAAGGACTTCAGAACCCATCGTACTATCTGGTATGTAATACTACGTGCGGCAGGCCACGGGCCGCCCTGATTTTCAGGAAAGATACTAATTATGCTCCCATTCCACAGTTCGTCACCCAGGACTTAGTGGCAGCGGTCGTGGACGTACCAACGGGAGATGACAAGAGGCAAATTGTATTTGCTTCAGCCTACTTTCCAGGGGACGAAGACAACCCACCACCAGAGGCAGTAAAGAACCTCACGGACTGGTGCCGCAGGAATGGGAAACATCTTATCATGGGCTGCGACGCTAATGCGCACCACACAGTATGTGGCAGCTCAGATATCAACAACAGGGGTAAGTACCTTCTTGATTATGTATGCGCTAGCAATCTAGACATCTTAAACAGGGGGAATAAACCCACGTTTATAAACGCAATAAGGCAAGAGGTACTTGACTTGACCTTAGCCACAGCGTACGGCGCGCAATTGATAAAAAATTGGCGTGTACTCTCTGAGCCCTCCATGTCGGACCATCAAACGATCGCGTTCGATATGGAAGCTGGGAGTACGGAAATAGCAGAGTGCAGAGTGCCACGAAAAACGGACTGGACATTATATAACGAATGTCTATTGTCCAAACTTCAAGGCCTCCAATACAACATCGCTACCATAGAGGAATTAGAACAAGCCTCACTACACCTAAGCGATACCATTTTAGCAGCCTATGAGAAAAGCTGCCCGGTAAAGAAGGTAAACTTCTCGAGAAACGTTCCTTGGTGGAACAAGGAATTGGATCGACTCAGGACTTCCGCCCGGAAATCCTTCAACAGAGCCAAGAAAACAGGCAACTGGTCAGCCTACAGACAGGCTCTGACTGAATTCAATAAGCAACTGAGGGAGTCTAAACGAAAGGCCTGGAAGGCCTACTGCGAGGGGATCGACAATCTGACCCCAGCAAATAGACTCCGGAAGGTCCTATCAAAGGACCATACCAATGCGGTCGGCATCTTAAAACGAACTGACGGCAGTCACACCAAAGATCAACAGGAAAGTTTAGAGCTACTCCTAGGTACTCACTTTCCGGGATCAAAAGTAGTGACTAAAAACACAATTGCGGCTAGTACCAGCTCAGTGGCTCACTGTTCCAACCGCGACAGCCGCTGCTTATCGGGGAAAATATTCACGCTCAGCAAAATTACTTGGGCCATAAACAGCTTCAAGCCATATAGATCCCCAGGAATGGACGGTATCTTCCCCGCGCTACTACAACGCGGCTTGGATACAATTGCTCCAGGACTCAGGGAGATATATAAAGCAAGTTATGCACTAGGGTATATACCCCGGTTGTGGAGGGAGGCAAAAGTGGTATTTATACCGAAAGTGGGCAATAGGGCTCTAGATGAACCTAAATCATATCGACCCATCAGCCTAACCTCTTTTCTCCTAAAGGCTATGGAGAAAATAATCGACGAGCACATAAAGGGTGACTCACTTATAAGAACACCCTTAAATGCCAAGCAATTCGCATTTCAAGCTGGCAAATCCACCGTCGATGCTCTACATCATCTCGTCAAAGAGGCCGAACGAGCCATCCTATACAAGGAAATAGCAATCGGAATATTTGTAGATATAGAGGGGGCCTTTGACAACACCTCATTTTCTGCAATAAAACGAGCGGCTATAAATAAAGGACTATATCCTTCCATGATAAGATGGGTGGAGGCAATGCTTCAAAGCCGATTAGTAACGGCTTCTCTAGCAGGATCCACAGTATCTATGACTGTAACAAAGGGGTGTCCTCAGGGGGGAGTTTTGTCCCCCACACTATGGTCAATAGTGGTGGATGGACTCCTGGATGAACTGCATGGTAAGGGCTTTATAACCCAGGGCTATGCAGATGACATCGCCGTAATAATCAGGGGCAAGCATGAAGGCATTCTTACAATCCTAATGCAAAAAGCACTGAATAGCATCAATAACTGGTGTGTTCGGGAAGGACTAAGTATCAACCCGAATAAAACGATCATAGTTCCATTCACGCGTAGAAGGAAGCTGCACATAAAGGCTCCCTCGCTGAATGGAATAGAGATCAATCTCTCCAACGAAGTAAAGTACCTGGGCATAATTCTGGATACCAAACTGACTTGGAATCAGCATGTCGACAAAATCATGGCAAAGGCAACGATGTCGCTTTGGGCCTGTCGGCGGCTTATGGGAAAAACCTGGGGATTAAAGCCCAAAATCACGTATTGGCTGTATAGAACGGCGGTGATACCCATTGTCACCTATGCTGCCCTCGTGTGGTGGCCGAAGACCCAAAAACTAGACACGCAAAAGAAGCTGAGTAGGCTTCAACGTTTAGCATGTCTAAGCATCACAGGGGCCATGCAAACGACCCCAACGGCGGGAATGGAGGCAATCATTGGTCTCACACCGCTCCATCTAGTGGTACAAAAAGAGGGACTTGTGGCAGCCCTCCGACTACACCAGAGGAAGAAAACACTGCCGGGGGACTGGACAGGACACTTAGAAATACTACAGCAAATCGACCCGGCCCTTATGTCCAAACCGACGGACATTATGTCCAGGAAGCTCGAATTCGAATTACCGTTTAAGGTGTCGATCGAGGACCCCAAAACGGCTTTGATGAGAGTCAAGGAGTTTGGACGAGGGATATCAGCCTGGTACACGGATGGTGCCAAGAATACCAGAGGTACTGGAATAGGCATTTATGGGCCTAACCATAACCACAGGAGCTTCATGGCTCTGGGCACGACGCCCACGATTTTGCAAGCGAAAACGATTGCAATTGATATGTGCGCCAGAGAATGCTTGGATAGGCACCTAAATGGCGCGCATATATACATCTGCTCAGACAGCCAAGCCGCAGTAAAGGCCGTTCGAGCCTATAGTCACGGCTCACGGACTGTCTGGGAATGTCGAAGATCCCTCTCGCAACTGGCGAAGAACAACTTGTTGACCCTCATGTGGGTCCCAGGGCACGGGGATATTAAAGGCAACGAAGTGGCCGATGAACTCGCAAAAAGAGGTGCAAATGCCACTCCTATAGGACCAGAGCCGTTTTGTGGACTCCCCATGGCGCATAGAAGAGAGGTGGTGCAAAAATGGGAAGAGAACAGAAGACGTAAGTATTGGAACAATGTACCAGGTCTACGTCAATCAAAACGACTCCTGAAACTCGATCACAGCTACAAGGTGCTTGAACTCACAAGGAACGAGCTAAGAACTTTCACCGGACTCATGACAGGGCATTGTGCCCTCCGATACCATTTGCGGAAAATGGGAAAAGAGGAAAGTGGAAACTGCAGATTGTGTGATTCGGCAGATGAAACTACCGAGCACATACTATGCACTTGTGTTGCGATTGCTCACAAGCGTCTTTCACACTTCGGCAGGGACCGACTATCCCCCGAAGAAGTGAGCATTATCACCCCCAAGATAGTTACCAGGTTCATGGTGGACGTGGGTCTGCTTGGGAAGTGATTGGTTAAGGGTAGAATAATAGATCTGTTAGGTCGCAGTTCACGAGAGGCTAACACACCTCACTAAGACCCTACTTAACCTATAACCTATAACCTATATCCAAACGGTCAAAAAACTCTACAATAAACGGCGTAAGCCACATGAAAATGCGCGCCCAGGTGGAACTAATGCGCTTCTGCCGCCGAATTCGAGTTTAGGTCCATGGCGATCCAAAATTGACTCATACACTACGATCGATTTTACTGAATTAAACCTTTATTAAACCGTTTTGTATAAAAAGAGAACGCATGACTTATTCACTCACGCTCGTACACAACTTGAAGCGCAATTCCGACGGGATTGTCTTTCTCCTTCATCGTGTAGGTGGCGCTAGCGCCAAAGCACGAAAATTTAAATAACTCAATAATTTTCTATGTTCCGCTTTGAGTATAATTCTACTAGTAGTAGTGCTATCTACCATGTGCTCCTTCCGCCGTGTGATTTGTGTATTTTGTGTGTGTGTGTGTGTAAATGAGCTTGTTACTTTAAAGGATCTCCCCCGTCACTCTAAAGCACCATTAATTGTATCCCAATGGAAAATGGTACCGGTCATCCATCCAACTACTGATCCGAAACAACGTTGCTGCAAGTCAGTTCGGGGCCGTAACCGAATGCCGCACCACCGGCGTGTGTATAATTCTAAAAAAATACACATTTTCATTGACAAACTTTATACATGTTTACAGTGAGTTAGTTCGTCAAAAGGCTATCGACCAGAGGTGTTTCTGCCTTGTTTTGTCCAGTCATATGGCGTCAGTCGTTAATGCGTAATGGGATGAAATGATGAAATGAAGTCAAATATAGTGGAATTAGGATTTTTAAATTTAGGGTTTATACTAGGATTTCTGGGAAGACAATATAAGGATAATATGTGGAAGTTGAAAGGATTTTTGGAGAATTTTTCTGATAGGAATCGAAGCCGTTCTAGGATGGGGATAACTAGTGTGGTATCATAGAGGAGCTGGTTAGAAGGATTGTGTAGAGGATTAAGAGGATGGCGGAGTTTGGTTAGGGTACGGGGGGATGGTCGCTCGCTAACTTCGATGTTGCGGGAGGTTGGGTTGGTGGGGTTGGGATAGAGGGCACAACCATAGTCAAGTAGTGGACGGCAGATCATCTTATATATTTTAACAGCTGTTCTTGTATTAATACCTCTGTTTTTATACGTTAAACTTCTAAAGCATTTTGCCCTAGAAGTAATTTTGCTTTTTATTATGGCTGTATGTTTTTTTTTAAATTGATTTTTTGATCTATGGTTATGTCCAGGTATTTTACGGAAACTGAGGGAGGGATCATAGTCTGGGAAATATGGACTTTGTAAGGTGAGTTATTGATGCGATGATAAGGAATTAGAAGTTGCGATTTATGTATAATTCTATTTTTCTTAGATTTGTGCTTTAGTTTAGGTCCTATTATCTTCATTTTTTTGTTTTCTACTTTTGTCTATTCTTTATCTCACCATCTACACTATGCTATTTAATCGCCAACCATGTAACAAATGGTTATCACTCTCTATGTCTCCATGTCTTTTTACTTTTACGATGTTTCAATTATTTTTACTAATTAGGTATTAATTTATTACTGTATCTTTATTTTCTGTCTGGTTGTGTTTTCGTAAATTTATTAATGTCTTTTTGTTTGAATTTTGAGTTCTATTTTATTAAGATATTATTAAACATATCTGAATTATTCTTTCTCCATTGTTATTTCTAGTATGATCTTATTTTCCCGGCACCCCTATTAACCCGCTGTTTTAGTTCCCTACTCTTCAATTTAGATCATTATATTTTTTGTTTACTCGTCGATTTCTGTTTGTGAGTTCTTGTAAAATGTATGTTTATCTCTATGCTACAACTAATGTAAACCTGTCTTCTTCTATTATATTAATGTCTATTATCAACACTCTTTCATTTATAAATATGTTTTTTGTAAGGTCTTTTATTTTTTCAGGAGCTAACATAATGCCCACTCCTCATCTTGTACTTTCATTTGTTAAATCCCCGACCATATTAATGAGTAACGTTCATGTATTTTCTGTATTTCTTTATCTTTTTGTTACAGTTATTTCCAATAATTCTATGACTTTTCCAAAAACTCATTGTATACTATTAGTCTAAGTTCTTGCGCCTTTGTTTATTTTGTGTGCAGCCTGCATTATGATATCTCAATTAATTTTCTTGCATATAAATTATTTTATCTATAATCAATGTATTCACTCTTGGGCCCTCTTTCACTACGTTGTTTTTCTTTTTTGCTTTCTGTATTTTTCATTTCATTTTCAACTAGAGAATATATTTGTACTATGCTTTCATTTATTTATGCTTTTTCTTTCTGAAATGTGTTATTTTTCCTCTTTATTTCTTTTAATTCCTCTTTTAGTTCATCCATATTTATTTTCATTTTACTGTCACTTATTTTAACATGTATATTCCATCTATCTATTTATTTTTTCTTGTCGGCCGTCTATTTCGCTTCAAATGTTTCATTAAAATTATTTGAAAAATATTATTTATTTATTTATTTTATTTTATAAGATTCTGTTATAATTAGATACACATAAGCAAATTACAAAAATTTAGCTCACAGGACTTGCAGGCGGAGTTCACTGCGTGTTCTTCCATTCAGACCCCTTTTTGCTTCATGCGATAGAATTTTCTATCGACACAGTATTTTCACCATTTGATTATCATTTTGTCATCAATTAAAAATCTTATCATTTTATTAATTTATTCGCGCAAAATTTATTAATTTTTCAGCAAATTAAAAAAGTATAGAAAACATGTTTTGAGGATATAATTCTATTTCTATTCAGATAAATGTGAATATTACCTTTGTTCATAAAATTAAAATACTCAAAAATAAATAACATTTATCAAAATTAATAAATTGAAATCATCAAATATAGTTTCAATATACATTTAATTGTACTATATGCCCTAATTTTAAACCACCTAATTTCATATAGTATCTAACCTAACTTACATTATATTTAAAAAATGTAATTAATTCAATTTTCTTGATATTGTTATTAATTTATTAAGTGTAATTTTTAGTGTGTTGTTTGAAAGGAAACTATCTAGGTAATACAGCAAAACAGTGTATAAAATATCGTGTTTACAAGAAATGTATCTAAATTTTTAGTACATACATCATGTTGCACATAAATTATTACAAAACACGCACCTGGACGTTCTTATTTAAATAAATAAAATGATATATTAATAGTTACCGCAAGGACAATTTCAACTATTGAAATTACACCCTAGGGAAGTAGTTATTCACCGAGCTGGGTTATGCGGGGCGCCGAAATTTGTTGCTGGCAGGAATTTTACAATAATTAGATGATAATATATCTCCTCCCAAAGCGTGCACATTAGTTTAATTTTGCGCCATTTAATTACTGGACATAAATCGAGGCGTACCCTGAAATTAAACGGGCCCCCGAGCATAGGATGTTCACCTTCAACTAGCTCCAATTTAATTCCGGGATTAATTTTATCGAAGCAGCGTATATTTACTTGTTGCCACCTCCGAAGAGGAGCCAAGGAACTTTATAGTTTTAATGAAGATGCGAGACTGAGGCGGAGCTACGAAACTCATTACGTGTAGTTCGAGGCGAACTTATGACGCTGAACGGCCGGAAGTAATCGTTTAATTTTCGAAGAATTTCAATTACCGAGTTAAGAATACATGTGTTATTTACTTCCCACTCAGGGATTGTTTGTTTAGGACGGTTTCAAAGGGTTCTTGCTGATTTGCATCTGTAATCTAATAAATTTCATTTAGTGTAAATTTTTATAATTGCGACATAAATTAAAGTAATCCAATTATTTATCGAACGCCAAGAGGGCAATTAGCGTCCTCGGAGGCTACAGGATAGAATTTTTACTGTCGGATGTAAAGGCATAAAGGCACTCGGTCCGGTTAAGCCTCCCAAATTTAGCAATCAAAACGGTTATCGGAAGATCGTATCGAGGCGAAACGGCACCATTCCGGATCGCACGGAATTAGGATAGGAACTGCTTAATCTGTACTCGAGGAAATTGCAAAATTCCAAACTGCGGAAACATCGAATTCACACAAAATTTTATTAGAAACTCCAAGCTGATGTCTACTGATTATATTTACTACCACATATGATGTATATCCTTAAAGATGTTGGAACAGATGTGTTACAATTAATGTTAGAAAAATAATTATAAATATTATTAGAAGGCTTAAAAAGTCAACTTCGATAATCAAAATTTAAAAAAATAATAATTGTATATACACAATGAGTTAAACACTACCGTCAGGTGCAAGCCATTCTAAATAGAAAAATAGATACAATTTTAATTATCGGAACGTACTGTATCAAACATATCGACATTTAGTTTAGTTTCAGGCGTAAAATAATATATGCGTATGTAAATAAATAAAGTTTACAAGGTTAATCTATTTACTAACCTACTGATATATTAAAAACAAAAAATACATAAAATAGTGAAACTGTACAGTATTTATTAAGATATATTGATAAAAGTATACTATTTAACTTTACAACTACATAAATTAATATACAGTAGACGCCGCTTATTAGAATCACGGATAATGTTATCAATCGGATATTGTTATCACTTTTGCGAAGAACGGGCCCGACGTGTAATACTACATACAAAAATTTTCGTTTATAGTAATCATAATTTCGGTTTATGTTATCATTTTTTTCTTAGAAATATTTTCGTGGTGAGCAATGCAACCCCCAATTAGCGAAATGAGAAAAGCGCTGGAAGTTTTGCGACGTGGTGTGCAGCACAGGTCATCTGATTTTCAGACGCATTACGTCTATGAAATTTTCGTTAATAACTTGCTCCGCGAAAATCAGAGACAAACAACGCTGGACGAGTTTTTTTAATATGAATTTGGTTTTATTTTGTTTCAAATTTAAATGAAATACATATTGTATGTAGTAATAATTTTTTAAGAGTTTATGTTACGTTATTATAGTTTGTTACGTTATATATTTTTATTTAAAATAAAGTTTTGTTTTTTCGGCTATTATTATCAATCGGTTATTGTTATCAAAAACCCCGAGTCCCGTTGTGATCACATTAAGCGGCGTGCACTGTATTAATAAATACAATTATTGCGCAACTTAACCAACAACCAACTAAGAAATAAAAATTATGTTGACGATTGTTACTATGTGGTAGTTTGTTTTAAAATGTCGAAAGTATTTTTATTTATTCTTCAAACAAACAAATATATGATAAAGTATTGTGGTAGTAATATATTATATATAAATATATATATATATATATATATATATATATATATATATATATATATATATATATATATAAACGTATACAGGGTGTACATCAATTCAATTAATTAATAAATAATAATAATTAATAAAATTCAAATATACAGGGTGTCCCAAAATTGAGAAGTTGAAATTTTAAAATGTGAAGCCCTATTTTTATTGCATTTATGGATTCTTCGTAAAATTCTAATTATTCTTCATGTAACATACCCCATGTCGATATTCAGTTTTTCCGAAGAAATAAAAGAAATTATCTTTATTTGCCACTTTTCTAGTAATCAAAATAAATATAAAAGAAATATAAAGAAGAAAACAATGTGACACTTTTCAATGGTTCATAACACATTTTCTTGTAAGGCGTAATATTTTGTAGTAAAGAAGTATGTAATTATAAAAGCTTATAAAATACTGCTAAATTCTACTACATTTGAAATATGAAATTTGGTATACTCTTGATTTTTTGTTTATATCAAATATGCCTTTAACATTGAATACTGACGTTAAACATTTCTCGGTAGTCTAAAATAATACTGATGATATTGTTTTCGAAAAAAAATGTTATTAATAACGAATATATTTTTACAAAATATGTAAAGGGTAAGAGTTTTAATTCGTCTAGTCTGTGTTATTAACATAAGCATTTTGTTAATTTAATATTGGATTAAACTAATTGAAAATCCATTCTCTTCGGCAATTAAAATATTTTTTAGTTGAGTGGCTCCCAGGTATATTTAGAAAGCCTACTAACAATAACTTCACAATTCCATAAAGTATAATCATAATATTATCTCATAGATTAGCTACATTCCATTCAATAATTTGTATTTTTTACATGTGTATACTTTTTCGTGCCAATTTTTGTTAATATTTTATAAAATCATGTATGATAAAGACAAATATAATATAATATAATAATACCCAGAACTTTTATAATTCTCTATTGTCTACGCGTTTCACTATTTGGGTGAATAACCACCAATAAATCATAAAGAACAATTAACAGTGACAAATATAACAATAATAATGGAAATATAATTAACAATGTCAACAGTAATCACGGACCGGTTTCGATCTATTTTGAATCTCGTGCGTATAGCGCAGTTGGAGACAAGGAAACAGGTTTTTTAATTAAAAGTGTGTCCATCTAAGATTTGGGATAGGAAACGGAGTTTTACTTACCGTAAAGGTGCCATCGAATGTCTAAGCGTTGCACAATATTTGGGTGGATAACTAATACACTACACTAATTATAACATGGCTGTTTCCGGTCTTAATTGAAGTGTTTCAGCAGAAATTTTAAGACTTTTAGGCCCTCTATCAATCTCTCCATTGGCACAGAGTCATACGCAGCACTCAGATCTAAAAAAAACGCATACGTGCTCCCCTTTTCTCCCATCACATGCTACACGATCTTGACCAAAGTAAAGATCTGATCCCTTGTTTCTCTCCCCTTCGCGCCTTTAATCCGTCAGTCCCCGGCGCTTTCCCTTGCATGCTCTCTCCACGCCTTCCTTTGTGAATTCTACCATCTTTCCATTTCAGCCCTCCTCCATACCGGATTTCTACTCTCTTCCTTACACTTCTCTGTCTACTTTTCCATGTCCACTTCGCTTGCCAATTTATTTTCCCGTTCTTCAACATCTTCCACATTTCCGCCTTGTTTTTACATGTTCTTAGCTCCTCCACCCTCTTTTCCACCTCCCTCTTCTTTATCCATATTTTTCATATCTTTTTTTCGTATCCTATAAGCTTCTCTCATCCCTGCTTTCGCCTACAACTCCACCTTCGTCCTTGTGTACTCCTCCTACCACAACTCATTATGGCTTCATCCATGCATTCTATTAACCGCTCATTTAACCTCCTTCAGTTTCCCCAGCCTTTCTTCCTTCCTCTCTCCTTGTCCCAATCCTTATTTCTGCCTTCAGTGGCCATGATCTGAACCGCCGGTATTCTCCACCTCCATCCTCTTCACTTTCAACTTCACAACATTTCACCGCCATGTAATCAATCACCGATTTTCCTTTCGGCCCTACCTATGTTATCCTCCCATCCCAATTATATCCCCTAATTATATCCGTTTAGTATCTCCTTCTTTCATCGGCCACTCTTGCATCATAAAACCATCCACGTTTATATATTTATCCTGGAACTTCAACTTAATCTCTTAATCTCCTCCCCCTTCTTCTTCCCTAATTTTCCTAGCCTCGCATTACAGTCTCCCCTCAAAATACACCTTCCTCCTTCACCTGTATTCTTACCTATCTCCTCTCTTATCTCTCTACAATTTTTGTTACATACCGTAGTCATTTGATTTCCCTGACCATACCCCCTTCGCTCTCCCTCTCGTCGCATTCTTTCTGCCTCCTTCATTTCCTATCTAAAATCTCCAGACTTCTTCCCATTTCTCCTTCATCATTCATTTTTCCACTAATCCCACTATGTCTTTCCCTTCTATCCACTATTATAAGTCTCATCCTCGTGCTTTCCCTCTAGTTTTGCCTTTAATTCCCGCCACATAAAATTAGTGAATATCCAATGAAATAATAATATTAAGTTTATTTTAGAAACAGGGTATAATTAGAAAATCAAAAATGTTAAATTATTAAAACAGTCCAATTATTTATCACAATCAAATTTTGAGCTAGAATTTAATAGAATTTTAAAAATCCCTCTTAATGATGGCTTGGCCAAAAATTTTATAATGATTATTTTAAATATAAAAATAAAAACTAAAAACAACCAATTTAATTTTCCCTTCAAATAATAACAACAACCGAGTATCTAAATATTGTTTACTAACTAATACTGATTTTCCCTCAGTAGCAATTAAAAACAAAATGAATTCAAACATTTCCGTAGCTTTTAAAACTAATAACTCATTACTTAAATATATGAATAATACTAAACACAAAATTGATAAAAACAAAAACATTTGGATTGCGGCGATTGCCCTATGGTGTACGCCGTACAATGATCATAAAAGCTTCGTCAGCAAGAAAACAGCCTCTACGTATGACAACAATTTAATTGAAAATAAACACAATTTTAATAATAATTTCAAGATATTCCATACGTGTGAAGAAAGTCAAAAATTAAATCTTCTTAAACAGTTACACATTAATAAATCTAATAAACTTGGTAGGAAGGAACAAACCGATGTAAATAACTCACCCTTTATTTATTTTAATGAACTTGTAAACCTCCCCTTTAATTGTAAATTCCCTTCATAACTATTTAGTACATAATCTAAAATTGTTAGATATAAATCCACTTGTGTCTGTCTGATGAAGTCCCTGTATGGCGAAATCATTTTAGCAGTGTTCCGACACTAAGTAAAAACTGTGTAAATTCTCAACGAGAGCTTTTCGCTTACTACATATATATTGAAATTTCACCGAGTAACAGCCCCCTCAATCCGATATTGAGATGCTCTGATAGTCTTGCTATTTGTAACACGTAAATTACTTTTATAAAATACAATTACTGTCGAGGTATTAGCCAGAGAAGTAGTTGTTTTAATAAGTGATTTGTTAGTCTTAGTAACACTCATTGTTGTAGATTTTCTAATTATTAGTTAATTTTCTACAACATAAAGGACTTTAATATATTTCTTAACTTTTAAGAAGAAAAATAAAAATGGAATTTTTTGCCATTTTTTTGCCAATTGCTAATAACCTATTGGACTTTAATTTAATGTAACAAATAATTGTAGAAAATTCAAAAGTGAACAAATTACTGAGAATAGTATTGTTTTCGCAAATGAGAATGTCTGTGGGCATTGTTAATTTATAACAAGGAATTATAGAGAATTCAAAAGTGAACAAATTACTGAAAATAACCTCTTTGCGTAAACGTCATAGTTTTTGGTAAAAATATAAGGAAAGTACTATGATGGCCACATCACCATTTTATTATAACGTTTTTGTGTATTTTATATATAATGGATGTACCGATAAATATTCCAAATCTTTCACATTTTTAAATGATTTTGTGGAAAATTTACTAACAAATCTATAATTGCCTGTTATAAATATTTTTTTTACTAATTAATTGACACTAACAATCTATTAGAAAAAATATTAATTATTAATACTTTTTAGTATCAAAATATATATTATTATTATATATTGGGGATATTCTCAAAGAATGATCCGTAAGGGCTGAAACACGTGTCAGTTACCTGATAATAAACAAATTGAACATAACAAGTTTATTACTTCTCCCAATATGAAAATTTGGTTCCATCAAGAATGTATCAGAACAAGTCTCGAATTTCCTATTAATATAAATTTATATTTTATCAAATAAAACTATTCACTTATTTAAAAAGTAATTTTTCATTACAAAACAGAAGAACTCGGAGGCTAAATTACTTTAAACTGAAATATATATATATATACAACTTCTTAATTTCAGCAAGTTTTTATTGAGTTTTGTTATGACATTTTATTCTGGCTTAGTTTAGTTAGTGCGTCACAGTCTGCGCTGTCGAATATAGGCCTTTCTATCCTGTCTGATAAAATAAATAAAATTAAAATTGAATGCTAGTTAGAGAAACTGTCTAGATGATGCGATGTCATTCGTGAATTGTTCTTGTAGGATGTTTGTATTTTGGAGGAACATTGGGATTTCAAGGGATGCAAAATTTGTGATAGACTAAAGGGTTTTGCTGCGAATTTTTCACCAATGGCTTGTTGGATGGTGAGAGTGATCTGTGTAGATTCGTTGGATGAGTTATGGAGAGGATTATTAGAGTTTCTTATTTTGGAAAAGGTTCGGAGTGCGTATCTTTCGGTTACTTGGATATGATATGTAGGGTGGAGTGAAGGCATTTGGTAAAAATGATTATCGAATAGGGGCCAGCAAATTGATTTATATATATTAAAGGCGGTTTTTGTCAAATTGTCTTGGTGCTTGTACATTAGTGCCCTAAAATTCCGGGCCCTAGTTTTGACTTCGGCTTTAATAGATTGTACAAGAGGTTTGAAGGAAAATTTCGAGTCGAACATAATCCCAAGATATTTACTTGTGTGTGATGGATATATTTCGGTATGGTGGATTTAAATTTTAGGAGATATTGAAGTAATTTTGTGGAAAGGGGTTTTATTAGGGTTTAGTTCTATACGCCAATTTGGAGGATTTTGGTGGATTAAAGTGAATTGGATTTAGATTAAATATGTCATGGGAATATAGGTTGTAAAATAATGGAGAGAGTGGGGAGCGTTGTGGTAGCATTCTTTGCTCAAAAGAAAATGGTGGTCATAGCGCTTTTCGGATTTTCACTTGACAGGATCGATTGATAAAGAACTCATGAACTATACTTATAAGATTCTCAAGATTATTTAAGAGGAAACATTTATAAGGCAAGTCAAATGACTTTCTGATGTTGAGAAAAGCAATAGCAAACTTGTGACGTTCGAGATGCTTTTTTTTAATATTGTAGGTAAGGATGGTACGTGGAAGTGTTATTGATTTTTGTGGAAAAAAGCCAAATTGGTACATGTGCTGTTTAATTTTAGGATTTTTTCTTTTAAAAGGGATTTGAATAGTTTGTCTATTTCAGGAAAGAGGGTAATCGGTCTGTAAATTGGGTTATAGTAACAATAGCTAAGGATTTTAAGGATACATTTGTGGACTTTTTTTGGGTAACTTTTTGAGGACAAAACGATGGATATTGTCGTAACCGGATGTATTTCTACCAGAATGTAACACTCTATCGTAATCTTCTTCACATATAATATCTTCAATCAGAACTGGAGAGGGACCAAAATTAAATTAATTATACCAGTTGTTAACTGTGTCATGGAATTTACTGTCGATGTATATATTTACTGATTTTTTGAAGCAATGTCCGGCAATTATTTTAAAAACTAAAGTATCATCCGTAGTTGTAGCGTTTGTTGAAGAGTCTATAATGCTGTTGATATGATCTGATTATTTATACTTTGACAGTTCTTTAGTTAGTCTCTAGAATGTCTTACCTTGCATATCATTGAATTGTTTGTTTCTGTCTATTTATCTCTTTTATATTCGCATATTAGTTTTCTTTTATATCTGTTTATTCGGTTAAGTTAAGTGTATAGTTGTAATAAAGGTAATGCTTGTTATGCTACATTCTTGATGGAACCGGATATATAAGTTTGGTGAAGTAAAGCGCTTGTTATGTATGTTATATTAAAAATATGGAACATAACAAGCGCTTGTTATGTATGTTATATTAAAAATATGGAACATAAGAAGCGCTTTTCTTCACCAAACTTGTATATTTTATTAGTCCCAGAAGAAGCGGATGTTTGTAATATTGTTTTTGGATTTTGGGAGTACGGAGCATAATTGATATCTCAATTTAAAAAAGTGGATCAATATTTGTTACGTTGTCCAAATGTTTGGAACTGGTTTTGCCACTTCTTTGATATTACAGTCCTGATAGTAATATATCAATTCAGGGCGAAGAGGTGTTAATTGGAATTGAGCATCTAGGTTAAATTAGATAGATGATCGGAACAGATGAAATGAGAGTTACTGAGTAGATAAGATGACTGATATTGGACGTACAAAGGATTATATCGCGAGTTGTTGATGTATTTTCATTCATTCTGAAGGTTGGTCGAACAAAATTAGAATTGGTTGTGAATGTAGCTACTTGACGGAATTTTGGTTTATTAATGTTGAAATCTCCATTAATAATAACATGATCATTTTTTTTTATCCTCACGAGGTGGTGTAGCTTAGCGTCCCTGCACTGCGGTCTCCGTGGTCCTTTTGTGTGCCTCTGGCTGTTTACTCCTTTTGAACTCCTGTATCTTCTAAGAAGTCCAGGAGTTTCTGCCAGGGGATATTAATTAGCTGTTCTACAGGAAGCATGGGCTTCTCGAGTTTCGCCTTGCGTTCTTCTTTGTATGCTTCGCAAGTGCACAGTAGGTGTTAGGGAGTTTCCTCTTCTTCCAGACATCCACGGCATAGGGGGCTTTTCTCAATGCCCATCCTATGTTTGTGCTTGTTTAAGTCACAGTGCCAAGTGACTAGTCCTTTGATTTTTCTTAGTTTCAATCTGCTCAATCTAGACAGCTTCAACATGCTGTCAGGAACCTGACCATCTAGGAAGAGTCTCGTAAGCCTCATTCCATTTTGGTTTTGCCATGCCTTTTTGCGCTCCTCTGCTAAATTGCGTCGCATTATTTTCTTTCCGGTTTCATGGGGTATACCGAAAGCGGGTTCAGGTCCTATGAATTCACCTGCTGCTCCTTGTTTAGCCAGCAAGTCTGCCCCCAAGTGTCCAATAATTCTTTGGTCCTTGGGTATCCATACTAGCTGTGTTTCTTTTGTTGTCGCCAGTGCGCCCAGTCTGTTTATGCAAGTCATGACCAGCCTGGACTGCACTAACGGTGAGGCTAGCGCTTTTATGGCTGCCTGGCTATCCGTCATAATGGTAATTGGTCCTTTGTTAAGTCCATGCCATGCCTTTTTGCGCTCCTCTGCTAACTTGCGTCGGATTATTTCCGTTCCGGTTTTATGGGGTATACCGAAAGCGGGTTCAGGTCCTATGAATTCACCTGCTGCTCCTTGTTTAGCCAGCAAGTCTGCCCCCAAGTGTCCAATAATTCTTTGGTCCTTGGGTATCCATACTAGCTGTGTTTCTTTTGTTGTTGCCAGTGCGCCCAGTCTGTTTATGCAAGTCATGACCAGCCTGGACTGCACTAACGGTGAGGCTAGCGCTTTTATGGCTGCCTGGCTATCTGTCATAATGGTAATTGGTCCTTTGTTAAATCCCGACTCCATTTCGTGATGAGCACACACAAGTCAATGGCGGCTATTTCGGCCTGGAAGATAGAGGCATGCTTCCCCAGAGCAATAGCAAATTGTTTGCTCCGGTTGCAGCCTACATAGATACCAGTCCCGGGTCCTTTAGTATTTTTGGCCCCGACTGTGTACTAGATGGTTCCTTTACTCGTTCCCGGGTATGTTCCATTTGTCCATTCACTCCGTTGTGGTATGATCGTTTTAAATCTGCGGGATAGGTGTACGATTTTGGTGAAATCGGACCTCATTGTTCTTCCTCTTGTAGTACTTTAAATGTTTCCGGTCTTGATGGCCCCATAATTTAAGTATGTCCATTTATGTGCATCCTATAGGCTGTCTGTCTAGCTTCCATCAAATAAATGTAGTGGTGGTAGCGATAATATGTGTTCCATGGCTGCCGTGGGCGTTGTCCTCATTGCCCCAGTGATCAGCAGACACGCCTGTCTTTGTACTCTTTCGAGTTTTACTGCTGCACTTTTGGTTAGGGTCTTTTCTCCCCAAACGAGCGCCGCGTATGTCACTATAGGTGCGTACCGCAGTGTATAGTCATTTGGTCATACTGGGTCTCAGTTCCCATGTGCGTTCTACCATTTTTCGGGGCGCAAAAAGTCCTCTCATGGCCTGATGCTTCTAGGTGGAAGTTGAAGTTCAATCCGGTATCAAGTATGACCCCTAAATATTTTACTTCATTTTTGATTGGAACTTCCATTTCATACATACGTAGTGATTTTATGTCGTTGGTTTTTCGTCGTCTAGTGCCTTCTGCATCAAGCTTGATACAGTGGTCCCAAACTTCCCGCCTACTAGAATGGTCAGATCATCTGCATACCCTAGTGCATATATGCCCTGGCTTTCGAGTAGCAGCAGAAGGTCGTCCATGACGAGGCACCATAGGAGCGACGAGAGAACACCTCTCTGCGGGCACCCGCCAGCGACTAACGCTTCTGCTGTTCTTCCATATAGGGTAGTTGTCACAGTTCGACTTCTGAGCATCTTGTTTACCCATTGTCGGACTTGCGGGTTAATTCCTCTTTTCTCCATTGCTGTTGCTATGGAGTTAAAGGTTGTGTTGTCAAACGCCCCTTCAATATCCAGAAAAGCCCCTAACGCAACGTCTTTGCATTGTAGGGTCCTTTGGCATCTGCTCACTAGCTGGTGGATTGCTAGCTCGCATGACTTTCCCGCTTGGTAGGCATATTGTTGACGGTGGCGAGTCCTTTAAAACTCCTTCCCGTATGTGCCTGTCTACTAGTTTTTCTAGTAGTTTTAAAATAAATGATAAAACAAGCTGATCGGTCTGTAAGATTTAGCCTGGGCATATGAATCACGCCCTGGCTTAGGTATGAATACCACCTTTACAGTCCGCCACTTGGTTGGGATGTATGAAAGGGCAAGGCTTGCTCTGAGGATATCACATAGTGGTTTCCTCAGCGTTGCTATCCCCTTTTGTAGCATGACAGGATATATCCTGTCAGGACCTGGTGATTTGAATGGTTTGAACGTGTTAATTCCCCAACTTCACCTGGTCTGATTATCATTTTCGCTGTTTCCCAGTCCCGCTTTGGAGCTCCTGCGTTGGGCTCGGTCCTCGGAAACAGGATTGTCAAGTATTGCAGAACCCGGGAAGTGCGTCTGCAGTAATACCTGCAGGGTCTCTTCTACCGAGTCTGTGTATTTTCCATTTTTGGTCTGCAATGAGCCGATGTTCCCAGCATGATCTTTGCTGAACGTCTTGAGTAGACGGAAGCTTTTAATGGCATTGTTATATGCCATGAGGGCCGTTTTGTACTGCGCCCATTCACCGTTTCTCTTAGCTGTATTAAACAGTCTTCTGGTGCGTGCCTTAGCCCTATCAAGATCCTTGTTCCACCAGGTGACCCTGGTTGAGGTAGGTTTGGTAGTTCTTGGGCAGCTTGCTTTAAACGCAGTATTGATAGAGTCTGTGATGCTTTGCACCATGAGCTCTAACTCATGCGTTGTTCTCGCTACTGTTGGACAGTACCCGATTCGGCTGGCTAGTACCTCTTTGTATAGGTCCCAGTCAGTTCTCCTCGGGTTTCTGTTTTGGATTTCAGATGCTTCTTCTGATTCGATATCGAATCGTATATATCGATGATCTGCGAGTGATGTTTCCTCAGATACATGCCAGTGTTTTACCATTTCACTTGCCTTGCGAGAGGCAAGTGTTATGTCAATTACTTTGCTTGGCACCGCGTTAACGAACGTGGGTACATTTCCAATATTTACTATTTCAATGTCATTCTCTAAGATAAAGTCTAATAGTTTGTCACCTTTTGGATTGATGTCCGTGCTCCCCCATATAATGTGGTGCGCGTTGGCATCGCATCCAAGGATCAGCAGTATTCCCTTGTGGCTCCCGCTGTGTATCAGCCGCTAAATCTCGTCTGGCGGCGGTGGTCCTGGTTGGTAGTAGGAAAGGATCCGAGTATAAACTCCCTCCGCCTTCCCCTTTCCACTACTTCTCTATCCATGTCCTGGTTGGAAGGTCGGAGCATACTATTCTCAGGAATCCCCCTTTATGGATGCATTCCTGAAACTTTGGTGAGGCTTGTCCTTTCACCGTAGCATCAATGCTTTCTCTGCATTTATGCTCGTCTCTGGGTATCCTTTCGGTATTATAGCGAGCGCTATCCCGTCAGTGTGTCACTGAAGGTTCTCTTTGCCGAAGACCCTTCGCCCCCTCTCGGGGTCTCTTTTGAAGTTCCGGAGGTGTGGTGTCGCTTGGCAGGTTTCGCTTCTGCGTCCCCTCCCCTAACACTTGCTCTCCCTGAGGTAGGTTACTCTTAGGCGTCCCTGCCCTCTGGTCGAGTTTCTATCTCCTCTGGCGTCGTCTGGCCGCCCCCGAACGCTGTTTAGGTCGTTCAGGCTCAGCCGTGGCGGCACCAGGGGAGGTAGGGTTCTCCGAAGAGCCCCCTATGGTAGTTTCTGTTTTTGTTTTTTCTTGGTCCATTATTGTTCCCACGAGTACGGAGGAAATAACTGGTCGCTGTGCGCAGTGCCCCGATACGCACAGAAGGCTCACTACGTTGGGAGGTCGCCCGATGTCCCAACGGAATCGTTCGCGACACTTAACCCTGAGCCATGCAGCCCTAGGCACGATGTCTGTATGCCGTATCTTGGGGGAGTTGGTTCGCGGCAGCTAGTTTAGGCCGATCATGCGCGGGTGACCCACCTGCCCGACCCTATGCCAGCTACTGGCCGATTTTTCGGCCACGCTCCTATCCACTACCCAGAGACGCGCTCGGCAGCCTTTGCCTGCAGCTGTCAGCCAACTCTATTGCTGGTGCCGACCGATTTTCCGAGAACATGATCATAAAAGGAAGCTTTCGTATATATTGTATCATCTGTCGAAGAATAAAGATGGATGCAATGTGAATTGGGTTAAGAAAATAGTAAAATGGAGTCATTCATTAAAGGGATTATTTATACATAGGAGACTAGCGTTACCAAATGATATAGATAAATTTGAATTGATTTCCAGTTGTTATAATTAATAGATTCATTTATTTTACTTTCAACAAGGAGATTCACATGTACAATATTGTTGGTTAGGTGATAAGATTTATTGCGGACTGAGTTGGTATTGATAAATGAATCATTCATTAGCAATTGGTAAAAGTAATATGTCCTTTAGGCAATGTGGGATGATATCAGGGAACTTTAGATAAAATATGGCTATTGTTTGAAAATGAAACATATGTATCAATTACTTAAACTTACCTAAAAGTCATGAATTTTATAAACGCATTTTGAACATTTTCTATTTGGTTAATATATTGTAATTATTAAGGCGACGGGCACTAGAGGCGTACTCGAGGTGCGAGCGAACATATGCAAAATATACAATTTAAATAGAAGAAACTGATAAGTCTCTCGAAATACGCTTAACAAAACCTAACATTCTAGCAGCTCGGTTACAAATATAGTTAATATGGTAATCAAAGCTCAATTTATTATTAAACCAGACACCGAGATCCTTGAATATGTCGACTTTATCAATGACTGTATTAGTGAAACTGTTTCCTCCTAGATAAAGTCATAAATTTACATTTGTTAATGTTAAAATTAATTCTATTGGCACAACACCAATTTGCTACAGATGAGATATCGCTTTGAAGAAGTCTACAATCCTCATCATTACGTATTTATTCCCAAACCTTCAAATCATCGGCAAATAGCAGAAAATTTGAGTTGTTAATAGCAATCATTTATAAACAAAAATAATAATAAAGGACCACAATGCGACCCTTGCGGTACACCTGAAGGAACATGAAATATTTTAGATATATGATTATTAATTTTTACATATTGAGAACGATCACTTAAGAAGTTTTAAAACCATGCAATAATGGACTGACTAAACCTATGCGATTGTAATTTGGATATTAATATAACATATAACATTAATGGCATTCGAATGAAAAATTGACAAATTTGTAGTTGTGGACCTACCAGTTCGGAAACCACGTTGTTCCTCAATTATCATTTGGCGAGTCATCCAATCCTGTTTAATATAAATTAGCTTATCAAACAGTTTAGGTATAGTAGACTGAATGGTTACTTTTCTATAATTACTAATATCTTTTTTATTGCCAGATTTATATATAGGAATTACATAACTCCGTTTCCAAACAATAAGAAAAACACGTTTGTCAAGAGAGTAATTAAAAATAAAAATAACAGTGGTGTAGTAAACGAACAAATGCAGTTTTTAATAACATGTGGAATGCCATTATGGCCTGGGTTATTGCACGTTTCACTGAATTTATTGCATTAAAAATTTCGAATTTAGAAATATTCCAAGGAATGTCGACGATAACATTACTTATATTAATTACAGGTGACCCATACATTCACCTTGTCATAAGAATAAGCCGATGAGAAAATTTTTTCGAAAAGATTACCACATTAAGCACCATCACTGCTAGTTTCATTATTATAAATCATTTCAAAATCGTTTAGGATTAAATTAATTAATTTGAGTTAATTTCAGTGGCTAAAATGTGGTCATGAAGGGTGAATGATTTATGAACGATTATTAATTAGTCCATGTCCATGTCGCTTGATGTTGCTAGTACTTTTTTTGTATTCTGAATCCCTTCGATTGGTTTAGTTGGACGCATCTTACATTTCATCGATCACGCAAGCGTGGCCTTCTTCTTTGCAGGAATGGGGTGCACTCCCATGCATTTAGGCCATTTGATTTCCTCTGTTGTTTCATGTGTATATTTATTGCATTTGTAGCATAGGACGGGAATAGGCTCCGGTGCATGGCTATCGACTACTGGATATCTTATGAACATATAAGTGAAGTGTTGGTGTAAAAGTGGTGTGGTGATTATTGTGTTGTTGGATATTCGTATAGAAGTAGTTGGTTGTTGTGACGTATTTTTGCGTTCTTTTCTTAGTTACCTCGTTTGTAGATGCGGTTGAAATTTCCAAGCAGTCGATCCCTCTATTTTTCGGGCGGCTTCTTCCGTATTTTTGAAGGTTTAAACTCCTTCTCAGTGTCCGTGAATGATTGGATTTATCTGGGCACTAGTTTTGCGCAATGTATTAATCACAATTTTAGGAGCTCTGTGGCATACATCAATCGTCTACAATGACTAGCAAGCGAGTCACTAAAAACAGATTTTCAAGTTCTTTGAAAATTAATTACTAAATATATAAAAATTAATTTAATGTTCAAAATAACTGACTTTTTCTAATAAAATTATTACATTTAAATAGTTTAGTAGAAATTCAAGCATTAGCTTAATTTAAAATTGGAAAAAGATATTAGTATATTAAAAAAATACAAAATGTAATTTTAGATAGATACTTCAATAAGTACCCGAAACTGCGCACTCTTGATATCATCTTAAAATAATTAATAAAGATAATAGGCAGTATTATTTATTACATGTAAAATAATATGAATCCTTTTGGGAATCTGCGGCTTTTCTATCAAATAATTTATGTATCTATCGAAAAATTAAAAATACAATTTTATTATTTATTATTACATACAAAATTAAATTTACATTACCATTTACTTAGATAGTTATTTGCAAGTATTATATTTTACATATTCCATTATTTTAATATATACTTTAAAAAATTAAATTAAAAACTATTTCTGGTGAAGGTGCTGGGCTGTTACTTTCTATTCTTTAATTGTTTGGGATAAAATGCCTCAAGAGCTTATTAGTATAAAAATTGGCCAAAAAATATCAAACTGTTCGTCAATACCAAAAAAAACCGGTTTAGAAAATACTTATTTTTTTATAATTTGTAATTTTACCATTTTCTATAATTATTGGACATGAAAATTGTATATTTAAGTTTTATCGAAATAAAGTCTATGAACAATATAAACATGTTTTTCTCGTATATTTCATATTTAAAGAAATATCTAAAAAAAGTTCAAAGGAAGCCTATGTTTAAAGTTTTATTCAGAAATATTTAGTATTTTTTGAGACGCAGGAAAAGCGGAAAGAGATTTGATGATATTTCTGAGATCTAACGAAATGCGACAAGGCCTTTGAACTCCATTCCATCACTTAAACGCGAACCAGGCAATACCAATTTTAATAAGTGGAAACACCAATCAATTTGATAATTACAAACTAAGGGTTCATTTTATTCAGTTTCATTGAATCTTATTTAACTTGAAATAAATTTATATATTATGTGATTGAGACTTAGTTTGGATTTTATTCCTAAATAAAAATAAAAATAAATAAAATATGCAGCTAATCTTAATCTATATGATATATTATGAAAATATTATTATTTTACTTACTACAATATTTATAATAAAGAAGCTATATGAAAATAGCAAAGACGCATGTAAAATTATAATTTAGCATACAGTATTTTTTATTAATATTGCAATGGATATAAAGGGTTTAAGGCGTAAATTTTATTTAGTACTTAAACATTTTTTCTCCAAAACCGTTACATATCTGTTAAGATTTTATTTTCGTTTTCAGATTAATTGAAAAATTTGTTAGAATTTGTTAATTATTCACTAAAATTAAAAATTGTTTTTGAGCGATATATATTATTTTACAATTTAGAGCCACAAAATAGTTATTTACCTACCCTCTATTTTCTTGTTTTATGGACTCTTCATTTTTACCTGTCGGTGAAATTTATGCCAAACTTAACTATTTTACATCAACTACATGTAATTCCAAAATAAAGTAATTGCCTAACCAAATCTTTAAAAGATAATTAGAGTATGTGGGTTTGACTTGGACAACTCAATATAATTTTTATATAAGAATATAAAAATAATCGAAAAGATACAAACACTTTTTTCGGCATGCTTGCACTGCAATAACTGGTAGTTATGAATATTTATTGAATATCATTTGTAAAGACTCCTTGTACCCTATACATTAAAAGAGCATTTTAAAGAGCATTTGTTTTCTTATTAAATTCTATATTTATAAGTATAACACTTGTTTTACAACCATTTAGTTTTGTTCCATTATGCCGCATTCTTGTCGCTGTATAAATGAATTCCATACACCGAATGTGTTTACTATGTTATATTGTGCAAAAGAGAATGTATGGAAAAGAAAATTGAGTTTTACTCAAAACAATATCTTGATGCTAGTCAAACAGGTGATATAAAGGCCACGGAAAGGGTCGCATAAGGGAACAAAGGATAAAAAGTATATAAATATGTAATCGCGCACTATAAAATATCACCTGCTTTTTACCCAAGGTTGGGATATACTAATCCGCGTGTAATGGAATTTTAAAAACATAAATTAATTATTCCCCAGAATTTTACAATTTAAAGCAGCACAATATATTCATATTACATATTAACATATATTATCATATTAGTAAACTAGGTGAATTGTCGATGGATGATGTGACTACGCACAACACAATCACAATTTGCAAATTTATATATCATGCTACTATACAGCTAATTACTTCCATTTCATTTGCTACATACAGTACAATAGGTACATATACATTTAGTTGGAGATATCTTAATGGTTCTAATAATTTTAGGTGTGAGTAAAATTTATTACTGAACAGTGTATACCTCGAAGTTACACTTAGGCAACTAATAAGTTTAATATAAGATTTATCAACTGCCAGGACAAAATTGTTGTCAATTTTCATGCGTATCATAAAACAAATTATCTTTCAATATTGAATTTTTTGGCTATATTGGCATATCTACATCGCTTTAAAATAGCTGAAAATTTAGGAATTATCAAAAAAAACATGTGGATCAAACATTTTTGAGAAACTCCAGACCCCTCTAGGATAATGCGCAACATTTAGAAGATAAATTACTGGAAGACTCCAATAAAATAAAACAAGAATTATTGAAAAATTCCGAAAATATTATAGAACAAATGGTAGAAAATAAAATATTCTCAAAAAATTCTGAAAATTCAATCTAGAAATTAATTCTCGAATAAATTTTCTCTTGAAAATATTGGAATTTAAAAAAATGCCAAATACAAAATCTTACGGGTACCTGGAGCAAAATAAGCCAAAATTCAGAGGAAAATAGAAAGAATTTCACGGAATAAAAGTGCAACCATATATTGAATCAAAATGTTCTAAGACAATTTTAAGCTGCTGCGTCTGCAAAGAAATAGGAAGTAAAAAGGTTAAAGCTTTGATGTGAGGGTGTCAAAGCGGTAGCTCTTTTTTACGTACTATTTCTTTACGGTACTGTACTATATGAAAATGTTTGTTAATTGTTAACTATTTGACTACTCTATACTAGAGTAGACTTTTTATACAGGGTTGCTGATATGTATGGAAACGGTCGAATATCTCCTAAAGTAAAATAGCTAGCGAAAAATGCTAAGATACAAAAGTTTTAGGATTTTTAAAAAACCATCAGAATAAAGACAAATTAAGTATACAGGATCAGCCATAAAGTCAGGATGAAGCAAACTTGTTTTTTCTTTAATAGAACACCCTGTATATTATTCCATATTTCATCTCGAAATTCTAAACAAAATTCGTATAGCACATCATAAATCTAAACTTGACCGTTTTAGAGTTATCGAAATTTCAAGTTGTTCACACACAAAGCGCTTTAAATTTGAATTTGGCTCTCTGTTAAAGGTCGTTTACTTACGGGCTCATACATATATAACTATGATTCGCCACTTTTTACAATATCATAGACTTGTTTTGAAGCACCGCAATCATATTACTTGAGCCTTTTTTTTGACAAGTCGACACGAACCTTTTTTGAGTGATTGTTAAATTATGCAAGATCCAACGCAAACATTTTCTTTTCAATGACCAAATGATTACGCGATAGTGAATATATGCTGACCCCACTAATACTCAAGGATCCGTTAATGTGACCAATGACTACCTTAAAATATCAGTCCACGGACAGTATTAATGTTTTCAAGAATAACTATCGCTTCTGGACGATCTTCATGAAATGCATAACTAAGCAAACTTCAACCATGATTAAATTATCTATAATATAGAGAACTACAATAGTTTTTGATAATGCTTTATCGCCAAAAATAGAATTATGTTAAGTTTTTACAGTAAACAACACAAATAATAATAATAATAATAATAATAATAATAATAATAATAATAATAATAATATTTATTCACATATTCACATTACAATTACTATGAAATTAAAACTACAAGTGAATCAATAGGTGGGATTTGGTTAGCTTACAGCCACCAAAATCGCGCATAAACATCAAAACATTCTAAGTAACTCTACTGACAAACAGTCGAACTCTACATTAGGAACGATGGTTGTCAGATTACATTACCTAAATCGTCCATTCTCGAAATATAAAAGGAAATTCTTGTATTATATTTCTATTAGGTCTACTAATAACAATAAGGTTCCAAAAAAACTTTTAGAAACTTTATTAGCATTAAAAACCTGTAATTGATTTAAAGTGATGGAGTTTCTGTGAATAGCTCCGTTAATAAATTGATTTTAAAGGAAAATAGTGGTCAAACTAAAACTTAATAATGTACGTCCATACGCACATTATTTATTTTATTTACCACTTTCGAGGCTAAATCAGGTATCTTGTGTTCCATCATTGTTGTGTCAGAAAAGGTAAATCTTGCTGCTAAAAGGATTTAACTGCCATTAATACACCGAGTACGATTACAAAAATTAAATTGACTTCAAGATCGAGACCTATAACTACGTAAAATCTTACTGCCAAACTACTTACAGCTTAAGAATGCTAGTAATTCTTCTAAATCAAATCAAATACCCATGACTACATGCGCCCAAATCATAACTTGCAAATAACTGCAATTTATAGGCCTCCATCTATTCCCATAGATGATTTTACTACAAGACTAAAAGTGTATTTAAACCAAAACAAACAAAAAATAAAACATACATAATAGTTGGTGATATTAATATAAACATTGAAGATACAAATAACATACACTGTCAAGAATACTTAATATCAATTAACGAATATGGCTTTTATTCATACATAAATACCTCTACAAGAGAAACCATTACATCAAGTAGTGTCATCGATCATATTTTCTTCAGGGAAAACAATGAAGTGATCTAAAACGACAATAACTATTGCAAATAAAATAGACCTGATAAAGTTCGAGTCGATACTTAGTAAGGAAAAGTGGACTATAGTTTATAATGAAATAAATATAGACATTGCAACCAACAATTTAACAATTTCATTAAATTAATCACGGAAGCTACTAGAAATTCTACCACAACAATAAAAAGAAAACAATATACTAAAAGGAAGGAGTGGATCACAAATGGAATAATTACATATATAAATCGAAGGGATAAATTATATCAATGCGTGAAAACAAATAAAAATCCTCAGTTAAGGGAAGAATATAATAAACTAAGGAATTCGATTAATACACTTATATTAAAAGCAAAAAAATATTTTAATCAAAACAAGTTGAAAAAAACTTGAATTCCACCACCAATCTCAAAATCAAAACCTAGCACAAAATAAATACAATACAGAACGTCCTAGAAAATAAAGTTAAAACAAACCAAAAACAAATAGCTGAATATTTTAATGAGCACTACATTAAAATTGGAAATACAATGGCTAGATAAATAAAAACAACAGATGAACAAAGTTACAGAATACAAAATGAGCATTGACTATTTCTCTCACCAGTAACTGAACTTGAGATACAGCAACTTATACAGGAGCTGAAACCAAACAAAACACCGGGATTTGACAATTTAAAAGCAGAAGACCTACAACAAGTTAAGCAGTACATCTCAGCCCCCTTAACACAAATTATTAATTCTTGTTTTAGCTCCGGCCACTTTCCACAATTATTAAAGAAAGCGGTTATTATACCTTTACATAAAAATGGTTCTAAACAAGAGGTAATAAATTATAGACCAATTGCTGTTATATCTAACATTGCAAAAATAATCGAAAAAGCATTAAAAAAACAGATTAGTCAGTTTTTGTGATAAATACAACATTATATCTTCATCACAATTTGGGTTTAGGAAGAATATGTCAACTTAGGATGCAATAGCTCACTTTACCACACAGCTCAATACTAGGTCATATCCTGTTCAATCTATACATGAATGATATATTTACAATTCGAACGAAAGGTAGCATAATATTCTTTGCCGATGACACTTTAATTTACAATGAGTCAACAAGCTGGAAACAACTTCATGAAAATGTGGAGAATGACTTAATGAATATATTTCAGTAAAAATCTTTTAACTATAAATACACAAAAAACTAATTACATGGTATTTACATCCTATGCCAAGTATCTACCAGCTCTCAACTCACTAAAAATTAAACACCAAAACTCAACAACAAGTATTATGTACATAAAAAGTGTAAAATATTTAGGTATTAATAAAGACACTCACTTAAAATGGGACATACAAATTACAAATACCTGTAAAAAATTACGAAGGATGCTTTACAAATTTAAACAGCTTGCAGACATACTCCCTACCAAACATATCATAATACAATATCATGCTCTTGTCCTATTGCAAATTAGGTATGGAATCATTGGCTGGGGTGGTTTTAACAAAACAACTCTATACCCACTAGAATTTTTTCACGAAAGAATCATTAAAGTAATACATAAAATGAACATGAGTTACCCTACAATATCCCTATACAAAGAGACTAGACTGCTCAATATAAGACACAAATTTATGCCAAGGCTGTATTAACACGTTATTTTAAAGAAAACTATTTTCTTTATCCAAACCATGAACACAACACACGATCGAAACGAATATAAAATGTTTTTACCCTAAGGTAAATACTGCTGTATAATGTTTACTTTTATCCATTTCTGTAAAATGAACTTACTGTATTCGTAATTAAATAAATGGCGCTCTTCAACTGACAGAACATGACAATTCTGCGAACGTAAAACCAGTAATAATTAAATGTCAGTAGGAAGTTCCCGAATCGTGGATTATTTTTCGAAATCGCCGAAACTGCACGTAGATACCCGACTATTAAATACGACAAATAATTTAGGTCAATTGAATTGATACCTGACTATTAGTACGGCTATAAGAATCGCAAAAAGAAGACAAAGGATTATTAGAGAAGTAGATAATACTGCTTTACTACTACCGAAAATATTACCTCACATTTAAAGGAGAATGGAGTCGTTGAAGTATTTTTAATTTACTAGTTAATTATCTACAACGATATAAAGGACTTTATTACATTTTAATATTAAATTGTGCTCTAAGTGGGTATTTTCCTTAATTCTAAACGTATTTATTTCTGTAGAATTCACTAATCCGCCGCAAGAATAAATAAAGTCCATTAAATTGTATTATTTTGTCAGTTGCCGTACACGCCAGAGTAAGTTTATAACTTGTTATTATATTTGTTTTAGTAAATGTTTATCCTTGTATTTAAAATCAATTTGATAGTAAAACTGTACTGATGAGATCGGGAGATCAAAACACTTATCTGCAGTATAACTTGATTGTAGGTTATTTAATTACTTTTACTAGTTTATTATTATTTAATCAGCGTAAATTCATCTCTTGTTAATAATGAGCAATTATCTTTCTCCATATTCATTCACAAACTGTTTAACGTACATTAAATTATTGTTTAGTTTATTTTACAGAAATAAATACATTTTAACTAATATTGCTTTGATAACTGTTTCAATATCTGTCGTGGTATTAGCTAGAGAAGTAGTTGGTTCAATAAGTGATTTGTTTTGTAGTCTTTATAGTCTTAGTAAGACTCATTGCTGTAGATTTACGAAATGTTTTCGTATTCTTAAATTATTATTTAATTTTCGACGTAATGGACTTTAATATATTTTATTAAGATATCGTATTAATAAAACTTGTTACATGATGAATACTTAAGTCCCTATATTAATATAATTGATGTTCACAGAAAATATGTAAGAGTTGTATGTTACTGAGATAATGGTTGAGTGCAAATCTACTATATACGAGGGATATCCGGAAAATAGTATCCGTTTGTAACGTAGAGAGTGCTGGCTAATGGAGCAGCCGCCGGATGTGTGCTAGCGTGATCAGTTATATTTCAGCTGTCTGTGTGTAATATTACATCTAACTGATATTGACTGTGCTGTTTATGTGAGTGTTTATTTTCTTCTTTGAGTTTCCTCCCCTCAAAGGAGGTTGGCGACCATATTTTTATACTCGTCCCGATCTTGCGTCGTTTCAGTGTGGGAGCATCCCTGATTCCGAACCATTGTCGTTGGTTCCGCAGCCAGGTCAACTTCTTTTTTTTTCAACCCCGCCTGTTCCCTCTATATTCCCTTCCATTATCAGTTGTGGGAATTCGTATTTTTTATTTCGCATGATGTGCCCAAAATATCCAGCATTTCGTCGTTACGCCATCGTGTGCAATTTTCTTTGCCCATTCATCTAAGTATATACTTCACTGTTCGTTACTTTATCAGTCCCTGGGATTTTGAGCATTCTCCTGTACGTGGACATTTCGAAAGCATGAAGTTTATTAATTGATTTCAATGCCCAATCTTCCACTCCATACAATAGCAACGAGAAAACATAACACTCTCCATCTGATAAGGATCTCTTGAGAGGTCTCTTTTATAGACTAAGAATCATAGTTTCAATTAAACAGACAAAGACGTTTCAAGTACTTCTGCATTATAACCTGCATACCAAATAGTGTGCCAAATCCGTTCTTGAAGCCAAATTGCGTATCTCCGATGTCTTGGTCGATCTTTTTTCAGATGCGGGTGCGTATAATTCTCAGAAATATTTTTAGCGCATGGCTAATGAGGCTAATCAATCGGTGTTCACAGCATTTTTTAGCATTTGTTTTCTTTGGGAAGGTTATAAATGTGAATTTTAGCCAGTCCTTAGGAATGTGACATGTATCATGATTTTGTTTTATATCTGAAGCATCCACTTTAAGTTTCTTCGATTATTGCTTTGAAAATGTATACATTAAGTTCATCTGATCCTGTAGCCTTCCTGCTTTTTTGTGTCTTTAATTGCCTTTTGAAGTTCTTCCTTTAGAATTGTTGGTCATTCTAATGGCCTATCTTTTCCTTCCGAGTTGGGTGACCTTTCATCTAAAAACAGGTTCTCTGCATATTCCTTATACGTTGTCATTTAGCCTTTATGTTCTACCATTAGTTTATTGTTGGTATCCATTAGTTTTCTGTATAGTTTTATTTTATTCGCGTGTGTCATATCTTTGATTCTTTTGTGAAGGTTGAAGGTTTCATGTTTTGCGCGGTATTACATTTTCATTAAGCCATATCTCTTTTGCTATTCTGATTTCGTTTCTTATGCATCTATTCAGCATTTCGTATTCGATTGCATGATTCTTATATCTTCTCTGTTCCTCCACTAATTCTATGATGCTATAGTTCATCCATTCTTGCTTGCCTTGTCGTTGGCACAATCCTTGGGTTTGTATTGCCTTTCATTGTATGTCTGAATTGTTGCCATGTTTCCTCTACAGATATAATATTGGTTGGTATTACATATTTTACCTTGTCGTTTAGATTATTACCGTATATTTGTAACGGGATTTATGAGTTTGTCTAGGTCTACCTTTTTTGCTGTTTGTTTTACGTGTTTTCCGGAATCGTTTGTTAACATAATGTAATCTATATGGTTTATTATTATATGTTCTCTCGTGTCTTGTGGGGTTTTTCACTTGTATAGTCGTCTTATTGGGCGTTGGAACCATGTGTTACTGATGGTCATATTTTGTTCTTGGCAGCATTGAAGTAGCCTGTCTCCTCGTTCGTTCCTTTGGCCCAGTCCAAAGTTTTCGATTATGCCCTCGAATTGCCCTATTTTCGAGTTAAAATCGCTCGTTCTGACGACCCTCTCGAACGCCATCATCATGGATGTTCTTTCTTCTTAAGTTAAAATTACGATACCTGCGCAGAACAAGCGACTCATACACAACATTTTCTCTATACATATCAATTAACGACTTTGTAAAGAACACTCGGCGCGATACAATTTATGAAATCTGTGAAGACTTCCGCAAAGTGTGCAACAATTCAAACATCTTTCAACCATCCACTCCATAGTCTGGTCTTAGATTACCATCTGAAAGAAATTTGAAAGAGATAAAGAACTAAAAGAAGCTGTAATTACATATCAAAGCACCGGCGGCGGAAGAATATTAAGCTGGGGTACCAAAACGCGTTATACATTAAGACAAGAACCTTTATTGACATAATAACTTTAACCTACAAAACCAACCCTCACGGACTCACTCAAGGCATGGGGATATTAAAGGCAACGAAGTGGCCGATGAATTCGCAAAAAGAGGTACAAATGCCACTCCTATAGAACCAGAGCCGTTTTGCAGACTCTCCATGGCGCACAGAAGAGAAGTGGTGCAAAAATGGGAAGAGGACAGAAGACGCAAGCATTGTATGTACAGGTCTACGAAAATCAAAACGACTCATCAAACTCGATTACAGCCACAAGGTGCTTGAACTCACGAGGAACAAGCTAAGAACTTTCACCGGACTCATATCATACCATATATACAGGATGTCCCGTTAATGTGGGGAAATGGCTGGAACATATATTCCTGGGGTCAAAATATGATGATTTAACACAACTTATCTATATCCAAAAATTTATGGTTAAGCCGGAATTTGTCTTCAAAGTTTCAAAAATTTTATTTCTTTTGTTTATAACGCTTTATTCGATTTGAATGAAATTTATTATTAATAACTACCATAATATAATACATCATTTCACTTATTATGGTCATTAGTGATTGACAGGAAGTATAAAAAACAGTAGTACCACCACTTAAAAACTAAAATATTTTTTTATTGGTGCATCCAATAAAACCTAAAAAAATATTTCTTGAAAGACCAATAAATTTTAAAACTTTTTTGTATCTTAATAATATTTGATATCTTTTTCGGTTTTTGCACAAAAAAAATAAAATATGAATATAGTATGCAGATTTGCACTCATTAATAAGTAAATCAACTTAATCAATTGAATAAAAATTAAATAATATTAATTGATACAATAAATCAAAACAACATCTAACACTTTTTAAACAATTTTCTTTGCAAAATCCTAATACAAGCAAGAAATCTGTTTGCTGCAAATGTGAATATTTATGAACTATAATAAAGTTAACAATAAATGATTTAAAGACACTCAGTAATTATTAATTTACATAATTTACATTTTTTAAACAAATACGGCCACGAAAAACATATATTTTTGATTTGATTGAAAACTAGATTTTGTTTTTACTAGATAAAAAAAATATATTTTATTTTTTGTGCAAAAACCGTACAAGATATCAAATTTTATTAAGAGACAAAAAAGTTTTGAAATCAAATTCTCTTTTAAGCAGTATTTTTTTAGTTTTTATTGCATGCACTAATAAAAAAATATTTTAGTTTTTATGTGGTGGTACTACTGTTTTCTATATTTCCTGTTAATCGCTTATGTCCATAATAACTTAAATGATGTATTATACTAAGGTAGTTAGTAATAATTAATTTCATTCAAATCGAATAAAGCGTTCAATTATTATAAACAAAAGAAATAAAAAATTTTGAAATTTTGAAGCCAAATTCCGGCTTAACCGTAAATTTTTGGATATAGATAAGTTGTGTTAAATCATCATATTTTGACCCCAGGAATCTATGGTCCAGCCATGACGCAGCATTGTCGAGATTTCCATCTTCATAACAACGCTACGTCATACTTACCTTTGACAGCTAACTTGATAGCTAACTATTTTTGTAGAATTTATAAGAAAAAACGTGATATCTCTATCTCTAAAACGGTCAAGTTTAGCCTTATGATGTGCCATACCAATGTTGTGTAGAATTTCGAGATGATTTAAAATATGGAACAATATACGGGGTGTTTCATTAAAAAAAAAGCTGTTTTGTCCTGACTTTTTAACTGATCCGGTATAATTAATTTATCTTTATTCTGATAGTTTTTTAAAAACCCTAAAACTTTTGTATCTTAACATTTTTTGCTAGCTCTCTTACTTTAGGAGATATTCGACCGTTTCCATACATATCAGCAACCCTGTATGTTAAACAATAAAGGGCTCAACAGACAGCCCTGTCGTGCCCCTGTATAATTCTAAACCTTTCAGACACATTCACTCCCACTTTCACACTCACCCACGTTTCCTCATCCACCTTTCTACACTATTCCACCATTCTTGCACTCATTCCTCTCCTTCTCAAACACTCCACTAATCTTTCTCTCGGTACAGTATCATACGCTGCTTTCAAATTCAGGAAAATAGCGTACATACTGCCCTTTTCTTTCAAAACTCTCTCCATAATCCTTGCCAGAGTAAAGATTTAATCCCTGTTCCCCTCCCTTTTCTAAAACCCCCTTGCGTCTCCGGAGGATATCATTGATCTCCACCTCATTCTTCATCTTATTCTTTACCACTGTCATGGCAATTTTGTACCCAGTACACATAATTGATATCCCTCTATAATTTTCTACATTTAATGTATCTCCTTTGTGTACCAGGCACAAAAGTCCTACACGCCACGCTTTTGGGAAGTCTGCTTCTCCTCTCCACATTTGAGTCAGCAGCTCTCCGAACTTCTACTTTCCTCCCTTCCTATCTGCTTCCACATTTCTGCCTTTAACCCGTCCAGTCGAGCAGCTTTCCCAGTCTTCAACTCATCAAATGCTTTTTCTATTTCCTCCTTCGTAAACTCTTCAACTTCCCCCATCGACTCTTGTTCCCCTACCCCACTTGGCTCTCCACTCATTACACTGCATTTCTCTGCCCATTCTTGTAGAGACACTTCTATACATAATTTTAATTCATTAGTCGTTTTTTCCAACGCCTGCATCTTCTTTTTCTCACATACTTTTGTGAACTTAGTCCTCGCTGCCACCACCCATCTCACCTCTCCTCTACCCGAGCTCATTCACAGTCTTTATCGAGCGAAGCGCATCTTTCCCCATTCCTTATTTCCACTTTTCTACCGCATTTACACTATTCTCCAACTTCCACCACTCCTGTTCTTGTTCATTTTCCCTAAATTTTCCCCACCCCCGTCTCCACCATTATTGGCAAATGGTCCGACTCCAAGACTTCTTCTACTTCCATTATTTTAACTTCTTTCCTGTTTAACCCCTTTATTATGACGTAATAAACGACTGGCACACCTTCAGTGCACCCGTTTAACATCTCCCATCCCTCTTCTATTAACCAAACCCCCATCCCCTACCCTCCTGAGTTATCAATTTATCCTGAGGCGTTCTTGCTATTAGCTTACCCTTATCATTCACTCTCCTCTGTTGAGAAATCATCATTGATAAATATTGTTTTATTTTTATTATGTTTTAATACACTTTTGTTTTCCATTAACTTTTCCTCCATATTTTTTAACTCGAGTAGACATACAATTGGTCCAAGTTTGTATGCCTTCTCTATCTCCGGTTTTACTTTTACCTCTTTTTTCAGAAAGTGTTTTATTCTATTTATAATTGCATTCTCATTATTATTTTCAATTGTTATTCCACTTAAAGCTATATTTTTTATTCTCTTCTCCTTTTCTAATTTGTTTACTCTAATTATAATGTTTTCCGCGTTATTATTTCTATTTCCTTCTCGGGTTTCTTATTTATTATTTTTAATTTTTCGTTCTCTTCTTTAAGCTGCTTTACTGCCTAATTAGTTTCTTTCTTTTCTTCGTATATGTTATGCGTTTCATCTCAAATGTCAGGTTTTTTATCATCTCGATGATTGTATTAATTTTATCTATTCCTTATACCTCTTTTTTCAAAGGCGAACGTACTACTTTCTTGTTTTTCGCAAAAGGGTTATATTGTTCTTCGGCATATCGTTTCTACTTCCTTCGTCGGTAGCAACATCATCCCTGCGGAATTTTGACATTTTTATTTTATTTTAGTACTGAGAATATTATATTCAATATTTTGGTTATTATATTTGCATGGTAATCTTATAGCTCTAAAACTATAATTGGTAAGAGTGTATTACAAGATCTACTTGATAATCTTCTCAGTCACTCCTTGTTTTCCCATATCAAAAACTTTAACTTTTTCAATGCGGGATTTGAATGGGAGGTTGTCATTACACTTCGTTATTATGGTGTCAAATTATGTTTACTACAGGAAACAATCATAATTATTATTATCGCTATGGATATAATTTGTATAGTCTACCAGAATAAAGCTGCCTAATAATAGTTATAAATTAATCCACAGAAGCTGTATCCCTAAACTTAATCCTCGTTAATGAGTATATATTTTAACTAAGAAATTTTAATTACTTAACTTAGTTAGAATTACGTCAACGCTTGGCGACAATTTTTAAACGTTCAATTAATACAGTTAGTACTTATACTTCCATTACAAAAATACAGGCCGCTGGAAATGAATTTTTTAATTAAAATATAATCTCAGTCTCCACCATTTCGCCCATTCTTCACTCCCGCTCGTAAACAAACAATCGCCCGTTTCCTTATCAAATATAATTCAGGAATGTCTGACAAGATGCGCGCTGTATTATAGAAGGGCTCCGTGCTTTTACGATTTGACTTACGCCTTTTGCCTCCTTTTCGAGGGTGGCTTAATGAAAAATCTCCACGGAGGAAATCCGTGCTGTTTCAATTGGTGTAGAAAGCCAATGGACGAGCCGGTACGTGTCAGAAGAGTCGGGTCATCTATCACCGGGCTTATTTCTAATATTAATAAATGATGCCCCACTTGAGCCAAAAGAGTGATTATCTCGCAATTTTCCACACGAAAATACCCTAATTGCCGCCGAAATAAAATAAAGTTGCAAGTCATTGTTTCTTCTATAAATGTTTATTTTTTAGCAAATCAATTTATTATTTTTCCAAAAATTATTATTCCAAATTAATAATTGGCAGACTGATAAACTTATATTTATATTAAAACTTATACTGGTTTTATGAAAATGCGTCTTATACTTTCAATATGCGCTAAAACATTATCTAAAGTGATCGTAATCGTAATTCTTGTTAGAGAACAAGAATCGATTTGTCTACTTAAACATAGGTTTCATGCATTACTACGACACGCAAAGAGACGTAGTGTCGGTGCCCCCAAGCAAATCACACTTATTTAATGTTTAATAAAGTGCAGTCGATAAATTCGTGAGGTCTGAATAAAGGGATAGGGAGACCTCATCAGTAAATAAACCCCGAGCATTAGTCATCGTCGCAGTGGCGCGCTTTGGTATCGGAAACACCGGGGGTGCCTTTAGGACTCGTCTCTTATTTGTTTATGGGGTGGAAATCCAACTACAACTATGGGGATACTAATTTCACATGTCGCTGCTTACTTACACTAATAGAATGCGCGGGGGCATCCTTTATCAGAGGGGAAATAATGAATAATTTATTGTTCGTAACGTGAGTATAAAAAGCTAGATACATCGTCGAAAACCGGGAGCTCTGAGGGTAATATATGCACCCTAGAACCCGGCGACACGGGTCTCGATGTCTCGTGAGTTTATGGTGACTTTCGTTTAAAATTAATTTAATTAAAATCCGTCTCGATTCCAAGTGAAAACTCTCGTTAACATAATTAATTCTCCCGTTATCAAAGTTTCGTTTGGATACGCAGGGTGATCCAAATAAAATTTACAAGACGCGAACCAGCAGGCAGTAATGTTTTTATTATTCCGTTGATGCTAATTATATTCAACATGAATGAGTTATTTTTCGCGTAATTAGCCACGTAACAAGTTAACTCGCGTTTCAGACTACATTTAGTTCATTCTGAATTACCCCTGTATGTGTTGCAGCAAGTTTCTGAATAGCCTGAAATGTAATTCGAGAATACAAAATTCAGAAAAATTCTAAATTATTTTATTATGTTACATTTTTGTAAATAATTTCTTAGGACACACTAAAGTTTTAAAATATAATAATCAAACGTATAATTGAAAATTTTACATGGAAATTCTCTATGATGCGCCTTGTAATAGGTATAAACAAAATCAAATGAGGCTTTTTATTGACAATTATATCAAGATACAATTCACTAAGAAGAAACTTTGAATACAATTTTAAACAGGAGCTTCGTATTGAAATTATTTATATTTAATAATTTTAAAATATTGATTTTATAAATAGGTAGGTAAATATTTTATATTTATGGTTTGGTAATCCATGTATGTATTTCTAAAAAACTAAAAAATCCAGTATATATTTATTTATTTTACTACATGATTTTCATCACTTTGGTCGAATAATTCCATTAGCAATATGTTATTTACGTTTTATTGAAAATGCCGTTGTTTATATAATAACATATATACATACAAAATACTAACACAAAGCATAAAAAAAATCATTATTAAAATGATAGTTACAATTGAAATAAATTTTGTACATTTATTTAAATATTATACTGATAAAAAATATTAATTATTATTGAATTCTCACAGAAATGCTCAAAAAACAAACACTTTTTAATATCAAAATAAAGAGTGCAAAGGCTGTGAAACAAATTATATAATTATACTTTTTTTAATATATTTGTTTTAATATTTATTATTTATCTTTCTCAATTATTATTTTTTAATCTAATCATATGTACCCCGAAAACATTAAGATTTTTTGGACAGTCAATAATATATGTTCCTCTTATCTAGCAATAAAGTAAATAGAGTTTATTTAATTAGTTAATATACTTATTACATAATACTTTATCTTAGTGTACTCGTTTTTATTTGTTTTTACTCCAAATGTCGTTAGATTTTCTTCTTGATTTACGACAAAGGCCGTTCCTATTCGATAACTCATTTATAAATTACATTAATTTAATACATTTTATTTGCAAGTGACATTAAAATATTTACAACTTTTCCTAAAAATAATTTCCATTTTATCATTTAATGTGGCATTGATACAATGAATAATTTATGTGCAGTAAATAAAATTTAACTTTAAATTTATGTGATAATATTTAATACCACTAATTTATTATAATATGTAATTATATTGTTAAAAGTTGAGAGAAACTGTGAGAGTAAATTTATTTAAAATTCGAATATTCGATTTAAATAAATCTAAACACGTCAACCTGGTTATATGATTTACTACACTTGTCATTTTACTGATTGAAATAATCTGTGCAAAAGTAGCAAATAATATTTTATTAATGAAATGTATTAAAGCCCTTTACGTCATTGTAGATATTATTTTACTTAACTAGAATAATTGACTATTAACTATTTTATGTATGAAACATAAGTCTGCAATATACCTCCTATCAGGTATATACCTGATTTGAAGATCTGTTCTGATAATATCATTTACACCAATTATACGACATTTACTTAATTTGTACTATATCGAATATAAAATCTTATTCTCTATCTTATTCAATTATCTTATCTGGGTATGGTACTGAAAATGCTAGGACCATGCCGTTGATGCATACTCCAACTTCGTCCTTACAAGACTACAAAATAATTGTGCCAAACAAAATCCCAAATTTTAGTTCACTTAGATACTATGTTACAAATATATTTCGAAATATAAAAAAAACAATTCAAAATAACTCCTAAGTCCTTTAAACTACCTACACTATACAAGTCCAGATCGTTCAATTACAATTAAAATATATTATCACTCGATATTTAGCCATATTCATAAATAGTTTATTCCTCGTGCACCACTTAATTCTAAAATAAAATCTATATAGACAACATCAACCTGTTATCTATATAACAAAGCACTTGACAGATATAAAGAATATAATAATCTATTTTTACTGTAAATCTGCCTTTAATAAAACCATATTGTAGGTAGAACAACCCCGGGCCTTTGTTTATTGTTCAGACAGAAATCGCCGATTTTAAACCCATTAAACCAAAATGCACACTTGTTAGAATTAGTAAACAATGTAGTGTCAGATATGTTTTCATTTTTGACTGTACTGAACTGAATATTTTCAAAGACCATGTTAAGCTTTGTGGCCTACCCACTAGCATTTTTAATCACTATATGTCAACACTATATAACTGCAGAAGAATGGTAAGATCAGTTGATTTTCAAATTATTTGCTTGACTGCTTAAAATAATTTTGATTATTCATTTGTACTCGTAATATTTTGAAAATTCATTTTGACGATTTGATTTTGCAAGTTTATTCCTTATTGGGCTTATTTGCTTATATAATTATTGACTGCATTATCAAGGAGAATCTTTTTTGAGCATAAAGAATACGCACTTATTGCCTTAATTTTCCATCTCTTGTTGACTTACACTTAACTTATTAACCAGTTATTTTACACTAATTAATCCAGAGACACCACCTATACTTTCCTACATTTCAAAACACGCATCTCATATATGTATTTCCCATCCACATCTTTATTTGTCTCTATTGTGTATTAACACGGGGATGGGGAAGAGCACACTTGGAAATATAATAAAGAGGTTCACACTCGTTGCTAGCTCGATTTATTCTCTGCTGCGGCACCCAAATAGTTACAATAAAAACGGTTAACATAAAAAAGGATACTGCGTACATAGAATAGCGCCAATAACAAAATAACTATTAATTCCGATATATTATATAACCTCCCCTTTTTTATTTTACATATTGGAGTTGCCGAATCGGTCAGGTTTTTTCAGGAGACTTCTTCATCTTAAATTAATCTTACATTCTGATTTTTCGACATCTTCAATATTTGAGGATGGTGATTTCTTATATTTTCCTTTGTACACTTATCAACTAAATGAACATTATGTGGTGGTTGAGTACTGGAAGTAGCATAGGAATTTTTAATAATTTGATTTACATGTCTCTTCCAGCCTAAACCGTCGTTTGTTTTTACTTCATTCTATTACCCTTAGGTTTTAATATTAATGCGTCACTACATTTTCTTTTGCCGCGAAAATCGCCCACCTTCACTTTTTCTTTTACCGCGAACTTCACTTTTCTTCTTCCTCTTGCATTTATTGTTTGTCGTATTTGTTTTTGTTTTACAACATTTTCTATGGTATTACATAACAAATCTAATTTACATCTTAAGTTAACATCAGCTAGTGGAGAGATAAATAGTGCTACAAAAAACATACCCCGTAAAAATCGCGAATTAAGAATAGAGTTGACACAAAAAGATGATAATAAAATTATCGTCGACTCAAACAGTCATCCAGTTAATTCTGTAGAGACCCCGAACAAAAAAATCTCATCGGAGTGGACTACCGTCTTTAGAAGAAACAAGCCGAAGAAATTCAATGCAATTTGCGGGACAGCAAAGGAGAACGTTATCAAAGGAGCTGTACGATACAGTTATTTGCACGTGTTTCGCCTCGACCCACGACTAACAACGGATCAATTAATAAATTATCTTAAAGGTAAAAACTTTATAAACATTAAATGCGAACAATTTCAATCGAAGCATCCAAGTGAATATTCGTCTTTTAAAATTACGGTGCCTTCTTCCCAGTTCGAAGAATTAAAAAACCCGGAAATTTGGCCAGAAAATGTTTGTATAAACAATTTTTTTCAACTGCCGAAGAAGAAGTTAATAATAACTTAAAAATACTTTTTCTTAACTCTCAATCAATAAGAAATATAGTAAATGAACTCGAATGCGCAATTTTTGATAATAAAATTAATTTTAATATAATTTCACTTATTAAACATTAGCTATCAGATATTGAATGTCAATTATCTAGAATAGGCGCACTAGTAAGTAAGTCACGCTCGGAAAATGGGAAATTACGGCGGATCCATAATTTACACTGATACCTCTATATTAACAAATAATCTTAACGATCTAACAAATCAAATATCATCCGACAAACATTGTGAACTGTCGGCAATACATATAAAACAATTATGTCTTTATATTGTATGTGTTTATCGGTCTCCATCAGTAAATTTGACAGACTTTATTGATTGTTTAACAAAATTATTTGATTCACTTGATCTTATTCATAATCGCATAATATTAGGTGGCGACTTTAACATAAATTTTCATAATTCAGATGATTCACTACGTTGTTTTAATTTAATAAATATTGTACAGTTCAATACAAGAGGAGCGCATTGCCTTCATAAACTTCGATGAGAGATATGTTAATGTTAGTCCCTTCAATGCAGACATTTCAGATCATATTGGCTTATGTATTTCTGTTTGCTCTCCTAAAAGTTCTTCGTCTAATTGTTGTAATAATACTTATCAACCATTCACAATGAAAGGGAAAATTGAGTTTTATAATATGCTAGATACTGTTGATTGGAAATATTTAAACTTATCTACCGATACAAACATTAATAGTAATTATCTTCACTCAATACTAATACACAATGTCAAAGCAGCATTTCCACACATTAGTAGTAAGCCACATAAACCGTATAATGTCAAATGGTTTAATAAATATTTATCTGATTTACGTGAGCATATGTGTTTATTAAATGACATATTTAAAAAACATCCATGTCCTGAAACTAAGCGTCAGCGGAATCAATTTAGAAAAGAACAAAGAACAAATTAAACGGACTAAAATTGCTTGCAACGATAAGTATATTACATCATATAGCAATTATCAAAATATAAAATGTAATATTCCTTGTGATATACACATATTTTGTCAGTATTGCCGATCATTTACTATCTTCCTTACCACGCACTAATAGGGATCCTTTAAATTTTAACATTACTGGTTTACACACATTTGCATTTCATAAAATATCTATGATAAAAGTAAGAGATGCTATAAATAAACTTAAAAATAGCAAATGTCGAGATTGTTTATGGCTTAACAAGTGATTTAATTAAATGTTCAATTAATATACTCTTTTTACCTATAACTAAACTGATTAACGACATATTTGAAACAGGTATCTTTATAGACAACTTAAAGGTGGCTAAGGTAATTACTTTTGTATCATTCAATTGTCTGTCGAAGTATTAGCTAGAGAAGTAGTTGTTTCAAAAGTGATTTGTTCTTGTAGTCTTAATAAGACTCAATTTGATAGATGAATTAAAACACTTGGTATGATTTCACTTGTTGTTTATTATTCTCCGACTAGTTTCGACTATAAGTCATTCTCAAGGAGATATGAAACTAGTCGGAAAATAATAAACAACAAGTGAAATCATACCAAGTGTTTTAATTCATCTATCAAATTAATTCAAAAATGATACACCACGGGTTAAGTGAGAAATTAATTAATCATTTAATAAGACTCATTTGTTGTAGATTTTACGAAAATATGTTCGTATTTTTTCTAATTATTAGTGAATTTTCTACAATGTAAAGGACTTATATATTTTTGATTTGACAATTCCCATGTGAGTTTCATGAATTTCAGATAATATTGAATTTTGAAATTTATCTGGAATTATTATGCGATATCCCCACATTAAAATTCCTTGTTCTACACTAAGTTCTTTTTTTCTAATAAAATAAGGTTTCAATTTAACACTGGGGCATTTACTTGGCCATCCTTTTAAATATAATATATAACTTTACTAAGTCCTCGTCTTTGTTGAGTTCTGACTTTATATCATTATGTCTGATTGGTAATTTGAAATTATCATCAATTAAATTATTATGTTTCTGTATTGATTAGTATTCTTGACAGCCAATCAGCAGAGTTATTTTGAGATTTAAAATAACTAATATCAAAATTAAATGATGATAAAAAATGTACCCACCTTTGCAACCGACTTGTTGTATACCTCGTTTAGGCCCAAAAATAGCAACTAGTGGTTTGCGATATGTGGCTAAAATTAATTTATTACCAAATAAATATTGATAAAATTTGGATACTCCAAATACAATTGCTAATGCTTCCGTATCAAGTTGAGAATAGTTAATTTAGGCCTTATTTAACACCCGAGAGACATATGCAATTGGTTTTTCCACCTTATTATGAATTACTTGAGATAAAACTGCTCCCACCCCTACACTAGAAGCGTCTATTGTCAACTTTAGTGGAATGTTTGGATCAAAATGACATAAAATTGGTTTAGATATTAACAATCCTTTACAAGCTTTGAATGCATTTTCACAATCTGAATTCCATTCAAATTTAACATACTTTTTCAGTAATTTATATAAAGGATGTAATAATGTGCCACCATTTTTTATAAATTTATAATAAAAATTAACCATTCCCAGAAAGGACTTTAGTTCTGTAATATTCCTAGGCAGGGGACAATTTGTAATACAGTCTATCCTTTCATTAGTGGTATGTAACCCATTTTGATTAATTATGTGCCATAAATATTGTATGGACGTTTGCATGAATTGACATTTATTCAATTTTACTTTTAAGTCCGCTGTCCTTTAATCTTTTAAAAACTATCTCCAGTCGCCGTGATCATCATCATCATCAGTGTCTCCAGTGATTATGATGTCGTCTAAATAACATACAACCCCCGTAATATCAGGTAGCAACTGTTCCATCATCTTTTGAAAGTAGGCCGGACCATTGGTAATGCCATACGGCAATCGAGTGTATCTAAAAAGACAGACCCATATGAGTAGATATCGTTACAAAATCTCGTGACTCTTCCGACAATAAAACTTGCTGATATGCTTCTGATAAATCAATTTTAGAAAATGTCTTTCCTCCTGTTAATTTATTAAACAAATATTCAATTCTTGGCAATGGGAATCTTAATATTTCTAAACTGGGATTGAAAGTTAGCTTGGAATCTCCACAAATTCTTACTGAACCGTTAGGTTCAATTAAAGAACCCCAATTTGAATACGTAACCGGTTATAAAACTTTTAACTTAACCATTTCATTCTACCTTTTGTTTTAATAAAAATGAAATAGGACGAGCTTTAAAAAATTTAGGTTTAAAATTTTCTTTCATTTTCAAAGTAATTTTATCTCTATTAAATGTTCCCAAGCCGTCTTCAAATTTTTTGTTTATATTTTTCACATAAAATATCTACTTTGTCGGACACATTTGAGATGCTATAATTATTTTCAACGCTGTCACTATTCATTCCAATATTGAATAATATTAATGCTTTTCTTCCAATTAGTGAAACTCCCCCATTCTTAATAACATATATTTCAAATTTATATATTTTTTATTAAATGTAACGTTTAAATTTAATTTCCTAATTGGTTTAAAACTAAATCCAATATAATCCTTAAAAATTAGATCATTTTTTAATAGTGAAAATTTTCTAAAATGTCTGTAATAAATACATTCTGAAATTACCGCTTGAGTAGCACCTGTATCGATTTGAAAATTCATTGGAACATTTTCAACAATCAATTTAATAAAAAAAGGATTTATATTATTAAAATCATTCATTTTAAAAATATCTTCTTGGTGCATATTGTTATCATTAACAAAAATTTGTGCGTTTTATTATTTTTCTTTTTACAAACACTTGCTAAATGACCTTGCGTGCCGCTATTGTTACAATTAAATGTCTTATATCTGCATTCAAATGACTCATGGTTTTTTCTTCCTCACACTTTGCATTTAATTACACGTGAGGTAGTGCCAGATGCACCCTGTATATTAGCGTTATTAAATGTTTTTGTATACCTTGCAATTTGATGAAGATCCAATTTGACTTGAACACGTCGTTCCTTTCCCGCTGCTTCCTTGTTTTGGGCTAATTGCGTCATAGTTTCCAACGATGGAGACGTTGTCGAAGTGAGGTCGACTACCAGAAGACGATCCAATATGGGGCCGCTTCCTATTCCCACGACGAAAATGTCACGCATGACTGTGTTGATTTCGGAGCCAAATCCGCATCCCGCCGCTAAACTCGGAACGCGCACCGCCCGGGCCGCCAAGGACTCTTCTTCATTTCGAAGTGCCTTGTAAAATTTCATCCTGGCCGTAAAAAATGACTGCACCGGACTACAATGTTTTACTAGCTTATGCAGTAAATCTTCATACGACTTTTCTACGATGTTTTCGTGAACACATACATACCGTAACAAAATATATGTGTCCTCATGGAGAATGTTTAGGAGGATAGCACGTTTTTTAGTGTCGTTTTTGTCGAAGTTGTTCGCCACAATGAATTGATTGAGTTTTACCTTGAAAACTGTAATATCATTCTTCTCGTGATGAAATTCATTCAACCTCCTAATTACACCACTGCTACTATCTTACGTTTCTGCCATTGTACGTGGGTTACTGTTAGAGCTTCGTCGCCAATTATTGTGTATTAACACGGGGATGGGGAAGAGCACACTTGGAGATATAATAATAATTCACACTCGTTGCTAGCTCGATTTATTCTCTGCTGCGGCACACGAATAGTTACAATAACAAAATAACTATTAATTCCGATATATTACAGTCTCCCTTAATCCCTACAAGTAAATATAGCTAACTTTATATCGCTCTCCCATCCACATCTTACTTTGTCTCTCTTCATTCCGACACCTAAATCTAGATAACACTTTCGCAATCTCTACGTCCAACAGATTTAGATATCGAGACGACCCAGTCAATACCTGTAACATTTTAAATCTAAGGCAGCATTTACTCTTTATCAGTAACTCAGTTATTCTCCAAATACCAACTAAGGGCAAAACTATAGAAACAGCACTATATTAGTTAATCAAATAAATTCTAAAAGCTCTAAATAATAACCAAGTTTTATGTGGTTTACTGCTTGACAAATCTAAAGCCTTTGATACCATTTGGCAATCAATTGTATATACTTACTCACAAATATTCCCATGACGATGACCGACATTATGTTTTCCTGAAGCCAAGGTCGAAACGTTAATCTAGAGGTGAAATCTTTTTTAACAGAAATTACATACTTAAAAGAAATTTTCAAGCCAAGGACTGCCTGATTAAAGAAATGGCAGATAAAAACTCTTTTAATTCATGCAGATGACAATTTCTAAATACTAAAGTGAAATCTATCACTCAACATCGCAGAAAAAATCATAGAAAACACGTCTGCGAGAGCTGATAAAAAGACATTTGTAACTGTAAGTAGTGTAACTCCAATGAATAAAAGTGTAGTTACTTACAGTGAGGCTGCAGCTCTCACCGGCGGTTGCTCTGCCTACTCCGATAGTTATTGCTTCTACTCCAGATAGATTTACGGAAGTGTCATATAAGAAGAAACCACGCCCCAAAATTATTAATACTAGAACTGGACACGCAAGTTACTGCTGATGCAGTTTCCTTCTTAAAGGATAATAATGTGGCCGCAATATGTGAGCAACTGATCTCTAAACAGCCTACTGAACACGCGTCGTTTAAGTTATCTGTCCCAATGAGCCAACTGCAAAGGACCCGAACTTATGGCCCGAGGGAACAATTATCAACAAGATATTTCAGGTGCGCCCGAAAAAGATTAATAATAATAATAAAATTAAAACATTTGTGTTTAATTTTTTTAATATTCAATCTATCTAAAGGCAAAATAAATGAACTAGAAACAGTGTTGGCGGACTGGGCAAGTGATTTACACGAGACGTCGCTGATCTGCTTATCCGAACATATAATTAATAGGTGAATTAATCAATTTGCGATTAGAAAATTACAGTGTATGTTCTGGGTTCTCTAGGAAAAACATTACTCATGGAGGGGTCTTGCAACTAATTGCTAATAACGCAGATTTTTCATTTGTGGATAATGATCTCTGTAGATTTTCTCTTGAGAAATATTGTGAAATTTCAGCGATCACTTTTAACTGCAACTTCATTTGCATATCTATTTATCGATCTCCTTCAGGTGACTTAAAACAATTTTTCAGCATTTTAAATCACGTTAAAAAACTACATACTAATCAATTAATAGATAAAACAACTACTCCTCCCACTAAAGCAACGCCAGATATTGAACTACATAACTATTAGTTATCGTTACATGTCTGAATTTACATTCAGCACAATGTAACAATTTTTGTGATGTCATCGGTCATGGCATGACAACTAACACTTACGTAATTCAATACCCGACGGTGCTTTAGTACGAGAAGTAGTTGTTTTAACGGTTAGTTGGTTTTTATGTACAGTTTACATTGTAATAATACGGTGCAGAAACGCTCAAAATAATTAATTCTAATTATTACTTTTACTTTCATAATACTGCACTTAAATTTAATCATTTCCATAATAAATTTAAATAAAACTATCATAATAATAGGTGGCAATTTTAATATACACTTCGAAAGAATATATTTCTAATCGTTTTTGTAATTTTATGCTAACACTGAGTATGTTTAAAACTGTTCAATTTGTAGGCACATCCGAAAATACTATTGATAACATCTTCACTAATATTTACCTAACTTCTATAAAAACATTTCCTTCCAAAACGTTTTGTCTGACCATACCGGTATAATTGCAAAAGTAACTGTACCGGCTTATATATATAAATAATATTAACCAATTACCAAACAAGGCACTTTTCATTTTTACCGTTAGCTACAGAATTTAGATTGGAGCCATTTTATACATTTAGAGTCATATTTAATTAATGCTTTCCAATGAAAAAAAGACTGGTTCAATGAAATAATATTAATTGCATTAACTGGTTTACTGCTGAGTTACGCCAGGTAAGAAATACTTTAAATTTTCTTAAATCACCTTTTATGACTCAAGAATTTGTTGAGCTTCGTAAAAGATATAGAAAACTGATCAAAAGTGCCGCACTCATGCGTATTCTCTGTATCTTAAATAAAACCAGTCGAGTAGGCATTTTAATGGAAACTAATTTAACCTATCTCCAAGCATAATCAACATAAATGTCAAATATCACCTGATGAATTTAATATTTATTTCACCAATATTGCGAATATCTTAAATAGTATTGAAGATGTTCCCTAGTTACCATGTGGGTTATTAGAGGCAATCAATGCGTGGCTACTTTCAGTTCACAGAAGTATCTGAATCAAATGTTCGTGAAGTTGTTATGTCCCTCAAAAACTCTAAGGGTAAGGCTACAACGACAAATTTATTGTTATACTCTCAGTATTTATCAAGTGCCTTGGAGGAAAGAAAACAGATTGATGTTGTCTGTACAGATTTCTATAAGTCATTTGATAGAGTTAATCATTCAATACTGATTTCAAAATTGGAACAAATTGGTTTTTCAATAAAAACTTTAAAATATTAATGAAAATTGTAATTGAAAACTGTAAAATATTAATCCACGCGGATTATTTAAAAATATTTAGAATTATGAATACCGTTTTTTTTTTCGCTAGAGCATCAAACATCGACACAAACACACTTCAAAAACTACTCGTAATAAACTCATTCATAGATCTGTAGATCTGTACACTACGTATTCCCTTGTAAATATATAAATATTATTATAGGTTCTTTGTCCGCTATATTCATATTTTGCGATTTCTACCACTAAATGAACTTTCCCACTATACTTGTAATTTAAAAAAGTTCTAGGTAGATCCTATTAATCTTTATTTCGCAAATAATACACGAATAAATGTTTAATTATGGAGGCATTTACTTTGTGGTACATCTTGAATCGAATTGACGGAGGTCAAAAGATGGATTTACTAGAAGAGATTGAAATTTTTAAAGCCAAAACTAGTCCGGAAATTCCCCTACTTAACGACCAGATTGACGTAATATTTACGCAGCTATTTAACTGTTTTATATAAATAGGTTAGATTTCATAATTTTAAAACACTTTGATAATGACTAGCTTTGAGTCGAAACATCAGTCACCTATTATTTTAAATAAAGTGATAAAACGAACTCGTCATGTATGCTTTTTCAATTCAAGAAAATTATGATTTTATATGCCATTGCCCTCACTTGCTATGATAAATCAATGGATTTTATAATAAAAATAACCCTGCAGTATGATATTCAAATCTCCTCATCTAAGTTCATATTACAGAAAGTGATTAACCCTGTCTGCGGTTAGTCATTCCTCCATTCTATATAAAATGTGATCTTTAACATGATTTATAGTTAACTCAAGATTTTGGTGAACATACTTATATATTAGAAATTTTATGGGTGTAAAATTAACGTTTTTTAATAAGAATTTTATACCATTCGATGAACGGTTTAGATATTACACTTCTCTATAATCCAACACATCTCCACTTACGATAATAATCGACAGTAAGGGTCTTGATCACACTCGGAATGTTATCTAGAAGTTTATTAGGACAATATTAAATATCAATATCCCGGCCTTTAAGCGAAAAAGAGTTTACTGACATTTTAAAACTAGTCCACACTTTCGTAAATCTTATATTTAAAGCAATAAACAAACTAATTCAGTTACTTTAATTCATCGTTATCAGGCAGTATAATAACTGATTTCTATAGTTAGAGTCCTTAAAATTTAAATGGATTGCCTTATTTTGGTTTCTTGCCAACGTTCTGTTCTGGTTTTAATTTTCAAAGTAATTTATATACGAGGGGTGTTTAATAATTTATTAATGCAACACTTTTTTTCGGCTTGGATTAGTTGAAAAAAAAAACTAAATATTTCATGTGGAGCATCATTCAATATTCCCACTTCGTCTCATATAGTTTCATTGATTTTGGATAGGTGACAGCGCTATACGTAGGTGTTAAAATGGCGTCTATAAAGAAAGTGCATTCCAAAGGACGAGCAGTGATTAAGTTTCTTCTGGCGGAAAACCAAGGCATCTCAGATATTCATAGGCACTTGCAGAATGTCTACGGAGAACTGACAGTGGACAAAAGCACGGTGAGTCGTTGGGCAAAGCATGTGTCTTCATCGCCGGCTGGACGTGCAGAGCTGTGACCTAATCAATGTCAGAACGTGCGAAGACTCTCAATCGAGATGATCGACAGATCACAATCAAACCCCTCGCTGCTCAAATGGACGTCTCTAGTGGTAGTGCTGTCACAATTGTCCACCGGTCGGAATATTCAAAAAGTACCTTTGTAACCTGAGTGTTTGTTCAAGTTGGTTCCTAATGTCTAATCCAAGACCACAAAGAACAAAAGAGAATCATCTATGCGGAATTGCTTGCTCGGTATAAGGCTGATCGTGACAATTTTTTATCAAACATTGGTACAGGCGATGAAACATGGGTCCATCACTTCGAACTCGAAACAAAACGGCCATCAATGGAGTAGCGCCACACCCACTCCCCTACCAAAAAAAAGTTTAAAGATGGTAAAGTCATGGCTACGGTCTTCTGGGAATCTGAAGGAGTTATTCTGTTCGATGTCCTTCCCCATGATCTAACGATCAACTCTGAAGTGTATTGTACTACTCTTCGAAATTTGAATAAACGCCTTCAGCGTGTTCATAGGCACAAAAGACGAAACGAACTTCTCTTTCTCGCCACGTCCGGATCTCGCACCGTCGGATTTTCATCTGTTTAGCCCAATGAAGGACGCAATCTGCTGGAAGCACTACGCAGATGATAAACACATTATTGACGTAACACGACGATGGCTCCATTATAGACTCGTGGACTGGTACCGTGCAGGCATACAGGCCTTCGCGTCAACGTGGCGCAAAGCCGTAGCATTATAATTGAAAAATAGTGTTTTGTAGCAAAAGGATTGGGGAATAGCATGGTATATTTGTATGCTGAATAAAACAACCCTTGTTTCAGAAAAAAAAAGGTTGCATTATATATTGCGCCCCTCTCGTGATAATAACAAAAACAAGTTCAAAATGAGACTATTCTATTTGCCTTCTAGTTACTAACTAAAATCAAGATGGATCTCGTCTAAGACCTCTGATGCCGTATATATACGATTAATATAGTATGTAATTAATATCTAAGGTGTCAAAAGCTTAACTCAACTTACTTCAAAATTTCAATAAATCAGTGAAACGCCATAATGACTAAGCACCTTTTTTCTAAACCAATACTAGGAAGTTATTAATATATCATAATTTATTTTGTAATTTGTATATAGAAAAACATCTATTAAAGTGAAATTTAAAAAATTCATTGTAAAATGTATTGATGCAAATGAGTCTAGCATACTAACAAGTAAGTAGGTAATGAACTACCTGTTATTAACATAATGTTAGACCAAATAATAAATAAGACACAAATACAAGATATAAGTCTAGCATACATTCCTTGATTTGCAAATATGAATGGTATTAATTAATAAATTTGGGATTGCAATCAACAGATTTTTATAAAAAAATAAGGTTGCCATCATACTTTCTCTGTACTGATAATTTATTTAGCGTTTAAATTATTACTATTATAAAAATTTATTTATATATTTATTTATTTATTTTGCTTTACATGTATAATTAAAGAAATATTCTAAGAATTTAAATACATATATAAACACTTAACAATTTATAGCAGGGGACATGAGGGAGGAGTTCACGTGGTGTTCTTCCACACAGACCCATAATACTAGATGAAGGCATCCTCACCAGTATATTTTGTCCACTTAGACAATATTTTAGCCATTGCTGGCTTATTTATGCTCATATTATATGAGAATATTACGTGACGTGACGTTTTGTGTCAATAAATTTAACATATCTCGATATAAAGGTAAACGAGATGTGACTACAAGCTTAAATTTTCATACAAAATATTTTTTCAATTCGAAGGAGATGATTATTATACTTTAAATTGAAGCATTTCTTTGGTTTTTACTTGTTTAAAATATTTTTATAAAAATAATAAAATTCACAATATTGGTATTTAGTAGTTTTTATATTTTAAAAAGAATTGTTAATTAAAATATTTTATTATTATTTAACATTTGAAACATTATATTTTATATATGATAATTTCACTTAATAAAACACTGACGTAATGTAAGGTTTCAAAAAATCGTTTTATTGTTCTACAACAATTGTTTCGCCACACAGTGGCTTCATCAGGTAGATGACAAATATTTGTCATATGTGACATATTTGTCATCTACCTGATGAAGCCACTGTGTGGCGAAACAATTGTTGTAGAACAATAAAACGATTTTTTGAAACCTTACATTACGTCAGTGTTTTATTAAGTGATAATATGGAGTTTCAACAAGTAACGGCCTCATCAATCCAATATATGATAATTTGTTTAAAAAATATTTTTATTACATTCACATTACCATAACTATATTTACTAAATTAAAAAATAGAAAACAATATATTAAAGTAGATTATTACTTATTTATTAATAATTAATACCAGTTTTATTTTAAAAATTACTACTAATTGTATGGGTTGCTTTAAGGATGGGGTGGTAAAAGTAACTAAGAGTATAAAAACAGAAATTCATACGACTGGGAAATATAAAACCTAAATGCAATTGATATGGTTGTAACATATACAAAGAATAAGAAGGCAAGTATAGCCACTCACCGCTCACATGTCAAAATAAATATATTATTAGAAAACAAAGTTTATTTCACTTAAAGAACATTTAAACTCACACTTTCCCAACACAAAAAACAACTTTAACAACTATAATCAAATAAATAAAACTTATAGCACCCGTAAATATTCGGTCCAGTAATATGTTTTCTAAAAGGCACTTTTGTTAAGAAAAGGGTATTATCGGTTCCCGATAAATAAAATTTAAGTTTCACTTAATACGGCATAAAAGTAAAGTTTTTTTAGATATTTGTATGCCTTTATAACAACTGATTTATTGTTGTATAAACGTTTAATAATAAAATAAGGCGAAATGTATAATATTACTCTGTAAATTAATGTGACATTCTTTAGTACAAAATCATGTTAATACATTTTTCACATGAAGAGTGCCAAAGACACTAAACCTAAATTTAGATCATTAAAGTAGAGGAATAATAATAATAATAATAATAATAATAATTATTATTATTATTATTATGACTAATAATAATTTGACAATGACAACACATGTCATTAAAATATGTCTATTGAGAGACTTAAAATATGCTTTATTCAAGCAATAAAATATAAAATGATACTGCAGAAGGTATTCTGAAGCAGAATTGATGATTATAAAATCATGGGTTTGAGTGGAAGATCTTTCGATGAAGAGAACTCCGTCCGTCCTCCTTCCGACTAAAATTTTAAGTATATTTACATCTTTTTTATTATAAATTTTGTATTGTTTTGTTAGTAAGGAGTACAAAGATATAAATAAATAAATAAATAAATTTATTGGTGTTATAACAGAGTTTATATCTAATCTATATTTAAATAATTCAGCAATAATAAACATTATTAATATTAAATAAAAGTGTAATAAATAAATACACGAACACGAACAAAAGCGCATATTATTAAAAAGAAAACAAATATATTATCCTAATTGTGTATAAATGAATTAATTAAGAAATTGTAGCTTTAAAACCGAAAATGGGGTAATATATTAGAATGGTAATGTTTACTATGATAATTAAATACCTTAATTCTCGGTTACGTATTAGCCCGAGAAATTACCTGAATAAAAAGTTTTACACGAGCAATCTAAAGCCAAAACTTAATTAACTACCTGAATGCAGTTCCGATAAAAACCGGAACTTAATTAAGTGCTACACTAGCGTCGTTAACGTTTTACGCCTCATTAAAATTCCGATGGTCAAGGCAGTTCAGACACACACATATATGCAAAGAGAAAGAGAGAGAGTGAGAGCGGGCGGAAGAAGTTAGCTAGCTTTAAAAGCAGAGTTTTACATCGGGATAAGCGATAAGATCGCGCCGAAGGGGCGAAAATTCGCATAGGGCACCATAAATGTCAATCAGGCGAGTGTAAATCAGCATGCACATCCGAGGGAAAACGGTGGTAGACTTACAAATTACATCATTAAATAAAGTACTGTCAGATGTTAAGTAGTTGTGGCGTTTAAATCATTTTTATTATTCCGAGCAAGTTGCATGTAATAAGATATATTTTACGTCTCTTTGGTAATAAAGAAATTATATTGTCTTAGGTTAGATATATATATATATATATATATATATATATATATATATATATATATATATATATATATATAGTATACCTGGCGCATTCGCCATAAATGCAAACATCAATTTATCAGCCTCATCAATCAATTATCAATTTGACACCTGCCAATTTAAAATAATTGTACTTTCACTCGCTTCCGATTTATAGATCACGATAATTTTCTTTCTAATTTTAGCAAGCCTTTATTGTGTTGCAATTTTAAGTAGTTTCATGAATATCCGTTATCGGGCCTGCACTAGTTCAACGATCAATTATGAAGCGGTCATGAATATATAATCACTCGACGTACACTCGATAGTTTTTAGGTTCAAAATTAATTAACGCTGCAAAGTTAGTCTCTTCGTTAATGGCAAGACACTAGGTTTCAAAGTTTTAGAATTTAATCCGATCTATCATCAGTGTGATATTTATGTCTTTAGTTCAATGCGAATTTATTTTGTATCTTATCCCACGGATATATTGAATCTTAAAAGGAGCCAAGTATCAGATATACACTGGAGCTCGAAAGTAATGCAACATCCCTTAGATGTGGTTTAATTTAGCAACAAATACACACGTTTTATTCACTTTAGAAAGAAAAAAAGCGATAACGTTTTTACTGCTTTATCTCAATTTTTAGTACGATTTTTACACTTATACGAAAAATAAAGCAAATTTATTATTGTTAATAACCAGTCACCTGTTCTACTCTGATACTTTCTAAGCTCTTTAGTATATTAAAAATCCTTGCTAAAATGCATTCAAAAAGGTCGCATTGTTAGTATGAAAGATGCGAGCTTCAGTTTGAAGGAAATAGCCCGAAGACTCGAAATTACACCTTCAACTGTAATGCTAATATGGAGAAGATGGTCTGAAGAAAATGATTATCAGCGACAGAGACGTTCTGGTAGGCTTAGAATTATACAGGGAGACCTCTGGGTACCTAAGACTGCATGCGATGCGTAATCGTCACAACACTTTGCGGCAAGTTCGAGATACCTTTGTTGCAGAAAAAGGACGTGTGGTTTCTAGGCAAACAGTTAATCAAAGACTTCTTGCCATGGGTCTTTATGCGTTTCGTCCGTTTTGGGTGTTACCTATGACTCTGCTGCACAAAGCTCTACGTTTGGAATTGTGTCAAGCCAGATTCAACAGGTGGAATGTAGAGTGGAACTTTAATTACTTTATTGATGAGTCCAGATTCTGCTTGGGGGCCCATGATGGACGTAGACGTGTCATTCGATTTCGCGGTGAAAGACAAAATGTAGAGTTAAAATGAAAAAGATTTTACTAGCTTATCCAGCCAACATACTGATCTACTACGACCTATCTACGTTCCTGGATATCCAGGAAACTCTTACCGGTAAAGTTTAAACCACATATTTTGTGTAACTACAAGATTAAGTTCTCCATTTCTCACAACTTATTTTCTTAAAACTATTGATACTTGATGATAATGATGTACAAAAATTAAATATGGTTTTCTAGTAAATAACAACAAAATTTAACTTGTTATTGTATGAGATTAGCCTCATTGCTCCACAATATATAAGATGTAAAATTATCTACTGCTACTTTTGCAATTTTTTTAAGCTCTTTACTTTTATATAATATTTTTAAGAAAATGTTCAGAAAGAAAGAAATCATTGAATTTATATCAAAGATAAATGGTTCAATAATGTGATGCTCTAAAATACTATCCCCAACATTATTTTCTTGGGGATATTGGGTTTTGCATGGGCTAAATAAAAGTTATACCAAACTATAGTTACAGTTTGATACACATGCCTCTCAACAGAAAATTCCATGTTGCAACGTTTCCTACGTCTGCATCTGACACTCGTACGGTAATCATGCATCTTCAAACAGAATCAGGATTCATCACTAAACATCGCCCAATGCCACTCTAGGTTTCAGTGTAGTCGCAAACTATATAAACGCTGCTTAAAGCCGAAGAGTTCGAAGAGTTACAGGATGGTACATTAGGTAACCATAAATCGACAATCTGGTACTGGAAATTCGGTCTCTTATTGCCGAAGTCGAAGATGGCGGTCTTGAACCTCATTTGTTGACCTATTCTAGTCTATACCTAATAGCAGTATATGACGCTGCATTACTTTGGTACAGGCGATTAGCAATTTCTCTAATAGATAAACCACCTTCACGCAAACCAACAATACAACTTCTGTCGAATTCGCTTAATTGTTGGTATATTTTACATTGGCGCACTTTAGGAATTATAACACATTTAAAACAAAAGATGAAAAGCGAAATCAGCAAAAAACCGAACGCAATTTTGCAAAATATACACCTGAAAAAATTGAAAAATCTGCCAAATAATTTAATACCACTTAATCCATATGAATAAAATTTTAATCAATTGCTATCTTTCTTTTGCTGTCTCAAATTGATCTGACATTTTAAATTGCGCGCCATTTTGTGGCGAGTACTAATTTTTGCAACTGGCATCAGAAAGTATTGAGGTTTAGTCATAAATGATTACACGATCGAGTAACACCTAGAAATTGTGAAAATTCATTACAGAAATGATAAAAAATTTGCAGAGACGGTTCGAAAAGTCCATTCATTTCCCAACATTGTGGTGCATTTAATTTTAAAAAAATCAATTCTAACCTCGAAAAGCAGTGGCCATTCTCGTACCGGTCGATACAGTGCTCAGCAATTGGACGTTCCAAGAAGCTCTGTGCAGCAAATTTTGACCAAAGATGTGCATTTGCATGCTTACAAGATCAAATTGATAATAAACCTGCAACCAGCAGACCATGCGCAGCGGCGTACATTCGCCAATTGGATAGAGGAGATTCAACAAATCGATGGTGATTATTCGAAGAGAATCATCTTGAGCGATGAGGCGCATTTTTAACTTACTGGCTACGTGAATAAACAAAACTGTCGAATTTGGGGGACCGAAAATCCTCAAGTGATCTAACAGCTTCCCGTGCATCCACCGCGAGTCACTGTTCGGTACGGATTTTGGGTTGGAGGAGTGGTTGGGCCTTACTTTTTCGAAAATGCTGCGGGAAATGCGGTTTCTGTCAATGGTGTTCGTTATCGTGACATGATAACCAACTTTTTATGGAATGAATTAAACGGCATGGACTTGGAAGACATATTCTTTCAGCAAGATGGTGCAACCTGCCACACTGCGAACGAAACAATGCAGACCATTCCGGAGCTCAAAGAAGAAATTAAACACACCATTAATGAAATTAGTCCGCAATGATGCCAAAATGTAATTGAAAGTTTTGTCAAAAGAATGATCATTTGCAAACAAGTTCGAGGCGCCCATTTATCGGATATTGTGTTCCACACATAACCTCTATGTTTGTACCTTATATTAAAATAAAAACATTCGTACTTTTCCAAAAATATAATATGTTTATTAATAAATTAAAATGTCAGTTAATTTTGAGACACCCTTTAAACCTTTATAGCAAGTTTGGTCATAAAAATCTTACCTCTTCTTGGTGTGCGATTTCCATATTATTGAGTAAATTTTCTTCAAAATGTTTAATATTCAGGAAATAAGAGTAATATGTTGATAACATTTGCATTTTCTCAATATCTTATCAGTACGGCATTTTATTATAGATGCATTTAGCACCTGTAGTTCCAGATTATTCAAATTTATGGATAATTATGGCAACAGTAGTGTAATTTTAAATTTTGTTGTGGCCGAACTAGCGTTAGCAAGAGCGCAGCAATGTTAGTTCGGGTCAGCGGTACCGTTTGAACTAGCGAATTTCCTCCTAGTTCTGGTCCGGTTTGGTTGGGGTCAATTAAATTAAAGTCCAATTAGGTATTAAAAGGGCCAAGTCATTCGGGTCATTAAACAACGGAGACAAGGGACGGGAGTTTAGAATAGCTTCTACTTATATTAAATATGTAAGAGAAGCGTTGATAGAAACGTGTTTTAATATTGATTTCATAGATTTTACAAGTTCATTACGCGCCCCAATAAAATTCCAGCCATTATCAGAATGTATGTGAAGGGGTTTGCTCGTCTGCTGCAAAATGCCTCGGTTATTAGGTCGAACACTAGTACCAAGTGCACCGCCGTTGCCGAGAAACAAATGAATATACATAAGTAGGCCTTGGTGACCTTAGCACCGCCGCCCTTCCTGTTCTTTATTAAAAATAGTCCCGCATAATCAACATCGCAAGTCTGAAAGAGTGCTGCCGGTGTTATACGCCCCTTAGGCAAATCGGCCATAATGTGTAATTGTCTGATAGGATTGCATTTAAAACAAGTAATGCATTGTCTAACAACGTTTTTGCAAGAATTGCCCCCTGTCAATGGCCAATATTTATTTCTGATGCGTGTTAGAAGTGTTTGCGGGCCGCAATGGAGCTGAACAATGTGCTCCCTTTTAAGAATCAAATTTGTTAAACTTTCCTTATTATGTAGTATTATTGGATGTAATTTGTCAAATGAGTAATTTCGATTATTTAAGCGACTCTCAGTAAACAACAAGCGCATAAAAATGGATTTAGCAATAGAATGGAACTGCGACTACTTATGGGCCTGGTTTTCTTTAAATCGTTAAGTTCTCGTGTACAGTGTTGCGTTTAAGCTAATCTGAACAAAGATAATGTTATCTGTTTTATATCATTGATAGTCAGTGGGCCAGATGGTTTAGAATTATTCCCCTTTTGGCAATTTGCTATAAATCGTAAACAATAACTCGTTTATTAATTTATTAAAATTTGAAAATCTTTCCAGAATGTCATAATTGACAATATACATAATGTAATTTTTCACATACTGAATAGAAATACCTTACATTTCCGCTTCCAAAACCGTTGAGAAAAGTGGAATTTTGTTGCATAGTAACACTTTTCCACAGGGATACACGTTTCCGCATGGATACACTTTTAGGCACTACTTTTATTTACTATTATGTTTAAAAATAGGGTGCAAGAAATATGATTTCTTTATTAGAAAAATTGCAGCAATTTGGTTAATTATACATTAAATGGCAAACATTAAAAAATATACACAGTTGAGTAGCAAATTATTTGGCGCGCTATCAGGACCATCCGAGTACAATTTTTTTAGTGATACAATATTGTTAAATATATCAGCAACTAATATAGCCATAGAAATATTTGACTCATTGGTTGTAGTATTCATAACCTATTTTATCGAAAAAAATACAGCAGTTTTATAGTATATACAGAGAATGGAGCCATAAATTCCTCAAATTTTCTTTCATCAGAACTACAGGAACTACAGCACCTTCTTTTCCAGCATAAAAGGTTAGACGATAGAAATGAACAATTCATGGTTTACCTCAGGGTGGGTTTAAATCCATTATACTACGTCGTTGATTAATACTTTGTTAAGACCGTCTTTATCTGTCTCTATAACTAAAATAAATGCTTGTAATTGGTTCATTGCAGGCCGTGTTCACATAGTGTAAAATTAGTAATAACTAACTCCGACATTTTTTAAGCAGATCTTTTTCAGTTTTTCAATAACTTTCAGTTGAATAACTATATAATATATAAAAAAAGCTATAACTTACATAAAAGTAATCTAGTGCATCTATTTATAATAATCATCTTAGACATAAAATTTAAAATTACCGCTAAATTTATTTTTAAGAAAATGTGACCATTGTAATTGAGGCTTATTAAACAAAAACGTTTACTTTCTTTATATCATACTTTATTTCAAACCAAACTTAGAGGTTGAAAATGATCAGTTAATGTTCGAAACTCGAGTCACTTAAAAATAAAGTGTGATATCAACAAAGTAAACGTTTTTGTTCAATTTTTCAAGATGTATCACGAAGTTAACGCCTCAACCATTAATCAATTAATTGAGGTTTACTCTATTTGTCCCTCTCATTAAAAAATAAGCTAAAATATGTTAAGATCAGCGACGATCATTTTCAAAGGAATTGCAAATTGTAACTGATTAAAAAATAAGCATGTAACAATATTATACAACGTGTCTACTTAAGTATGCAACATATGGGAAACTTGTTTTATTATTAATTTCTCAGAAAATTGTATTCTTTAATAAAGTTGGTGCTTGATCTCAAACATACAAAAACACAAAATAAATGACATACGATTTTAATCAACAAAATTTCTATGAAATTAACAACCTTAGCGATATTATTGATTAAATAACAAACACTCGATATGATCCCCTTCATTCTCAATACATAAATTTGTTAAAATCTGTGATTTCAAGAATATTGAGATGATTATTTAAATATCTTACACATTATTCTCCAAATCCTCTAAATTTCCAAAATGCCTCTCAGAATAAACGCTGTCTTTTAAACACCCCATTAAAAAGTAATCAAGTGCATTTAGATCGGGTGAGCGAGCAGGCCATGGAAATCTTGAATGTCTTTTAATCCATTTCTCATTAAATGGTTCATTTAAATATTCAACTACGACACGAGCACTATGTGCAGGTGCCCCATCATGCATAAACCAAAGAGAATTCCTTGTAGCCAAAGGTAACATGTCAAATTCATTTTCCAATTGCATTTTTAAAAATTCAAAATATCTCTCTGAATTTAAACTCTGCCGAAATATGTAGGGCCCTATAATATTTCTGTTCAAAATTCAATACCAAACATTTATTTTTCGAGAATATTAATTTTTGCAGATAATTCGGAATGATGGATATTCTGTTGACCACCAACGACAGTTTTGTGACGAAACTACACCATATGTAGTAAATGTAGCTTCATCCGTAAACAGAATCTTCTTAGGAAGTGTTCTATCAATTTCTATTTTACCTTGTACCATGAAAAAATCAGAACAATTGTCGTAATCATGTTCTTGCAAAGTTTGAACATATCTTGATTTAAATGCTTTAAACTTATTCGCCGCTAGTACCTTATGTACAATCCTAAACTTCTGGTGCATTTTCTAACAGATATTTGAGAATTTTCAACCACGCTTTGCAATATATCCAACGAATTCTCCACATTTCTCACTGGTTTAGTACGTTCTTTTTTAAAATGCACTTCAAATTTTCAGGTCCTTTTAAATTGATTTAAATTTTTTTTAACTTGTGAATAACTGATTCTCTTTTCGGGGCGCCTGCCTTTAAAAATTTCGTCTGCTTCTCTGCAGATTTTATAGTTATGGCCACATATTATTACCGACTCTGCTCTGTCTTGTAAAGTTAATCGCTCTGCCATAATTTAGGAGACAACAACTGTTAATAAAATACGAATTAATAATTTATTAATAATAAATATTAATAACAGATAAGTCAAAACTGAGAATACTTGATAGAAATCGCATAAAAAGTTTATTTATTTAATTAATCTGTATCTATCACGCATTACAGAAAATAATATACAATAAAGCAAGTAATATATACAAATAATTGCATTTAGAAGGGCAGAGTTCACTCATATAATAATAATAATAATAATATTTATTAACGTAATCAACTTTTTACATAATTCACAAACTAATAACTAGTACTATAATGAAATCTAAATTATAACTAAATACATACCTATATGAAACATAATAGGTAAGCTTACTAATCAAATAAACTATACATTATTGCTAGATAAGAGGAACATACAGCGTCTACGAAATATATGGTAGGGTATATATGAAAAATAACTAGTTTATGAGATAGAGAATTAAACGTTCTCATTACACGGCATAAAGGGCTGTTCATTCTATCATTGAACAGCCCTTTATGGGTGAAAACGCATTCTAAATAAATGACCCCGATCTATGCAAATGTACAAGTAGAGTGTTAAAAGATAACAAAAGAAACAATTTACCACAGCTAATCAAGCCATTGATCAAATTATAAATAATGCATAGATCAGCCATTGTACGTCGACAAGAAAGAAGAGGAATGAATGATCTTCCGCTCGAACCCGCTGATCCTCTTCTTCACAAACAAAGGAATACGCAAAGAATAAATAAAATTCACTACTTTTATAGGTACAAAACAACAAACTTATAGAATGACGATTTCAATGCAATCAACTACTCAGTGGTTCCTCCCGAGATACTCATCAAAGCTATATGGTGACAACTCAATATGCAACTTTCTTATAGCTCGTTTAAAAAGAGAAAACGGCATATTCCTTAATTTTGGCTTTAACTTATTAAAAAAAATTGTAAGTCTAGTTTGGGTTATGTTCAGGTTATCATTGTTTTTTAAGAAGTGATTGATATTATTTCGCCTCTCATAGTTATTTATGTTTTTTCTAACATTATAAAAAATATTCATTATCTAGCTAATGTAGAGTCAAATGTCATTTGTTTTTTTGAAGGTTTAGGATCAAGCACCAACTTTTAAAAAGAATAAAATTTTCTGAGAAATTAATAATAAAAAAGTTTCCCAAATGATGCATACTTACGTGGACAGGGAAAGTACTGACATTAAAAGATATAATATAATATATATATAATTAATATACAAATTATCTACCGTACTAATATAGGTTTTTCTATATGTTTAAAATTCTTCCAAGAACGCCTGCACAGTTAACCGTTGCAACGTGATTTATAAAATTAATAAAATTTGTTTTGATCGAGTTGTGCTTCCTGGTTCAAAGGACTCGTCGAATTTTCGTTTTTGTATTAAATCAAACAACAACGCTTAATTTAACGTGTCTATTAATACTCTCGACAATATTTACAGAAGATGTTTACAGTATAAGAAGTGAATCGAAACTGATTTATAAAACTAAACTAACTACTTTACACAATATACAATTTAACAGGGAGACATGCGCAGAAACAAGCTTAAAATTTAGGTAGATTCATGATCTTACCAGCGGACCCTTCAGCAATGACCGAAGCAGACGGCTAATTACCGAAAAGTCCCATAATCCGCATCTTTTGTGTCACAATGAAAATAGTAATAATATGCACCGTTTCCGGGAACGTAAAAAAAATTCAGTTCCAAACAGCTACACACAATATGGGATTTAAATAAATTAAAATAAGTTTACAGACAGCAATAAAATAAACAGTTGCAAAAACATAAAAATTAAAGTTTGAAATAAGCAGTAATAAATTTGCTTTATACGGCCAAACAAAATTTTTGATAGCAGTTTTTTCCATGCTTGACTAAGAAAATCCATTTCACCTTGAAATAATTTCTGCAAATCATTCGTTTATTCATCACATCAGCGCGATAGAATATTCTACTACATTTCATCCATTTGCTGATATAACAGACTTAAATTACCTGTGAAAATTGGTCCACGACGTGAGGTTGTATTTTCAATTCGTAATTTTTTTTTTGAATTTCTGCTTTGTTTGTATGCTGGTCCCGTATATTTCCTGCTTCAATCTCTTAGTGCCCTTAGGAATGTTTTTAATTGATTTTTTAAATATATTTAGAATTTTTTTTGTTACAAAACTAATGAACAATGAACCCAAGTAATCTACTAAACCTTTAACACATGAATGTATCACAATCTTTTAATTCTAATATTAGATTCGTAAGAGTTCATTTTTAATATCGCAATAAAATTACGTTTGAAGAGGAGTTTAATCATGAGATAATCTAATCTTTTCAAATTTTATTTAGAGTTATCACTTGAGAGTCTAAACTTTTGTCTAGTAATGTTAAATTGATCAATTTAAGAAAAATATTGGTTTTAACAGGTCAGTATATACAAGTTTTATTTCCGGCTGATTCATATTCAATGGTATTTTTATTAGTTAATCTAATTATTTTAAACAGACTATTGAATGTATTCTGTATTTTAATTGTTATTTTCTATTATCTTACATACACATACCCCCCTTTGTATTCTATTCTATTTAGCTGAACATGTTCATCACAACGTAATTTTGTATTTTCCTTTGAAGCATTTACATTTCTTTTAAAATTTCCATACATAAATTTACTGTATTCTATATATTGTGTACATATTTTGTGTGTAGTCCCTATTCGCTAGATAATTGTTTGTGAAATTAAAACCTCGTAAGAATCTAACATAAATTTTGAGTATACTTCCGCTTTATTCACAATATTTATTAAATGCTTCTTCCATTTCCTTCTTTATATTGAACCAAATATATATTAAACATAGCAAGTCTTCTACTTTAAAATTACGTAAGATTATAAAGGCAGCAATGAACTTTTAATTGATACCTTTATGGATGAATGTTTTATTAAAATAATAATTTTAGAAAATACTAGCATTACAAACGATATTATGGCAAAATTGTTCCTTTGAAAATGTAATCTAAATCTAAGAATGGGAGATATTTAATGGAAATAATATAATATTCGCTCACCTACAAAATAAAATAGTTTCGCATAGGAAGAAAAAGTAGTTTAATAGTAGAAAATTGATAATTATTCACTGTAAATATTGGATTTAATTGATTAACTGATTTGAATTTAATTGTTGCTTTTCGAAATCTGAACATGTATTCGTATTTCTTGTGTTCATCCAGAAATTGCTTGTCAACCAATCACCAGTATATTTATTAACCAAGTTAATTAGGCGTAAAGAATGCCACTCCGTAAATGTTCGAAACTATTTTCATATATCGCAGCATATACCACTCTATTTGAAAATTGTTTCAGCTACGTCGCAGTGAACTTATATAACAAATTAAATAGGCCAACAACGTTACTACCGGTATACTCTTTTAAAAAACAGCTATATGCAAATCTGACTAGTTCTACCTTATCTTGTATAATTAAATAATTTTTATTTTATTATTATTTGCAAATTGTTTCGTTTACGATAGTTATTTTTTTTGTTCTTTTTTGTAAAATTGTAATCTTTTATAGGTTAAGTGGTAGAGTAGCCTTAATAGCTAAACTTCGCCCATTTTTTGAGCAAATAAAGACGTTTATTATTATTATTTTATCATTAGATTTTCTATGAATCTATCTTTGATATCCTGAATATAATGTAAATATGATTCTAGAAAAATTTCTTTCTCTAACCAATTAAATCTTTATTTTCATAATTTTCCACTATCATTTCTCGTTAGCTTTCTAATCTTCTACTGATATTTTATTATATTATATACATTTTCAAGATTGTTTGACTTTGTGTTTGATAATGACTAATTGATAGTCGAAACTATAGTCACGTGTAATTTGTTAAATAAAAAGTGGTAAAACAAAGTGATCCTGTTTTCTTTCTCCAGTATATTCAAGATATACCAGAAAGTAAACGCCTCCACAATTAAACATTTAAAACCTATTTATTAAAGAATAATTTATTTATTTTATTTGTAGCACAAGTTTCGCTTGATTGTTTCAAGGCAAATGTCCTATCAATAAATCACTAACTTCATTCTACGCCACGTAATATTTTTCTGCCTTATTTTAATAATAACCCATTTTTTATTATTAACATTATTTGTTTATCGTGTAAACGCATTCCACTCCAATAAATTCTAGAATCATATAATAATAATTTATTTTTTTCCCTTCGTACAGAAATATTTACAAATTATACAAGAAAATACTTAAATAACATAATTATAAATTCTGTAACAGAGAAAAAATGAGATGTAATTCAGAGCATACGCTAGTTAACCTCACTTAATATTTAATACATGAAAATAAAACATGCATGAGTTAATATAAATATAGTGAGTTAAACAACATAAAATAAACTTCTAAAAAAATAAATTAAGAAAATGTAAATTTTATGAAAATGGGACAAGAATACCGATTAAGTAAATGTTGACATATTTAAATGAAGACAATGTTTTTAATAAATTTAAAAATACGAAAATATTTCGTGATTCTACACAATGTTTTTATACAAAAGAGTGCTTTTTAAAATGAAACCGTTGCTGGAAATTGAGATATTATTTGATAAATTTACGATGGTATAATGAAATGATCTCTTGAATTAACTCGTTTTGTGAGCAGGTTGTGATAATCGACAGCGACTCCTTATACTATTAAAATTATGAACAACACATTTATAGGATAGCTTTTCTAACAGATAGAGAGGCGATTTATATTTAATAATGTTATGAAACAAAGAATAACATTGCAGTATGTGTCTATTGTCCCTATTTAGTCAATTTAAATCGAATAATTTGTGGCTCATTTTATCGTATTTACCCAAACCAAAAATGATTTTTAGCAAGAATTTTAAATCCGTTGAATGGACTACGTCATTTGGTCTAGGCATGGATGTACTAATAATAATAAGTGAATTGTGATAGTATTGTCGATTCGCACAGTAAAATTTTGTTTGTTAGACTTAAATATTCTCGATTATGATATATAGTCCTGAGATTACCGAATGCAATTTTGATACTTCTAGATATAAATTTATGATTTCTGAAAGAATTGTCCAGAGTAACACCTAAGCTTTTTGTACTAGGGGTAAATATTATCGGCTGGTTGTTTATCGACGGTATATACTTCTCTAGTAATTCAGTACATTTTATTTTTGGTCCAAAAAGAATATAAGCTGTTTGTGGATTTAGAATGAGCCCACGAGAAAGTGATGCATTATATAACATATTAAGATCATAATTCAATTTTAATAATATTTTCTGATGGGAGTGAGATGTACAACAGGTTATTATCCATGTACACGTGATACTTACAATTAAATAAGTTATTTGCGATAGACGAAGTGTAGATGGAATATAAAATAGGACCCAAAATCGAACCCTGAGAAACATCTGATGTAAGTTTCTTGAAGTTTGATAAGCCCGAGTTCAATTGTACAGCCTGTCACCTTCCAATTAAATAATTATTTAACAAATTTATTGCTGATTTATCAAACCAATATAATTAAGTATCGAAAATTAAACTTTATGATTAATAGTATGAAAGGCTTTAATGTAATCAACGAGTACCAGCGCAGTTTTTTGATCGACATCAGTTTCTTTCAGGATGTCGTCTGTGATTTTTAACTGGGCAGGGGTGAATCTAAAGCCTTCCCTAAATCCTGAGTGAAACTTAGGCAAAATATTGTAAACTGACAAGTGCTGTTGAATTTGATTGTTCATGATTATTTCTAAAACTTTAATCACCAAGTTGAGTATAATTTTGTTTTTTTTAGTAAATTAATGCCACCTGCCATGTAGTAGGGAAGACTCCATCTAATAAACAAGTATTTATTACGATTAATTAAATTCTTACTTAACCCGTGATGAAACATTTTAATGTTAATTAACCCTGTTTATTTAATAAAGTAAACTCCATATTGTGCTGCCCCCTGGGCGCCAATTATAAAGGAGATGCACCGATAGTGATTGATTTCCCAACATTCCTCCTCATTTGATATTGGTGCATTGTATGAAAATTATATAGTAATGAAATAAGAAGTCTCAGTTAATTTCACGAACTGCCATTTCAATACGAAGTTTCACAAATGCATAATGCGCGAGCGGCTTTGTCAATATATCCGCAATTTAATTCTTTGTATTAATATAATTTACTGTATTGAACCCTTTTTCAACAAGATCTTTAAAAATGTTTGTGTTCCCACTTATGAAGTAGAAGGATACATGACTGATTGTCTTCAAGCATCTGGAGTTTAAGTGACAGTTTAACGTTTAGATCGTTGAGCAGTTGTTTTATCCACATCAGTTCTGCTGCTGCCATGGAAAGCAACACGTTGTCTCCTAGTGGTCCAACTGACGGTCTTGCCTAAGACTTGTAGTAGGAAGCCGGAAATCGACTTGCGATCGGCATCACTCCCCCAGTTGGCATCTCAAGCTCTCTCGTTCATTTTTTATAAAGCATAGTCCGAAGTCCAGTGTGCCTTGTAGAAGTATCCTCTTCAGTCCCAGGGAAATTTTCGGCCTTTCTTTCGTGGTCTGAGTGGTGTATAGCAGACATCCAATTAGTTCGCGGTGCGGTACGTTCTTCAAAGGCTCCTCATCTTGGTTGATTGGTATGTTTTTGATTTCGATGGGTGTTTTAACTGGTTTACAATTTTCTATGTTGAACTTTTTCAAGAGGTTCCTTAGGAAGGTTGGTTGGCTCATAAACATTTCTTCAGAAGTTCTCTGGATATTAATTCCTAAGAACATGTGAAGTTTCGCCAAGTCCTTCATGTTGAATCTTTTCATCAGTGCGTTCTTGATATTATATATATATATATATGGGCTCGTGAGTTTTCAGCAATGATGGGATCATCTACTTACAGAAGGAGGTATAGTCTCGACTCCTCTTTATGCCAGATGTAAAGACAATTATCAGCATGGAATCTCTGCAGTCCAATTGTGGTTATGAAGGCGTCAAAGGTCTATTCCCTGGGGGGACTGCTTTAGTTCGTATAGCGTTTAATTTAGCTTGCAGAAAAATCCTTCCTTGTGCTGATTCCCAGACGGCGGTTTCATACAAACCGACTGAAATTATGCTCTAAGTGGGTATTTTTCCTTAATCCCGAACGTAATTATTTCCGTAGAATTCAGTAATCCATCTCAGGTATAAATTCAGACCTTCAGTTGGTTATGTTTCATTATTGTGTCAGTTGCCGAACATATCTGAGTAAGTTATTTATATTTCATTATATTTATTTTAGTAAACGTTTTTATTTATATTTCAAATCAATTTTATAATAAAGCTGTACTGAAGAGATCGAAAGATCGAAACACGTGTCTGCAGATGGTTATAAATTGAGTATTGAATTATTTAATTGCTTTTGCTAATTTATTTTTAATTACATCAACCTAAATTAATTTCTTGTTCCTAATTTATCGTAATATAGTCACTCACAAATTATTTAACGTAGAATCAATCATTTTTAGTTCATTTTACAGAAAGAAATACGTTCAAACTAGTGTTGCTCTGATAGCCTTGCTATTTTGTAACACGCAAATTACTTTTGTAATATTCAATGTCTGTCGAAGTATTAGCTAGAGAAGTAGTTGTTTCAAAAGTGGTTGGTTCTTGTAGTCTTAATAAGACTCATTTGTTTTTTTTTCGTGTTTTTTCTAATTATTAACATTCCTGTAGTTAAATAAATAAATAAAATTGCCCTTGTCTTCTAACGTTGATTGTATTTTTTGTGATCATCTACAGTAAGATTTTCAGGTAAAAAATGAAATATATTAAACGAGCCTCCGTGTGTAACCATTTGTGAACGTAAACCGCTCGCTAACGACGTAATTTTTCACGCGTCATTATTGTTATCCGTTCGCGCTTTGAAGCCATTTTCATTCTTTGTAGTAAAAATTAAATGTGTTAAAGGCGACAACAAATAAACTATCTCTCGACACGGCATGAAGTTGATAGATGGCGCCATTTCAAACCTGCAATTGAAACTTAATTTGTGATTTAATTGCATCATTTAATTTAAATGTGAGCACTCCCGCCAGTCGAATGAATACGATCGGGGGGCCAGCGTAGACTTTTGAAAATCTTCAAAGTGAAAAGATAAATGGAACGGGGTAATTAAGTGCAATCGAGTTACCGTATTGTTTACTTTGACTGTCGTCGCCCCCGGAACACAATTGCTTATCAGTCACCTACAGAGATTGCCATTTGAGCTAATCGAAAAAGCGTCAAGAGAGGGACTGTACGCGCGCAGACCTCACTAGAAAATAATCTGATCATTATGTAGTTTAAGGGCGCCGTTCACCCTCCGCTATGTCTGTTAGGTTTTGTGTGAAGCGCGAGAAAATTGCGTTCGCCCTTTGATGGTATCGAGTGCTAAACGGGGCTTTTGTATTCGGCTTCGATCAAATTTGAATGCATAAAGTCGCTTTATGGGAAATCCCGAAGAAAATTCCTCACTTCGTAATTGTTAATATATGTATAGTAACGGAATGTAAATAAAATTGAATGAAGATGGTGCCATGAACATAATTTCATTGTTATTTGAAATTGCAAACAATACTGATTTTGATTCAAACAAGGCACAGATATACATATTTATATAAAACTATTATTAATATTTCTTCGATTAATTGCCCAGGATCATATTGTTGTATGAAATGAATAATTAATTTCATTCATAATATATCCATAATTAATCTTGTATTTATTTAGTATTCATTATTATGCATCAGAGCTAGTTGGTATTATATTATCCGTCACCGTGACACATTCGTTATTGCTCTAATTAATTTTAAATTTCAGAAATAAAATTATTTTTTTTAAACTCACCCGTGCCGAAACTTAATTTAACTGGCGTAGTCGGTAGAATCTAGAAGATCCCTGAGCGAATACCAGCCTTGTTTCGTCCCTTTCAGCGGTTTAAATAAAGTTTCGAACAATCTCATGCCGAAACCAAGCATCGAGGAACCAAAATCCCGATGACACTACTATGAGAAACACCCCCTAACACAAGCTTCACAACACCCTGAGGGCATACCAGGTCAATGAGCAGAGTAATCTTCATTAAGTGGTAAGAGTTTTTAGCGCTTTATTTACACTTTTAAGGCGAATTAGTTTATATACGCAAGTGATACGTCTTTGGTTGAATTTCACCACTTCTATCTTTTGATTCCCTATTTCGAGTTAATTCATCTGTTAATATAGTATTAGAAGAATCACTTAATAGATAAATTGATAATTTAAAAATAAATCGAGTAGATATTAAAAACGTAAACTACCAATTATTATACACAATACATCACTTTCACGGCAGTGATGAATTTAAAGATTTTTATTAAAAAAACACAATGATTTAGAAAAAATTCAATAATCAAAATAGAAGTTAAAAAATAATAAAACGAAAACCCAAACAAATAATATTAACAATGTATACTATATATTTACATAATATAAGAAGCTTAAAAAAAACAACCATCATTGTAACTGAAACATAGCTAAGCCCAGAAGATGAACTTTTATATTCCCTGGAAAATTATAATGCAGAATACAACTCGAGACAAACACGAGGTGGTGGCCTAGCTATATTCATTGATAAGAGAACAGAATATAAAATTATAACAAACAAGACAATAAATAATGCACAAATATTAACAATACAAATATAACAACACTATAATAACACTCATATACAAACCACCCCACATAAATACAGAAAATTTGACAAACTTATTTTTTTTTTTTAAAGGAAGGATGTTGGATGGAATTGCGGGTTGGGGTGATGAATGATATAGGGAAATTGGCTTAAGCTACTAGGCTATTCAGCCACGACCGATTATTTGTATTATTCAAATTAAATTTGAAATGTATCAACGCTCACAACATCCATGCCCGCGCTCGGATTCGAACCGAGGGCCCCTCCGACTACAGTCGGCGCGCTAACCACTGTACCAACGGGGCCGGCTACAAACTTATTAAGAACCCAAATTTTATATAATCACAAAAGACACATAATAATAGGGAACATAAACAAAGATAATTATACCTGATTTAATGCAAATGGCGAAAACTCCATTCTGGATCACGTTATCACTAATCAGCAAGAAATAATTGCAAATATACAAAGAATAGAAGCAAGCACATCTGATCATAAGGCATTAGTAATACATGTACAAAAAATAGAACAAAAAACAAAATATGAATATTTTACAATTACAAAAATAGATCACGATCAGATTAATAAAGACATAGAAAATATAGATAATATAGACAATATATAGCCTAGAAACACTTTGCAAAATACTACTAATTATTAAAAACCACAACACCACAGTAAAAAGAATCAAAAGACCAAGAAAAACTCCTTGGATAGATGAAGAAGTAATAAAATATATAGAAGCGAGAAATAAACTATCAAAGAAGTACCATTTGCAACCAAACAACGATAATAAAAGAAAATTACAATAAACAAAAGAAATTAACAAACGAAAAAGTTAAACAAGCCAAAACAATATATTACACAAAACTGTTTAACAAAAATACAATTGACCCCCAAAAGATATGGAACCAAATAAACAAATAAATAAAAAACACTAAGACACAAAAACAGAACTTACAAGAAATTATTAAAGAAGATGGAACCACAACTAAACAATATGAAGAAATAGCAAACGAAATAAATACATACCTTCGCTCAAATAGGTCAGAAACTAGCAGAAAAACAAATAATAGAATTTCCCAAATTAACAAATAAAAGAACGATCACAAATACAGACGAAACAATAGAAAACATTACAGCATTTAATCCAACAACTGAAAATGAAATCAAAACAATTATAATAAATCTCAAAAATAACACAGCTCCCAGATTTGACAAAGTCACAAACAAAATGTTAAAAGAAAATAGTACCAAATTGACACACATATTAACAAACATTATAAATCAAATATTGAAAATTGGAACATACCCAAATTACATAAAAACTTCAATCATAAAACCAATATATAAAAACGGAGATAGTATCAAACCAGAATACTATAGACCCATAACGCTTTTATCAACCCTAAATAAAATCTTAGAGAAAGTAATATACAACAGAATAATACACAACATCAGCTACTCACGAATTTACTAATGACATCAAGAAGAAATTAGCCAAAAAATAACAGACTATATCCATTTTTGTCGATATGAAAAAAGATTTGATTCCATCTCGAAAGAAAAGCTAATAAAAAAAATTGAAGCATTAGGGATAAAAGACAAAGCACTAAACTTACTGAAAACCTACATACTAGAAAGACCACAAATTACACGATTAACAACACTAACAGTAAGACCATAGAAGCAGAATACGGAATCCCCCAGGGAGGTATCCTACCACCGATTTTGTACATACTGTACACAAACGATATATTTCAAATAAATCTAATAGGCAAATTATACATTCACGCAGATGATACCTGCATTTTATATTTAGCGAAAAACTCACAACTGCAAGATCAATTAAATGCAGACATGAAGAAATTAGAAACATGGTACACAAAAAATACTCTCACAATAAACGAACACAAAACGAAGTATATACACGACTAAAACCTAGAAATAAGCATAAAAAACATGAAAATAAACGAAACTAAAGCAATTACATATCTAGGATTGAATATACAAAACAACTTTTTTTTTTTTTTTTTTTTTTTTCATAAACTGTCAGTATGACAGAAACCACAATTTCATAAACTGAAATTAAAATGCCAAAATATATAGCAAAACGACATAAAATCAGCATCATGTTTCTAATGGATAAATGCAGAAGCCTCTGGGCGAGAGTGGAAGATCATCATAGGTGAACTGGGTCCATTTCATGTGCGGTTAAAATTAATTTGAAGTTATGTATGTATATAAATATTTAGACCATTTTGTAAGCACATTGAATAAAGCTAATAAACATTAAACATTAAACATTAAACATTAAACTTAAAATGGCGCACTCGTATTCAAAAAATTATAAAAAGTAATTGTAAAACAATAGCTGCAATAAAAAAAATCAATGCATATTTAACAAACTGGGCAAGAAAACAATTCTACAATAGCCTATTTGTTGCGAAAAACACGTACCTAATATCAATTTGGGGAAATACAACTCAGAAAAACCTACAACGTCTGCAAATACAACAAAACAAAGTACTAAACATACTATACAAACTAAATAAAAGAACACCAACTGAAGAAGTAAACAAGCAAACAAATAAATTAAATATAAAAAACCTAATCACACTAAATAACTTATTACTCATATACAAGATAAAACACAAATACATAAAAATAAACATAAAATGAATTCCAAACAAACAAATTAACAACCATGAAACAAAAAGAAAATCCATGCTAAGAACTAAGAAGTACAAGAAACAAAAATACTAAAAAACTGAATGACAACCGCAATAATACATACAATGAACTACCAACATATGTAAAAAAATTAAACTTAAGGGGGGAAATACATGTAATCGGTCATAAAAATAGCCTTTTTTGGGATTTTTTTTTTGAATAAACTAAAAGAGATACAACCTCACGATTTCTGGACTTTAAACGGCATACAGTAGGCTGTAATTTTAGAAAATTTGAAGTCTTTCCGCTAATTGGTTAGCCCTCTATTCAACCCATTGTGCCGCCATGTTGGAAATACCGACTAAATTGGCGTACACTCTGGAGGCCTGAAAAATTATTTTTTTAAAGTTTTTCTTACACAACCCTTTTCTTAGATGTATTTTATCCTAAATGAACCTCAGAAAGTAGAAAAAACCCAAATCTATGATTTCTGCAACTTGCTGAAAAAAAAAGTTCAAAATTTGACTCTTTTTTTGGATTTCGTAGGCCCGTAATAATTATTTATTATTAATTTTTTTCTGATTTCGGAGGTTCATTTAGAACAAAATTTTATTAGCTGTTGAGCAGATAGAAATTCAAGTGATTTGAATAAAAATTGACAAAGTTATCGTGTACGCCAATTTCAAAAACATGGTTTCGAGAAAAACGCGTTTAAAGTTTTAAGTTTAGAAAAAGCGTAATTTGTGTAAACTTATAATTAAACGGCGATCCCGGGACATAGAGAGTGCCTTTCTCACGTTCATAGAAGTAATTAAGCTCGGCTTGAGCCTTTTTTCTGGTTGTTCTGGCTTCCTTGCTCCTATTTAGCGATCGCCGCTCCTAACGAATTTATCGGGCGTCGTCGTAGTTGTCAACGAAAATCCTAGTATTTTGGCCAATGATACATTCCATCCCTTCCACAATTTTGCAGAAACCTTTGTATACTTCGTTGAATATAAAAGCAGTGATATATGCGGCAATTTGAACGATTTTGTAGCCGCAGTTCAAATGCTTCGGTTCCTTCGGTGCTGATTCCCTTTGAACTGTTTTTTTTTCGGTCTACTTGCACGATGACACTCGTCTTTATTACGTTTCGGATACATTGTTCACGGCAACAATCTCCGCGACGTTAAAACAAACAAACAACGATTGTTTGTATTTCCATAGACTATAAGATAAAATCGGCTCATGATATGGAGGTAGAAATTCTGTTATATGTCCGTGAATACTTTTGCGATCACTTTAATATTTCGTTGGATAAATCTTAAATGTATAAGGAAGGTTTTTATGCAAAAAACAAAAAATCGAAAAAAAAATTTTTTTACATGTGTTTCCCCCCTTAATATTGTTTAAACTAAAACTTAAATCTAATTATAAAATATAAAATCGAGTAACTCAAAGCAACACAATATTAGACAATAGTTATTTATATACCTAGTCAGTAAAGTGATACTTTATTGAACGAGTCTGAGATTATGAGCCGAGTGAGCGAAGCGAACGAGGCGAGTAACAGACGAGTTCAATAAAGACACTTTACTGACGTGGTGCATACAAACTTTTATCGCCAACCGTAAACATTTATAATTTAAAAATATTAACATATCAAACTTGTCACATTTCCATATGTAAAACGTAAACATACATATCAAATTTGTTTTGAAAAGTTTGCATAAATTACCTTCATCATCAAGTAGATTTCATCCGGTGCACTTGGTAAAAATCTTCCTTTTTGTTTTCTTCCACTATTTTTTAATAAATAATTCTCGATTAAATTTTCACTGTTGGAGCTGAGTCAGCGAGATGCACAATTTCTGTCAATGTCATATAGTCATGGCTATGTCGATAAACATTTGCGGCAGGTAAAATACTTTTTCTACTCCCATAGTAGTAAGTAGGCAATAACGCAATCGTTTGTTGATTAGTAACCATGGCATTATGAAACATGCACGTAATGAAGAAAAAACTAGCACGTAATATATTACGTAACCATTATTATTACAAAACTCCAATCAAGTAGCCTAGACAAATGAATTTGACATTTATCGTTGTTGAATACACATTACATTGACGTTATTTTGGTTTAATTATTATTAATAAGTCATTTATTCATTGTTAAAAATAGTGAAAGTGACTCCACAGAAGAAATTGTTGGAAGTCCACCAGAAATTAGACAACTAGCAGAACATACCGCAGCGGATCTTCTCCCGGAAAAATCCAACGCGCGCTACGAAGTGGTTCACGGTAAATTCATGGATAATAGTGTTCAGTCTTTTACGGTAAATGTATTTTGGCGAAATAAGTAAGAAATACAAACCTTCATCTCTTTGAGCCATGTATTCGATGCTGCGAAGTGTTTTAATAGTGAAACATAACCTCAATATTTTAAAGTATTACAAATTATAATGAATGGGAGTAGAAAAAGTATAGTACACAACTCTAGGTGTAAGTCACTTACGTACTCGTGGAATTACTGCACTCGCCTAACGGCTCGTGCGCAACTTTTTCCACTCGTACGTAATATATGACTTACAACTCTCGTTATGTAATATACTATTATTGTACAGTTTTGCGGCAGGTAAAGTATTTTACCTGCCGCAAATTTTACAGTTAAATAAAGTGTTTGTTTACTTCCGGAAATCATTATGGTAATGCATAGTTTTACTGACGGTTGGCGATAAAACAACAAACATCCCTAAATACCATTAACCCGGGCAGGAATCAATCCAGGATCTCGAGGTGAAAAACGAGGGATAAAACCGTCCATATATTATACAGGGTTATTCACGCTATACGGCACGGAATATTGTGGCCAAAATACGTGATTTTCAAAAAGTTTCACTTTGGGGATATATGGGGGTCTATTAGGGCTACTTTTTAAAATTACTTTCATAATATACAGGGTGTCCCAAAAACCCTAAAAGTATCAAAGTTGTGTTTTTTTAATGAAACACCCTGTATTTTATTGCATTTTTGGATCCTTCGATAAAAATAAGTGTGTGTTTTAATAAGGTTTTTGTTACATAAACCTTAAGGTTTTTGAAATAATTTGAATTTTGTAAAAAATTAACCTAATTTTCATGTTTCAAATACTTAAAAAGTAATTAAGTTATGCATACCAAATTTACACTGAAATGTAACAATAGATCATATTTTATTTTCCAAGTATAATAAATTTGACATCTTATACCGGGTGTAAAAAAATTGGAATTAAACAAATGAGAACTTTAAATGGCTATAACTTCATTTATTTAAATGGAACGCTATATTTATTAATTTATCAGCAAATGCACGTTTTAATTGCCTATCGAATGGTATTTATATCTTAAATGTTAAGTCTTCTCGTTTTTACAGAAAACGCCAAAATATTGTTTATTGCACCGTTTTAGTACTTTTTAAGTAAAAATTTTAATGTATCTAGTTTTCTATGGTATTTAAAAACGTCAGATAATTAATTTAGTATGCCACTTTAGTTTAAAAAGCCTGTCTTTTGTTATAGTTGTCTTATTTTGCATTTTTGTATTAGATCGTTAGTAATCGTTATTGTTTGAACATCGCTGTTGTATTTTTTGGTAAAAAATGAAGATTTACTTAAAAGAAGGGGGTATTGGCATTATCTTCATGCTTGGAGAATGTCATCAAAATTGTTTATTGGCTTGTCGAGTTTATACCATACTTAATGGTTTTCCGAAAGAAATTACCCTAAGCCAGCCATTTTTGAGAGACTATTAAACCAATTTAAAGAAATTGGAAGTGTCAGTTATAAAAACCCCAGTATAAGATAATCTGTGTAAATTTTCATTTTTTACTATTAAATACAACAACGATGTTCAAACAATAACGATTACTAACGATCTAACACAAAAACGCAAAATAACACAACTATAACAAAAGGCAGGCTTTTTAAACTAAAGTAACAGACTAAATTAATTATCTTACGTTTTTAAATACGATGGAAAACTAGATACAATAACATTTTTATTTAAAAAGTACTAAAACGGTGCAATAAACAATATTTTGGCGTTTTCTGTAAAAACGAGAAGACTTAACATTTAAGATATAAACACCATTCGATAGGTAATTAAAACGTGCATTTGCTGATAAATTAATAAGTATAGCGTTCCATTTAAATAAATGAAGTTATAGCCATTTAAAGTTCTCATTTGTTTAATTTCAATTTTTTCACACCCGGTATAAGATATCAAATTTATTATACTTGGAAAATAAAATATGATCTATTGTTACATTTCAGTGTAAATTTGGTATGCATAACTTAATTACTTTTTAAGTATTTGAAACATGAAAATTAGGTTAAATTTTTACAAAATTCAAATTATTTCAAAAACCTTAAGGTTTAAGTAATAAAAACCTTATTAAAACACACACTTATTTTGATCGAAGGATCCAAAAATGCAATAAAATACAGGGTGTTTCATTAAAAAAAACACAACTTTGATACTTTTAGGGTTTTTGGGACACCCTGTATATTATGAAAGTAATTTTAAAAAGTAGCCCTAATAGACCCCCATATATCCCCAAAGTGAAACTTTTTGAAAGTCACGTATTTTGGCCACAATATTCCGTGCCGTATAGCGTGAATAACCCTGTATATAATATTATATATTATGTATTGTATTTATGACTTTCTTTTGAATAAACTATTTGTTTTTTATAAAAGGATGTGAAGATTAGCTGGCTCAGTTTATGCCACTAAATAATAAATTAGGTAATAATTACTAAGTAAACTAAAAGATAGGGTATTAATTGCAATAGGTTCACGAACAGAACGGAATACTTAGCTCGAAATTAAAGAAAATTTAAGATGTTTGGCGACCTGCGAACAACTATATAAATATCGAGTTAATCAATTTAAACATAAAAATAAAAATAAAATATTTTGTGTTATTTCTAAATCTGCAATCTTAATATTGTGAGAATAGTAATCATTCAATTACATTAAAATATTGTTATGAATAAGAAATATCTTGTATTCTAAATAAATATACGAGGGCAATCCAGATAGTGACAGACGTTTTGGCCTGGCGCGGCAGTTGGCGGCCCTGGCTCCACCATTTTGGCTACAGAATGTTTCTACACCTAGTACGCAACCAGCCGAGGTGACTAGAGTATCGTACATATTTTACTTTTTATACAGTGGCGTTTTAAAATGAGCGCTGCAATTGAAAATCCTGCCAGTTGTGAAGTGCGTGGTGTGATAAGGTTTTTGTTGGCGAAAAATTACAAACCGATTGAAATTTATCGCCAGATTTTGTGACGTGTACGGTAAGGGAATAATGAGTGAAAGCCGAGTAAGGCAGTGGTGCATTGACTTTAAAAATGGCCGAACCAATGTTCACGATGAGGATCGCAGTGATAGGCATAGTCTTGTGACTGATGAATTGTTGGTGAAAATGAATGAAAAAATCCGTGAAAATCGTCGTTTCACGATTACGGAACTCTCGGAACATTTTCATGTTCATGAAATCGTAGTTGGTAAACTTGGATACCACAAATTTTGAGCCAGGTGGATTCCGAAAATTCTAACGGAAGGCCACAAAAACAAAAGACTTTTGCTGCAGCACTGACATTTCTGGAAATGTACGACAAAAGTGGAAACTATGTTATCGATCGTATCGTAACTGGTGACGAGACACAGTACGTGACCTGTAAAACAAAACGGCAGTCGATTCAATGGGGTCACACGCATTCGTCCAAGAAACCGAGGAAGTGTCTACAGACGCTGTCAGCAAGAAAAAATATGGCTACTGTGTTTTGGGATGCTCAGAGAGTGATTTTCGTTGATTTTCTTGAACGTAGTCAAACAATCAATTCAGAGAGGTATTGCGAAACACTCCGAAAATTAAGACGCGCGATACAAAACAAGCGTCGGGGAAAACTTAAAGATAGAATTTTGTTTCTCCATGACAACGCTCGTCCACACACAGCCAATCGTACTCAAGAGCTCTTGCGTGATTTTGGATGGGAAATTTTGAGTCATCCGTCATACAGCCCGGATTTGGTCCCGAGCGACTACCATCTGTCCTCAACGATGAAGATGTGGCTCGGTACGCAATGCTTTGACACTGACGCTCTACTCCATGCCGGTGTAAACCAGTGGTTGAACTCGCAGGCGGCAGATTTCTACAAACAGGGCATTGAAAAGCTTGTAAAACGTTATGCATTAATTTATATGGCGATTACGTCGAAAAATAGCCTAAAAGTTTACCTTCAAAATGTATATAATAAAAATTAGTGTTTTCACTTTGTTTATTTTTTATTTCAAAACATCTGTCACTTTGTGGATTGCCCTCGTATTACATTATAGATTTCCCGGTTTAGAATATAAGAGGTATACAATCGATTGGTGCAGATTTATTATAAACTAGATATCATTTTATTACATTTAACCTGCGCAATTTTGTGTGCCCGCAGTTTCAAAATATTATATACAACAATGTGCCCTTGTATTATATAGAATTAGTCATGAGATAAATTTATCATTACATTTATTTTATACAATAACGTAGAGAGTTAATTAGTGGACATAATTAATCAAAATAATTTTAAAAAATCATACACGTGTCAGTTATTCACTTTATACATATTTCCAACAAATTCATACTTGCCCAAGGCTATAACCTGTACATGTGCTCGTAAAAAGTAATATTTGTTAAAATAAATAATCATCGTCAAAATAAATAAACAACAACACAATAAATCAATAGTAATAAAAAGGTGGTTACATAACAGCCATATGAATTAATACCCCATATAATATACGAGTAAAGTTGTCTATATTTTAGACTAATTCATAAATTATAATAGTTTTCATTTGCAGCCTGTTGTATCACGGATCCCACTTATTTATCGATAAAATGAATCATGCAAAGAAATAAAAGTAAAGTTGGATGCTGTAATTTATCATATGATAACCGTAAGATAATTATACAACAAAATTAAACGTTGTCCGCAACAAGATTCTCGCTGATCACCGAAAGAAAATGCGAAAAGTAGTAAAGACTGTAGGCGTGCCGTACGGAACAGTAACTTATGTGTTACATGACAAGTTAAGCACGAGAAAGGTGTCAGTCCAATTAGTGTTACGATTGCACACTGTGGACAACAAGCTGATACGGCTGTCAATTTCGAAGCTCTCAGAGACAGTCAAAACATAGATTTTTCTTGATGAATCTGCTATGAAGCAGGCAAAAACGGCTCCATTGGTTAAAAAGGTTTTGGCCACAATTTTTTGGGATTTGAATAATCCTGATGGCCCTTTTTAGAAAGGAAGAACGGTCGTAGGGCAGTACCACAGTGAATTATTAGACATAACGGCCTATCACAGATGCTGCAGATACCGAAATACTATTCACTGTATACTTTTTGCAAAATTCGCATTTCAAGCTGGCAAACCCACCATCGATGCTCTACACCACCTTGTTAAAGAGGCAGAACGAGCCATCCTGTACAAGGAAATAGCACTCGGAATATTTATAGACATAGAGACACCTCATTCTCAGCAATAAAACGAGCGGCTATAAATAAAAGATTATATCATTCCAAAATAAGATGGGTGGAGGCAATGCTTCAAAGCCGACCAGTAACCACCTCTCTAGCAGGATACACAGTATCTATGACTATAACAAATGGGTGTCCTTAAGGTAAGGTTGGTCCCCTGCACTATGGTCAATAGTGTTGGACTGACTCCTGGATTAACTGCATGCAAAAGGCTTCATAACCCAAGGCTACGCAGATGACATTGCCGTAATAATCAGGGGCAAGCATGAAGGCATTCTTACAAACCTAATGCAAAAAGCACTCAACAGTCACATCAATAACTGGTGTGTTCGGGAAGGACTAAGTGTCAACCCGAATAAAACGATCATAGATCCATTCACGCGTAGGAATAAGCTGCATATAAGGGCTCCCTCGCTCGCTGAATGAACTAAAAATAAACCTCTCCAAGGAAGTAAAGAATCTGGGTATAATTCTGGATTGCGAAGAAATACATTTGATCCTTCGTATAGGACGAAATATTACTGAACATAGATTTAGTTAGCTTTTTAGTAACATTTGAATATCACTGGTTTTATGTTGGCGTCACGGAACAGCTGATGGTATTATCAATATATCCCGGAATGTAAAAAAAACAGTAATATTTAAATGTTTATGTCCCCCTATGATATTAATTGAAAATAATTACCCTGATTTTGGGTACTTTAGTAACCCCTATGGCGTTATAATTTTTTTTTACTCCCATAGTAGTAAGTAGGCAATATCGCAATCGTTTGTTGATTAGTAACCATGGCATTATGATACATGCACGTAATGAAGAAAAAACTAGCATGTAATATATTACGTAACCATTATTATTACGAAACTCAAATCAAGTAGCCTAGACAAATGAATTTGACATTTATCGTTGTTCAATACATATTACATTGACGTTATTTGGGTTTAATTATTATTAATTATTCATTGTTAAAATGAGTGAAAGTCACTCCACAGAAGAAATTGTTGAAACTCCACCAGAAATTAGGAAAATAGCAGAACATACCGCAGCAGATCTTCTCACGGAAAAATCCAAAGAGCGTTATGAAGTGGTTTACGGTAAATTCATGGATTGGCGTATGAATAGTGTTTAGTCTTTTTCGGAAAATGTGTTATTCGCCTATTTTGGGGAAATAAGTAAGAAATACAAACCTTCATCTCTTTGGGCCATGTATTTGATGCTGCGAAATGTTTTAATAGTGCAAAGTATTCCAAATTATAATTAATGGGAGTAGAAAAAGTATTGTACACAACTAGAGGTGTAAGTCACTTACGTACTCGTGGAATTACTGCACTCGCCTAACGGCTCGTGCGCAACTTTTTCCACTTGTACGTAATATATGACTTGCACCTCTCGTTATGTAATATACTATTACAATATGCCCTAGGGCGTTATTTTTCATAATTTATTCAAATAACAAAACTAATTTAATAATAACTTTTTCCTTAACGTTGAAAATTTGGTCCACATAGTGTTCGGCGCAAATGTCTGTGAAATCTCTTAAAAGTATGCCAACAGTTTTTCAATCTTCTTTTACTTCTATTTTGTGTATCTTTCTCTAATTTATGAAAGAAATGTATTCCTTCTCATACACTGGTGAAGATTGTTCTTCGGCAGTAACGCTTGTCTTGTCTTGTCTGCTCTTGTTAATATTGCCTCAGGTAAAGCAGCCATTCTTAATTAACATGAACTTAAATTTCCGAAATGAAATTGAAATATGCCAATTAGTGACAGGCACGACTTCATTGATTTATTGATTTTTTATTAATTGTTTACATAACATGAAAATAACGGGTGTCCAACAATTATTGCAGTCCCGGGTGGCGTTGGAATAAAAAACGTAGGTCGATTCTTACATGTTGCAAATAAATGAACTGACATTTTTAATGCACATTTAAGTTATGTTTGACAATTAAAATGTCAGTTCATTTATTTGGCACAGGAAAGAATTGACCTACGTTTTTGATTCCAACGCCACCCGGGACTGCAATAATTGTTGGACACCCGTTAGAATAGAATTTAATATTACATCATATTTCTGGGGACATAAAATGTTGAAGGCACCACGGGCGTTGAATTTCCTTCCTAACGCCCTTGGTACCCTAATTACTATACTATAGTATATTGTATAATGAACATACAATGATACTCATTGCCCGTTGAGTGGGGAATTAACACGTTAAAACCATTCAAATCACCAGGTCCTGACAGGATATATACTGTCATGCTACAAAAGGGGATAGCAACGCTGAGGAAACCAGTATGTGATATCCTCAGAGCAAGCCTTGCTTGGTGGTATTCATACCTAAGCCAGGGCGTCATTCATATGCCCAGGCTAAATCTTACAGACCGATCAGCTTGTCATCATGTATTTTAAAACTACTAGAAAAACTAGTAGACAGGCACATACGGGAAGGAGTTTTACAGGACTCACCACTACACCGTCAATAATACGCCTACCAAGCGGGAGTCATGCGAGCTAGCAGTCCACCAGCTAGTGAGCAAATGCGAAAGGACCCTACAATGCAAAGACGTTGCGTTAGGGGCTTTTCTGGATATAGAATGGGCGTTTGACAACACAACCTTTAACTCCATAGTAACAGCAATGAAGAAAAGAGGAATTAACCCGCAAGTCCGACAATGGGTAAACAAGAGGCTCAGAAGTCGGACTGTAACAACTACCCTATATGGAAAAACAGCAGAAGCATTAGTCGCTGGCGGGTGCCCGTAGGGAGGTGTTCTCTCGCCGCTCCTATGGTGCCTCGTCATGGATGACCTTCTGCTGCTACTCGAAAGCCAGGGCATATATGCACTAGGGTATGCAGATGATCTGACCATTCTAGTAAGCGGAAAGTTTGGGACCACTGTATCAAACTTGATGCAGATGGCACTAAATACCTTAGAAAGATGGTGCAGGAATGAAGCGTTAACTGTAAACCTGGTTAAAACGGCGATCGTCCCCTTTACTAGACGAAAATCCAATGTCATAAAATCACTACGTATGTATGAAATGGAAGTTAAAATCAAAAATGAAGTAAAATATTTAGGGGTCATACTTGATACTAGATTGAATATCAACTTCCACCTAGAGAGCATCAGCAAAAAGGCCATGAGAGGACTTTTTGCGACCAGAAAAATGGCAGGACTTAGACCCAGTATGACCAAATGGCTATACACTGTGGTCATAAGACCTATAGTGACATACGCGGCGCTCGTTTGGGGAGAAAAGACCCAAACCCAAAGTGCAGCAGTAAAACTTGAAAGAGTGCAAAGACAGGCGTGTCTGCTGATTACTGGGGCAATGAGGACAACGCCCACGGCAGCCATGGAACACATATTATCGCTACCACCACTACATCTATTTGTAATGATGGAAGCTAGACAGGCAGCCTATAGGATGCACATAAATGGACACACTTTAAATATGGGGCCATCAAGACCGGCAACATTTAAAGTACTACAAGAAGAAGAGACACTAAAAATGAGGTCCGATTTCACCAAAATTGTACACCCATCCCGCAGATTTAAAACGATCATACCACAGCGGAGTGAATTGACAAATGGAACATACCCGGGAAGCGCTAGCCTCGCCGATAGTGCAGTCCAGGCTGGTCATGCCTTGCATAAACAGACTGGACGCACTGGCGACAACAAGAGAAACACAGCTGGTATGGATACCCAAGGACCAAAAAATTATTGAACATTTGGGGGCCGACTTGCTGGCTAAACAGGTGAATTCATAGGACCTGAACCCGCTTTCGGTATGCCCCATGAAACCGGAAAGGAAATAATCCGACGCAAGTTAGCAGAGGAGCACAAAAAGGCATGGCAAAACCAAAATGTAATGAGACATACGAAACTCTTTCTAGATGGTCCGGTACCTGACAGCATGCTGAAGCTGTCTAGACTGAGCAGATTGAAACTAAGAAAAATCACAGGACTGGGCACTGTGACCCGAACAAGCACAAACAGAGGATGGGCATTGAGAAAATCCCCTTATGCCGTGGTTGTCTGGAAGAAGAGGAAACTCCCCAACACCTATTGTGCACTTGCGAAGCATACAAACAAGAACGCAAGGCGAAACTTGGGAAGCTCATGCTTCCTGTAGAACATCTAAGGAATATCCCCTGGCAGAAACTCCTGAACTTCTTAGAAGATACAGGAGTTCAAAAGGAGTAAAATAGCCAGAGGTGCACAAAAGTACCACGAAGACCGCAGGGACGCTAAGCGACATATATTCTATATCCTGGATATATATAATATATATCCAGGATATAGAATATATTTTTTAAAAGTAATTATATAGTTTTATTCATATAAAGTATACAAAGGAATTAAAAAATACAAATACAGATTTCTACTTATTAACCTTGAACAAACTTTATTTATTAAAAATATACGTGATATTATATGATGGAACATTTACCGTAGGGTTTGATTTTTTTTTTGAAAACTACTCTCACTATTACTACTTACCATTATTTTGCATAAATTTCAACATACTCGCAATTTTATTTTGACGTGTAATTTCACGTAAAAATCAAATGTGTGTTATAAATTTTATAATGTTCGTATAATATTTGCGTGTAATTAAAACACTTTATTTTTTTTAATTTAAGGAAATTCACATGTATTCATTATAAAAATCGTTTAATCTGATTCAATATTAATATTATTAATGCTATTGTATTGTAATATCCCTCTCCTGTTTAACTATTGTAGCACAATCCGAGAATTAATCTATGTCTATTAGTACAGCTGTTAATGACCTACAGCGACTTTTGACGTATACAGCAGTATTCACTGCCCAGAGTTTTTTGTACAATTTTGCATCGAAAAGCATACTCCTTTTCTTATCTACGATTCTTCGGTTTAGCTCAGTCAAACCATTCTGTTTCAATTTATAGGGGTTTGTTTTTTGGTGGATAATACGAAAACGTTTCATTAAGGATTCAAAGTCCTTATTTACAAATTGATTATTGACATTGACACAAAACGTCACGTCACGTAAATATTCTCATACAATATGAGCATAAAAAAGCCAGCAATTGTCTAGATGAACAAAATATACTACTGGTGAGGATGCCTTCATCTAGTATTATCGGTCTGAGTGGAAGAACACCACGTGAACTCCGCCCACATGTCTCCTGCTCCAAAATGCTAAGTGTTTATAAATTTATATAAATTGTTAGAACATTTCTTTAACTAGACATATAAAGCTAAATAAATAAATAAATAAATAAATAAAGCATTTAATTTTAGTATTCACTTGATCTTAATCTTTTAAATGTTTTAAAGCTGTCAAAACTTCAGCCTTAGTCTTGATGAAATATACAATAGGCATCAATGAATAGAAAACAATATCTAGATCCTTCAAGTGATTTCGTCTCCAATGGACCACAGATAACTCCATGCACAACTTCCAGTAGTGCATTTGCTCGAATGCATAGGTAGTTAAAGGGTAGTCGAGACTGTTATCCTTCACAGCACACCTTACAATTAAACAATCCAATTTACCCAACCATTTTTTAAAGTCCCCATTGTTCAAATGTCCAAGTCTTCGGTGCCATATTTCGCCTGATGTCACAGCCATTAAACATTCCGTCATTCCGGACATAGTCTAATATTGTAGACCCCACCAACTAAATCAGCAGTGGCAATTATTTCCCTACCTTTATTGTAAATTTTACAGCCAATAATGTCAACTCAATGTCAATAAATTTGTTGACAAACCTGGGACATATGGTAAAAAGCATTTTTATTATTTCAATCGCCGGCCCCATTGGTACAGTGAATAGCACGCCGACTGTAGTCGGAGGGGTCCTCGGTTCGAATCCGAGCTCGGGCATGGATGTTGTGAGCGTCATGCATTTTCAAATATAATTTGGAAAATTAATTACAAATCGGTTGTGGCTGAATAGCCTAGTTGCTTAAGCCAATTTCCCTTCATCATTCACCACCCCAACCCTCAATTCCATCCAACATCCTTCATTCAAATAAAAAAAAATATTTCAATTTGTTAGCTACTGCGGTTTTAAAAAACGCATTTCTGACTTTATCAACTAGTAGACTTGCACTATTAACCACTTGCGCTATAAAGACGTGCCATACACGTCAATGTTACCGCATGTTATATTGTAGAGCGTGGCACGACTATCGAAAGTTAAATCGTAGCGCAAGTGGTTAACAACAAACACTTATCTGTCACATCTTGACATACTTGCAAAATGGTCTTCGTTAACAAGTATGTGCACACTTGCACCAGAATCCAGGTAAAAGTCATTTGGTCCGTAATTGCATGTAGAAAACACAACACTAAATACATTTACTTTATTCTTGTTCTTAATTAATGGGAAATTGTTTTTAAAATGCCCCGGCTTTTTACACTTGTCACACTTAACCTCACTTTTTGGTTTCCCGGTTGTATTACTGTCAAACTTGCCAGCCGCGCGTTCATTACCGATCGAATGTCTGCACTTACCGACCAATTTTTAACATAATATCCACTTCCTGTCATAGAGACATCCTCATCGAAATCGAGCAACTTGGATTTAATGGCATCCGTTGTAATATATATACAACAATATATATAATAATAACAAAGATCCTATCCATAAACCGTCTATTTTGAAGCCAGTACCCCTAAGCTTCTGACTGGTGATACGGTCAATATATTCCTCCGTCGAATCGCATGTTTCCAAGCTCGTCGATATCAAAGTCCGCAACAAACTAATCATCCGTGAAAAGCCCGAATCATCATACATGGATTTTAATTTAGTCCACAACGATTTCGTAGTAGTTGCATCCTTCGCGTGGGTCTACTAATAACACGAATTTTGCTTGCGCCCTTTCATCCTCCAGAATTTGATCTACGTCGGTTACACTCGGGTCCGATTAAAGTACTTTTGCAGTCCTTCCAGGATCAAGTACTTCTTAGCCGCAAAGGCCCAAACATCATAATTTTCACATCCCTTAAGTTTCGGTACATTTATTACTGGGAATGTAGACATTTTTAATTCGAGTTTTTCACTCAAAGCGGCACACAAAAAAAAAACGTTATCTGTTAAAATGACGTGGGTTATCAGGTTAATGAATAAACGTGCTGTCTCCTTGAGTATCGGAATACAACTACTTCATTTTGTGTAACCTTACAAACACACACTATTAACACTACCAACTGCTTAAACTATATCTATATCCTAACTATATCTAAGCCTAAGCTTAGATATAGTTAGGATCTTAGTTAGTTAGCTAACTAACAAATTTATGTTGTTGTTGCTTAAGAATGATCTTATATTTCATAAAGTTTCGATTTTATATTTTGGCGTTCAAGAAATTAATCGTCGCAAATAAAATAAATAGAGAATAATTCTATTTTATTTAAATTAAACTCTTTTCATTATACAGGGTGTCCTGTTAATGTTAGGAAATGACTTAACAATAGAATCATGGGATTAAAATATAATGATTTAAAACATCTCTATTGTGTCTGATAAAAACAGTCCAATAGAATGCTGTCCAATATTTCAAGTTTCATGTGAATAACTTTTAGTTTTTCTTCTTAGTAAAAAAATCTTGCCTGCTACTTTCCGTTTTCTGATTAGTGTTAATATTTTGTTGATTTCATAACTGATTCATTTGCTTCACTTATATTTTCTCGTCATGTATTTCTGTGTTATTTCTGATTTTAGACACTATTAATTTTTCATATCACTTTTGTTTTTAATATATTTAATTTCTATTGCGCTATACTTTTGATGGGGCCAGATATGCAACTCTTCTCACATTAATTTGATTTTTTTTTTGTATACATATCGTATTAAAAAGTGATATAGATGAAAATATCCAAAATGGTTTATAATTTTCGTCTGTGTATGAACAGATGTTAAAGGGATCTACCCCAACTAAAGCTAAACTAAGAGTCCATGATGTTTACAAACAACAATATTTGACAATGTATTATTCATGGCTCAACTTTTACTCCATAAGAATATTAATACCTACCCTCTAACTTATATTTATAAATAATACCAAATGCTAAGAGACGATTTAAAACATGTTAAATAGTAAATAAAACACTACAGAATCACTTGTTTGTGTTGGTATCAAATAAAATCACACGCAAAATAAGTATCGCTTCTAGATTAATATTTGGCTGTCGGAATTATCATATTATATTATAAAAAAGTCCACTATAACAATTATTTACAACAATTTCTGTTATAAATCTCTTAGTTAAGAGTATTATTCCACGCAAAAATAGCTCTTAGTATAAAATATAAAAATAAGGTTACGATAAAGAAAATTTATATTTAGCATTTATTTTTATTAGCGGTAGACGAACCCGGCACGCGATTACGACGCAAATGTTATACAATAGCAATCATTTAATGTATTAGTAATAGTGGCGACCTCTTTTATCAGTGGGCTGAATTTGTACCACAATGCCACACTGCTGGACAAAAGATGGAGAAGTGCCCAAACGAATATTTAAAACTTATAATTTTAATCCATCTAATTTAAAAGTACAAATCTATAAGGTTTATTTATTAACAGAATATTATTAAAAAATCACATATATTAAGGTGTGATAAATTATTGCTCAATAGTTACAATCACTTGAGAACAATAATCTTAAATGAAAAACTTTTACTTAGTTAATATCACAAAGTATTTTTCATTCAATTAAATGTTTTTGTTCATTTGTATACACATAATACAATTTATTACAGTCATTTATAACAAAGTGGCTGTAGACTAAATCTGTACTTTACTTATAATTTGGAAACTGAAATTGTAGTCTTTGCAATCTTTAATATTAAATTAAACATTCATTGAATTTTTCATTACTAATGTCGCGTACATCATTCGATTGTAGAATTCATCCAACACTATTTATTGTTCACCTTCACAACTTACCAGTAATATATATAAATAACAGGCTGATGGGTTGAAATAGTTACTTCTTTTAAATTTTCTACTAGTAACATACCATACGAACTGGTAAAAAAATTAAAAGAAATGATTTATTATACAGGGTGTCCCGTTAATGCGGACCATAGATTCCTGGGGTCAAAATATGACGATTTACCGCAACTTATCTATATCCAAAAATTTACGGTTAAGCCGGAATTTGGCTTCAAAGTTTCAATTTTTTTTATTTCTTTTGTTTATAACAATTGAACGCCCTATTTGATTTGAATGAAATTTATTATTAATAAGTACCATAATATCATACATCATTTCAGTTATTGTGGCCATTAGTGATTGACATGAAGTATAAAAAACAGTAATACGACCACTTAAAAACTAAAATATTTTTTTATTGGTGTATCCAATAAAATCCAAAAAAATCTACTTGAAAGAGCATTAGATTTAAAAACTTTTTTGACTCTTACTAGTTTTTGATATCTTGTACGGTTTTTGCACAAAAAAATAAAATATGAATATAGTATACTCATTATGCACTCATTAATAAGTATATACTTACTCAATGGAATAAAAATTAAATAATATCAATTAATAAAATAAATGAAAACAACATCTCACACTTTTCAAACAATTTTCTTTGCAAAATTCTAATACAAACAAGATATCTGTTTGTTCCAAATATGAATATTTATGAACTATAATAAAGTTAAAAATTAATTGTTAAAAGACACTAAATAATTATTATTATACATAGTTTACATTTTTTAAACAAAACACGGCCACGAAAAACATTTATAAAAAATATATATTTTATTTTTTTGTGGGAAAACCGTAAAAGATATCAAATATTATTAAGAGACGAAAAAGTTTTTAAATTAAACGGTCTTTCAAGTGGTATTTTTTTGGTTTTTATTAGATCCACCAATAAAAAAATATTTTAGTTTTTAAGTGGTGGTACTATTGTTTCTTATACTTCTTGTTAACCAATAATAGTCATAATAACTGAAATGATGTATTATATTATGGTAGTTATTAAAAATAAATTTCATTCAAATCAAATAAAGCGTTCAACTCTTATAAACAAAAGAAATCAAAATTTTTGAAACTTTGAAGCCAAATTCCGGCTTAACCGTAAATTTTTGAATATAGATAAGTTGCGTTAAATCGTCATATTTTGACCTCAGGAATGTATGGTCCAGCCATTTCCCCGCATTAACGGGACACCCTGTATAATTGATATCAATCACCCATCATTATAGACACATCAATGATTATAAGTCCCTTAAAAACCTGATAAAAAATGATAATTGTCAGTGATTATTAAAAATATAAGAAAGTACTTATTTTTTATTTGTATAATCAAAATTACATAATTGAATTCGTTGTCTGGTTTTCTAAACTTCTGAGGTTAATTTTGCATATAAGAGTTCAACCAATATTAAGAAATAGAAAAAAGGAATTTCTATATTTTACATAATCATCAATAAATTAATAATTATAATTTAATTTTAATAACATGTATTTAATTAATAAAACGTAAAAAACTCATACAAAATTGTTTATTAAAATATATACTACTCAAGAATAACAGGCTAGAGTAACAGGTGTGTTATTTTGATATGAAGGACTATTTCAATGACTATGTGAGATTCTTAAATCCATCCCACTGAAATTATTGATGTAAACTTCTTCTGATACTTGATATTTAAGGTTAATAATTCTTAAATATCAGCTCCATATAATTTGGTAACTCGTTAATGTGTACTTCTTCCTAAAACACAATTAAATCATCTTTTTTACTTGTTGATTGAGACTTAGATAATGTTATAAATAAATAGTTTTGCATTTATATATACAATAAAAATTTTACAAAAAAATATTATTTTGGTAACAAAGGACACGCACTAATCGGGAAACAATTTAAACGAGCGACTTGATTTAAAAATAGGGGTGTATATTACTCCTATTTTTAAAGCACTTTTTGTACTTGACAAAATTGGTCGTCAAATACTTTAAGTTTAATAATGGTAAGTTTAGGTACAAAAACTTAGTCACACTAATAATTATATGTTATATGAAACAAAGTTAAAAAGTGTTAATATTAATATTGGTTATTACTAGTTATTCTTAATTTAATCTTTTTCAAGATCAAATAGCTACTAAACGAATATTTTTAAACAAATATTTTAAAGAATCAACAATGACTAAACTGAATTTGTTTATGAGATATATTTCAAAACCATATTCCCCATAACAATAAATATGAGATACATATCATATTTATGTAACTTACTTTGAGTGTAGTATCTCTACTCCTTAGCTGAACAATTCCATTCTTCAGTGTACTCTCATTTAAAACAACAGTATACGGTATGCCTAAATTGTCATATTGGGCAAATTGCTCCTCCAATGTTGCCCTTACAGAACTAGGAAGGAAAAGTGATATCATATTGTTAGCCCGGAATTTCTTACAAATGTAGTGGGCCAAATCACGCAACTCTTCACCAACTGCGCCATCTGCCAATCAAACATTATAGTATTATACATAGATATGCAATGCGTTTAATTTGGTTTTATTCTATTTAAGAATACTGATCGTAGTTAAGAAAAAAATGTAAAATAAGAATCCTAACTGCTTGTTAAGAACCACCCCTGGTGCAATATGGGAGGGGGCATGGACCCTTAAAATAAGTAGAGTCGGCGACAGTGAATCGAAACGAACGTATCATTATCATATTAATACAATTGTATAGAGTCTTGTACTTATTACCAGTAACGACAATAAATAAGTAATTAATCGTGAATCTTAATTTTATCACCCACTACGGCCACCAAGATTTACCACTGCTTTTTGTTCAAACCATTAATTTTCGTGTCTACATAGTTATTTGGTAACTTGATAGTTTTTAGGTGGATATGTAAGGAATCAATATGCTTTCATTCCAGAATCAACAATTGAGCCGTTTATTTTGAAAGTGGCCTAAGTCCATTTATCTCTAAATTGAAATATTTAAGGTTTTGCGTTTCTACAAAATTAAAAATATACGTAAGGTATATGATTGACTCGCAATGCTAAATCGTATTTAAAGGAATTAATTTAATAATTCCTATTAAAAAAATCGCTATTATTAAGTGTATAATATGTCCTTGCTTATCTTGAAAGGACTTAGGTCACTTTCAAAATAAAAATTTGTTTTGTTATAAAATGTGAAAGAGCTTAAGTCTTTTACATATAGTTAAAAAAATTTAAAAAAACATTTATAACATATTTAATTTATATTTTTAGAAGAAAAAAATTAAATTTAATAACAAGTTATTCGTTAACATTATCAGTATGTGGAAGGGTTTTAAAGTAGTTATGGTGTTCCAGAGATATATATCGTAGTAAGTCCATCATGTGCGCTTTTTATACTTTTGTATAATGATGGCAATACAATATTTTATTTTTTTAAGTCTACCCTGACGTGGCAATAAATCAAGAATTTTAAACTCTGCATTCTCATCTATGGTTGTTTTATATAAAATTTTATGTGGTTTATTTCTTAAAAAATCGCATCCAGCATATTTGCAGCCAGTTTATTTTTTCCCCGTTGGATCTTTTGTAAACTGCTTCTTCTAAGAGTCTCGTTGATATAAAATCCTCTTGTTTCATTCCATTTAGTATGAAAGTACATATTACGTTTTCTACATTTTTTCATTATTTTATAATAATCTTGTTGCACATACAGTAAATTATTTCTTTTTAACGACATGTCTATAAAGCTAAAATCTGGGTCATTAGGTAAAAATGAATGACCTAATATTAAAAATTTGGGCTCTTTAAAGTCTCCTAAGTTCCAAAACATTTCAAAAATACGTTTCCTTTCTGTTTCTTTAAATTTTTTAAGCAGTCTTTTCGACATGATGGCAGGTATAATTTTTCCCGTTTGTTTATAGTATCTTTTCCCCGAATTTCCTTTAATTTTACAAAGTTTCTGAATATAAGTATCACTTCTGTTTTCTCTGAATCCTTCTATGAAGCTGTTGTTTTGTAAATTCTCATTCTCAATTAGTTCCTCTTCCTCTGTTGAAGAATGAAGTTCTAACAGTCTCTATCTTTTTCTATATTTGTTGTAGGATTTTAATTCTTCTTCACTTTGAGAATCAAGGAATCTTGTGATTTTATCCTTTCCCGTGGGTTTAATAATTTCTTTAATTAAATATTATTCTTTGAAATTTAATTCAATATTATAATGTAATTTATACACTATTTGGCATTATCAATGAAAAGTGGACTTAGGTCACTTTCAATTAAATTTTCAATATTTATATTATTATGAAAATGTATGTGTTACAAAATTTTCAAATGTATTAAATATATTTCAATTCCGATTTATTTTTTTGACAGTTCAGCATAAGTCACCACAGTTAACTTGAAAAAAGATAAAAATGGACTTGGGCCACTTTCAAAATAAACGGCTCAATTATTTATTATTTTAAAAGAATACTAGTTAAACCATGATGTAAATAGTAAATTGTGTGCCAGGAAGAAAAGAGAAACAATTATTAAACAATTGAGCTCAAAAGTAATGCAACACCCAGAGAGAAAAATGTTTTAAATAGTTTCGTATTAAATTTATGTTCAGTTTTCTTGTCAGAACAAAGGATTACTATTTGGTGGAGGTTGAACAAAAATTCAATAATGTGTTGTAGCACTCTTTAACTCGGCGAGGCATAGACCGTTGTCTTCTTGTGGCAAGGGATCCCAGGCCTCTGAACACAGATGCGCAATTGCCCCAAATCCTTATGGCTGTAGCAATCGCTGAAGTGTTGTTCCAATGCTATCCCATACATGTTCTATTGACGATAAATCATTTGGGATAGTCTCAATGTATGGTATTACAACAAATTGTAGAACTTCAGGCATTTTAGCAAGGTTTTTCAATATACTGAAGAGCTCAAAAACGATCATTATTAAATTTGCTTAATTTTTTGGATACGTATTAAAATCGTACACAAAAAAAATTGAGATAAAGCATTAAAAACGTTATCTTTTTTTCGTTCTAAGGTGAATAAAACGTGCGTATTTGTTGCTGGATTAAACCACATCTCAGGTGCATTCATTACTTTTGAACTCTAGTATATATTAAGAATTCAAAAGAGATCACATATGAAAAGGCTATATTATTTCTGGCAAATTAAAATGTAATTAATCAAATAGAACATTTTTAATTAAAAATAAATTTTAATAAAAGCTATCATTTGATTAAGGTTTAACATGTGTTTAAAGGTTTTGTGAAATTGGTAGACCAAGGTTAATGTTAATTGAATTTATTTTGTTATAACAAAATTAAATCATTTTTCATTAACCTGTGTTTCTGTGTAAGAAATGCTGTGATATGACTAATTTCATGAGTATGTAAACATATTTATTAAACAGTACTAAATCAAATTTGTTTCCTTAAATTAGTTAATTAGTTTAAGACTAATTTACAACTATTTTCTATTTACAATAAATATGATGATGCGGACGTACCCGAAAGCGCCCGATGGTTCGCCGGACCACTCCCGGCGCTCCAACATATACAATGCTTAGATCAAACAAGACAGAAAATTAACAAATGCCTGTTTCCAGAATGTTTTTAGTAATTTAAAAGATTATAATACAGAACTACAAAACAACTTACGGATAAACCCAGGAACAGATAAGCTGATTTTATATGGTGCCAATTTTCTATGAAACCTCAGGAAGGTGCGAGTTGTGTCTAAAAATGGAACCTCCTCAAAAGCATCACATATTGTGTTTAAGTACATGGTAGCTACTGGTATTACACTAATCACACAACTGGATTGAACTCTCTTCGTTAAATGTCTGTTCTAAAAATAATACAATAATTCCTAAATAGAAGTGTAAATCCATACAATAGTTGTATTATATTATTCTTTAGCAAGATCAAACAAACCACTCATTAAAAACGATTTGGTAATGTAAAACACTTATAATTTGATGAAATAAATAGGTAAAAGAATCACTTTAATAATTATATGTAAGCTACTTTCATGCTTATAGATCCCTTGCATACAATATTTTTATTTTGTTTAGCAATTGTTATTACTTTTGCAACAACCTAAAAACATTATTTAAAAAGGTAAAAAAAATAGTAAAATGTACTATTTTGTATAGGTTCATATTCAAAGATGTAGTGTAATTTATAAGTTACAATGATTAATTCCTTTCCCTTAGATCAATGGTCCGCTGGCTAATTTCTTGCGGCCCTCAGAGGCTAAAGATAATATTATATTGCGCCGCACCCGTGAACGACACTTCTAGGACGCTAGCACCACCTAGTTAGAAGAGATACACTCTGTGAGCTCGCGATATTCACTCCAACTAAAAACACGACTAGCCACGAGGCTACGAGATGGGGTTGCGTTGCATGTCTATTGAATTCAAATTCAAATTTTATTCAACCCAAGATTTACATATGATCACAGTTTTTGTTTATTTTTTTGATTGGCTAAGTTGTTGCGTCCAATGGTCAACATTTTAAGTATAAGTACTTGTTTAATGTTTTCCATTTCTTTTAATGTAAATCTCAAAAATATAATATCTATAAGGGAAAATAAGAAAATTTCTAATGATTCTACAAATTAACACTACTAGAGGGACCTACTAGTACAGTCTCTGTAGAGCACTGCCGTACCAACCACAATGCACCGGTAAAATCGCACCCTGACGTGAGCAATCGTTTTACCACCGCAGCGCAGTTCGTCAGGCCACAATAAGTAGCGGCATTCCTTGACGGCAGCCATTATTGCTCGTTACATGTTTCTGCCGGCCGACGCGCACATTGGTCCCAAATGCCGAAAACATGGTCATAATATGAATACATTGTTCAAACTGCGGATCCAATATAGCGGACAATAATTAAAAAAAAACTCATATTTTCCTAAAATGTCATATACAGGGGATGTTTTTTCTTAAATCGTAAAATCTTAATACATAGTAACATCTTTATCTTTAGTAATAACAGCTTAATAATTACGTATATGTTTAATATTCGTCGTCCGACGAATTCACAGAATCGTCACTACTCCCACATTCATACCTCGGCGTGTCTAACAGCTACAAAACCTCAGCGTCCAACACCTTGAGTTGCTTCAACGGCAATTTTCTAAGACTGGAGATAACGGGATCAGAGGCTACCAAAAACCTCCGAAAAACGTCCACCATATTCTTGACGCGGCTGCATTTACGCGCAAAATCTTGGCGGTACATTTTTATAAATTTATTGCAAAATTCTGGGGCTTCTTCCGACCTTTGCTTCAAAAATATTCCTGCTGTGCAGCAGAATTTTGTGCACTGTTGTCGGCATGCAATACCAGGGGTACAGTTGTACGTAGAAACGGACCGTGCCTATACAATACTCTTAAAATTTGGGTATATTGATTTGAAAGCCACAATATAAGGCCTGCAAAATGACGTGGAATTTCTTGATCAAGGGTACGTCACTTCCAGTGATAGGGCTGAAAGTGTGTCATTTAAAAAAAAATGGGGTGCAGTGTTTCCGGCGTTCGTACTTCCGTACCCCTGTTTTGGCATATCAACCCAAAAGTGCCAACTTGTTGCGGAATCCCTTTTGAATCGACTGTTTGCGAAGTTCGACTTGTCTTCGCCGCGATTGTGCCATTTCTTAATCTCCAGTTTGTATGATATGTGCAAAAGGCATGCTGCAACTAGAATTTCGGAGCTACACCAGAGCCAAGATTAACAAGAAGACGCGGACGAGACGTCAGTCGCAACCGTCACCGCAGCAGGGGACGCTAACATACTCCGTCCCGCAGCAAGGACCGTCAGCAGGATACGTGCTACTACCATCGCAAATTCGGTAAAAACGCGCGAAACTGCCGATCGCCGTGCAGTATGTCAAAATCGGAAAACTAGGTCCGCCGCCAGCACTCCGGGCGGTCAATGGCCTAACCCTAAGCGACCGGAACTCAGGACTCACCTTCCTAATAGACACGGGCGCAGATGTTTTAGTTATTCCGCGCCGGTGCTCTAAAGGTCATCCCAGGGCAGCAGACCTGGGTCTTCGCGCAGGCAACGGGGCTGAGATCAGAACCTATGGTACCAGCAGAATCGTTTTGAACATTGGTCTGCGCCGTGCAATCGCCTGGGATTTCATTATCGCGGATGTCTCCCGACCAATCATTGGAGCCGATCTCCTCCGAAAGTACGGCTTGGTAGTAGATTTGCGGAGTAAGCGATTACTTGATCGCATAACCTCACTGTCCGTAGCAACAGGTTCCACGACTTCCAGAATTCCGACCATCTCCACGTTCGCCCGAACAAACGACGTATACGCAGCCATCCTTGCGGATATTCCGGACGTCCGGAATATCAAAGCCACCTGAGGTGTCCAAGAAGGATGTTCATCACCACATAGTCACAGAGGGACCGCCAGTCTACCAACGAGCACGACGCCAGGCAAGCTCCAGGAAGCGAAACGCGAATTCGCCCGCATGACTGAGCTGGGAATCTGTCGGCCTTCAAAGAGTCCCTGGGCCAGTCCACTCCATCTCGTCAAGAAAAAAGATGGGACATGGCGCCCCTGTGGAAACTACCGTCAGGTGAACGCTGCGACAGTTCCAGACAGGTACCCTATTGCTAACTTGCAAGATTTCTCTCACAGACTCCACGGATGTAAAGCTTTTTCGACACTGGATCTTACGCGCGCCCACCACCAAATGACCGAACGCGTGCGAGCGATCGCCGATTTCTCGCTGCCGAAAACCATCTCCGACCTTAGGCGATTTCTAGGTATGCTCAATTTTTACAGACACATGCAGCCGAGGCGTTATCACATCTAACCGAGTGCCTGCAAGGAGCTCGCAAGATAGACAAACGTCCAGTCCCATGGATCCAACCAGGGAGGAAGCCTTTCGACGTGCCAAACAACTCCTGGTAGATGCGACACTATTGCACCGCCCTGACAACAACGCAACGCTCGCGATCCACAACGATGCATCAGACACAGCGATGGGAGCAGTCTTTGAGCAGTACATCAACGGAGAAGCGCAGCCACTAGCGTTCTTCTCAAAGTTCAGCGAAACTCAACAGCGATACAGCACCTACGACCGAGAACTGCAAGCAGTCTACAGCTCACTTCGCTACTTCAGACAGCTGGTTGAAGGAAAACGCCTCATCATTAAAACTGACCACAAGCCCATTGTTTTCGCCTTCAGGCAGAAAGCGGACAAAGCTTCTCCAAGGCAGCTGCGACAGCTAAACTACATCGGTCAGTTTACGACCACCATTGTCCACGTACCAGGACAACGTCGTCGCTGATTGAGAGTGCTCTCACGCATCGAAGCTATTGACGCGAACCCAGTGGGTGTGTCAACCTCAGAGCTAGCGTCAGAGCAGCAGTCCGACTAGCTGACCTCCGCCAAGGAACCACATCCTTGAAGGAACAACCGTACGAGGGGCCCTTCAAAGTGCTAAACCGCCCTTCTGACACAGACTTCAAGGTCGACATCAAAGGTCGTGAGACCGTAGTGAACATCGACAAACTAAAACCCGCGTTCCTGTCAACACACGACATCCCGGAAGAAGCAGCTCGGAAACCCACAGCAAACCAGTCCGCAGATGCACCATCCGCGGCAAACCAAACTACCAAACAGCTAGTCAACCGCAGGAAACACCTCCAACGATGAGTATCCGAACCTACACTGGACCGAGAACGAAAAAACGAATCTCATTTGATTATCGTAACTAAGTCACTCGGAGGAGGGTAATGTAGAGCACTGCCGTACCAACCGCAATGCGCCGGTAAAATCGCGCCCTGACGTGAGCAGTCGTTTTACCACCGCAGCGCAGTTCGTCACGCAACGCCACAATGAGTAGCGGCATTCCTTGACGGCAGCCATTATTGCCCGTTACATGTTTCTGCCGGCCATCGCGACGCTATATTCGAAATATACCATTTTAATTGTTAAGTTGTTAGTTGTTATTTATTGGAGTCAATAAAGTGTTAAGTTTTTGTACGGGGTGATTTATTTACACGACCGTCACATCCCTACATCTCGTAGCTCATCAACAAAATCCACAAATATTCAAAAAAAATCGCGCGGCCGCAATAACAGAAAATTCCAAAATTTTTACATGAAATTAATGCGAGTATTGCTCGCTTCACTCCCATCCATGTACTAAATTCCTCTGATACCCTTTCTCCCACCTTTGCAACACACCATGTTTCCTCATATACTCACTCAGCCCTCTTCTTTTCAAACATACTACCAATCTTCCCCTAGATACCGAATCATACGCCTCTTTCAAGCCTAAGAACACATACATATTTCCTTTCTCTTCCATTATTTTTTCTGACCACGGTCATCGCTATATTATATCCCGCATTTTTAACTACTAGCCTCTTGTAATTATCCATCTCTCCTCTGCTTCCTCCCTTATGCACCTAGCACACGGCCTGCGGTTGACTAGTTCTTCCCCAATCGCCTTCCAAACTTCCGCCTTTAAGCCATCCGGTCCTGCCATCACCTCTTTCGCACATCTCTCCACCTCTTTGCTGTCTCGAAAATTTTTCCCTCTGATTATTATATTAATCCTCCTCTCCATTTTCTCTTGCCTTTCAATCTCCTCTTCTAACTTCCAAATTCTACCTATCATCTCCCTTTCCTGCCCCCATGCTTCCTTCCACCCCCTTAATTCCTTCCTCCACATTTCCCTCGCTTTTCCATCTACTCTTTCCACATCTCCATCTGCCCTTTCCACAACTCCCCCGCTTTTCCCATCTCCTCTTTCCACATCTACCTCTCTTTTTTATCTCCCTCAAGACTGTCTCCCTCTCACCGTTCTCTCTCCTGTTCCTCTTTTGGCTCTCTTCTTCTTCTTCCTTTTGTCTACATTTTCCTGCAGCCCTTGCTGTTGCGGAGACCTTCTCGCCATCCCGCTCCTCTCAAAAGGCGTCCTCCTCGCCCTTTCCTCCTCTCTCCTCTCCCACTCCTCCACTTCTTTTCTATCTTTCTGCTTTCCCTTATTCCCCATATCACCTTACTTTCTTCTCGGTCACTTCCCGCGATGCTCGTCGTTACCCTTGGATAACTCACCCGCGAACGGGAAAATCCGGGCCCAAATATATATATCCTCGCGAATAGTTCCCGCCTCTCTATACACGTTGCTTAAGTGCCGCCACCGGATGACGACGGATACCTGCGATACCGCTAGAGGTTAATGTTTTGAATAATTTGCTTTCCTGAAATTTAGATTGAGCAGTTTTTTGCAGGGTCATCAGCAGAACCATGGAATATAGTATTTAATGAGGGGTAATAATTGACTTCAGTAACAAGCGGAGAATCACTTCGTACAACCGTGCAGTTTAAGTTTTCAGAGCTTATTATTAAATCTAACAATCCATTTGTGCTATTTCGACAACAATTAATTTGATTTGCTGAATGAAAATTTATAAAAATGAAAATTTATAAAATTTGATAAACTCAACGATATAATATATAATAAATAATAGTTCATATGATTCAACTGATGTCTTGGGCAGAAAATAAATAACAATTATATTAAAAACATATTGCCTACACGTATAAGTATACATACAAAATCTCGAACTCACACTTTTTACTCTATGCCAATGACTTAAAACTCTTATTTCTCCTAATAACAATATAAAGATGCAGAATTATTTGATAAATGTAAATAACTGGTGTCAAAAATACTTGTCATTTTTTAACATAAAGAAGTGCAATTCGTCCACGTTTTGTAAATGTAGAACGCTAATGATTGTGTGAATGATATCAATACATAATTTATTTTATCGCCAACCGTCAGTAAAGCCATGCATTACCCTAGTGATTTCCGGAAGTAAACAAACACTTTATTTAACTGTAGGATAATAGTTATTTATGTACCTAGTCAGTAAAGTGATACTTTATTGAACAAGTCTGAGATTATGAGCCGAGTGAGCGAAGCGAACGAGGCGAGTAACAGACGAGTTCAATAAAGACACTTTACTGACGTGGTGCATACAAACTTTTATCGCCAACCGTAAACATTTATAATTTAAAAAAATTAACATATCAAACTTGTCACATTTTATTATGACAAAATATACTAAACGTAAACATTCATATCAAGTTTGTTTTGAAAAGTTCACTGTTAGAGCTGAGACAGCGAAACGCGCGATTTCTGTCAATGTCATATAGTCATGGCTATGTCGATAAACATTTGCGGCAGGTAAAATACCCACTCATACATCCTTCTCCTCTCCGCTCTCCAGTCACCCATGCCTTCCTTCCATACCTCCTTCACCAATCTTCCCTCCTCTAAACCGCATAATTTCATTTCAAAGCCAGCCACTCTCTTTAGCAGTATGTATTCGGGTGTTGACTTCTCCACCCCTAACATCTGCTTCAAGAAATACCGCTGCTCTCTCTCAACTCTCTCATACCTCCTAACACCCCACACTTCCGCTCCATACATCAAGATCGGTCTCACACATGCATCCCAAAGATCACACGTAACTCTCGCACTGCCATCCATCCACTTTCCCCATCTCTCTCTTACCACCCCCCACGCTTTTCTGGCTTTTCCCTGGATCCACCTAAGATGTTCTTCATACCCCCCCCGAGCTCTTAAACATAAATCCCAGGTACTTAAACATTCTCACTTTCTGTATCACCTCACCCTTCCACTCTAGCTCTTCCACTCTTCCCTCTCTTCCCTTGTTCCTAAATCTCATCCACTTCGTTTTTCCGACATTCACCCTTAGCTCTGTTTTGTCCATGTATTTCTCCACTCTCGCTAACATCTCTTTCACTCCCTTCCAATCCCTCGCCATTAACACCATGTCATCTGCCTGCCCTTTCCTCAACACCTCGTCTAACTCCCCAGTGTATATATTAAAGAGTATTGGGCTCAGCGGGCAGCCCTGCCTCATCCCTTTCCATACCCTAAACTTCTCTAATCTAGCGCCTCCCACTTTCGCCACTCCCCATGTTTCTTCATACACCCTTCTTACAAATTCCACCATTCCCGCACTCACTCCTCCCCTTCTCATACATTCTATCAATCTTTCCCTTGGCACCGAATCATACGCTGCTCTCAGATCCAAGAAAACCGCGTACACACTCCCCCTTTCTCCCATCACGTTTTCTATGATCCTGTCCAGGGTAAAGATCTGTTCTCTTGTCCCTCTTCCCTTCCTAAAACCCCCCTGCACCTCTGGCACCATTGCCTTTTCCTCCACCTCCTCCTCCAGCCTGTTTTTTACTATCGTCATTGCCAACTTGTAATTGCCCACTATTCCCCTTTCACCCCCTTTATGTATCGGGCACACTGCCCCCACTTTCCATGACCCTGGTATCTCCTCCTCGCCCCTTCATATTCTGTTCAGAATGTTTCTAAAGCTTTTCCTTCCCTCTATTCCTATGCTCTTCCACATTTCACCCCTCAAACCGTCGAGTCCCGGTGCTTTCCCTCTCTTCAGTTCCTCGAAAGCTCTCTCTACCTCCTCCTCCGTGAAGTCGGCCACCTCTCCTATATCTCCTCTTCTCCCCACTCCTTCTGGTTTGCCGCTCTCTTCTTTGCATTTTGTTGTCCAGCTTTCCAGTTCTATCTCCCCCTGCCTATTTCCTTTGTCGCTCTTCAATACCCTCCACATTTGCGCTTCATTTTTACAAGATCTTAATTCCTCCGCTCTCTTCTCCACCTCCTTTTTCATTTTTTCCTCGCACACCCTCTCATACCGTTTTTTTGCTTCCCATGCCCTTCTCTCCTCCTTGCTGTCCTTTCTGTACTCATTTCTCGTCCTCCTCATCTCTGCCTTCGCCCTTCTACACTCTTCGTCGAACCACCCACTCTTTCCTCCCCCCTTCATCTTCCTCCTTCTACCGCACCTCACTATAGTCTCCTCGAACTCCTTCATTGACCCTACGTCTCCCCATTTCACTTCCTCCAGCTTCTCTCTCATTCTTTTCATCGCCATTTCCCCGCTTTCCAGCCTCTCCTCTTCGCTTTCTTCTTCTTCCTCTCTCCTTGTCCCCATCCTTAATTCTACCTTTAGCGGCCAATGGTCTGAGCCCCCCACATCCTCCACCACCATCCTCTTCACTTCTCCCCTACCACACCCTTTCGCCACTACGTAATCGATCACCGATCCTCCCTTCGGACCTACAGACGTTATCCTCCCGTCCCAGTCCCCTTCCGTACATCCGTTTAGTATCTCCCATCCTTCTTCTATGGCCCACTCTTGCATCCTCCTACCCTCCATGTTTATATGTTTATCCTGTGATTTCCTCTTGATTTCTTCCCCCTCCTCGCTTATCCCTCCCCCTAATTCCCCCGTCCTCGCATTGAAATCTCCCCCCACCACACACCTCCCTCCTACCCCTGTCCTCTTTTCTATCTCTTCCCTTATATCCCTCCAATTTTTGTTTACATACTCCACCCCCACTGTAGTCGTCTGCCTTCCCTGCCCATACCTCACCCATCCCACGTCTTCTTCCCCTTTCGTGAACTCAAACTCATCTAAAATCTCCTGGTAACCCCCTCTTCACTTCCTCCATTCCTCCTTTAACATCCATGTTTCCACTAACCCCACTATGTCTTTCCCTCTGGTCCACTCTTGTAAGTCTCTTTCTCGTGCCCCTCCTATAGTTTTACCTTTGATTCCCGCCACGTTCCAGACCCCTTCAGTTAGCACCTCTCCCCCCTGCCACCTCCTCCTGCTCCCCGCCTCCTACTCTCACCCCTTACTGCCTCTAAACGTTTTTTGTTTCTTCAACTAACTCCCCCTTGTCATTACACCATCTCCATATCTTCCCCTATATAATTATCTTCTGGTATCCTACTCTTTCCGAGCGACCCCTGTCCCATTCCTTCTTAGCCCTCGCCCTTATTTGCTTTTGCACCTCTCTTTCTTTTTTCGATAAGTCATCGTCGATATAAATTCTCTCTCCCGTTTTCTTAATTTGCCTTTTGTTCCTCATTACCCTTGACTTGTCTTCCCTCCCTCCCAGTTTCACCACCGTCACTATTCCTGCTCCATCCACCCTGAAGCTCTCCTTAATCTCCACATTAGCTTCCACCACATCCTTCAGGAACTTTCCTATCTCCCCATTGTCGCGAAACACTTTCCCTCTTATGACAATACTGTCCCTACTCTCTTTCCTCTCTCTCTTCTCATCCTTTTCTTCCAAACCCCTTATCTTTTCCTTTAACAACGCTCTATCTTCATCCCACCTCTCATTCAACCTCTTTATCTCCTCTTTCCACAGCTCTTTCATCTCCCTTATCTCTTCTCTAAACAATTCTTTTATCTCCCTAATCATTCTCTCCCATACATCCCAGGTACATAAATAACTATTATTTTATAATTTGATCATAAATTAAGTTTTAAAAATCATATTGTATTTATCAGGAATTAGGCAAGAAGAATGTGGGGATTTGTGTTAATAACAGCTAGAGATTTCTCAAGTTTTCTAATCTAGTCACCTCCAAGTTGATGTAAATAGAATAGAACAAGTTCAAAATAAGTTTTTCCAAGCTAGAGTGGAAGCTAGACATACAATTGGGTCATATGTGAACATTAAATGGCAACTACACTAAGTGATAAAAGAACCTTCCTTGATTTGTGTACCCTCTTTCAGCTGATTTCAGCATTAGTAATTGCCCAGATTTATCGGCTCTGTTGGATTGCTTTATATCTAACTTTTTCAGGGTAGGATAGATTGGCCCCTTTATTTAGATTAAAAACACGCAACACCTACATTGCCCATAACAATACAATAACCCAAATGATGATATGTGCCAACGACTACTCCAACTATAACTGGTTTGACCCTATTTATGGCTCAGTAGACAAATTTAGAAGTAAACTGCAACTTCATAGTGTTCTTTCATAATGATAAACTTAATTTTCTGTTTATTCTAAAGATTTATTTTAATTATTAATTTATGTTATATTAGTATTATTAATCATTTACAATTTATTAAATATTTTATTTAAGTTGGTATCCCGTCAATAATAAAATAAATAAAATATTATATTTTCAACTGTATTGAATAACTATTACAATAATCTGTAAATAAAAAACAAATTTTAATAAGGAAAATATCACTCACCCGTAATTGTTCCTCATCTAAAAGTGGATGTTTATCATGTAGCATTAAGGATTCCACTGTTTGCGTTCCCCATGGATATTTAGCACGAATTTCTACTAACTGAGTACCATCTAACCCACTTTGCATGTCTGTAGTGAAGTATCTTCCAGGAGTAGATGAGAACTTAAAATAACATAAATAAGTTGAATTTCTCAATTAATAATAATGTACAAAAGCAAAAACAACTATTTATATTTCTGAACAATTAAATCTCAATTATCTTCCACAAAATATTTTATAATGTAGATAAAAATTACCTTTCTCCACCAGACCCTTCTCTGTCTCTGCCACTCATGAAAAAATCTCATGCCCTCAGCAGGACCCACAAATACAGTACACCTCAAATAATTAAAATCCTTGAAATAATCAAAAAAATCTACAACCTTCCCCTCATCACTTATTTTACGCTTTCTCTGGCGAATACGGCTTTCCTCTGGCTCTTCATCAACTATCTTCATTGGTAATATTGAAGTACGATTCCGAATTTGCAAAGAATCTGCAACACCGAATGGAAGCTTCTCTGAGCACATAGCCCTGCTGAAATCATATGTATCTGTAAAACTGTGAGCACTATAAAACACTGACAGGTCTTTGTTATTCACTACACTATTCCTCCATTCCAATTTTAAATTTTCTAACAGTAGAGATCCTATTGGTCCAACTGCTAATGATTTCTCTGCAGATTCGGTTGTAGTAATTTTTAAACCATTGAATAATAACCGGATGAACCCGTATTTCTCAGATAAGTTTAATATTTTTACAAAACTCATTGTTTGTTCTCTTCATGTAGGGGATTTTCTCGGGGTTCCAAGGGAATGTTCCCGGGTGGTGCAACAAAGTATTCGTCCTCAGTTATTGAGGCGTTTTGTAGGATTTCTTCTCGACAGTTTCCTTCTGTTACTTCGTCCTCACGAACTACCAAGGGCCTTAAAAACATTTTAATATATTAATAAACGAAATAAAAAACCTCATTGCCACATTTTAAAGGCTCATACGTCTCTAATTACTACTACTAAACATCTTTATTTATAGATAAAATAAAATACATGTAATGGATAAAAATAAAATAAATAACATTGATTCAATTTTTCTGCTCAACGGCTATCGACCGGTGGATCTTTCAGCTTGATCTCTAATTATTTATCACAATAAATGGAGATTGTGGAATTTTAACAACACATATACAAAAATTATATTACATCCATTTAAATAATTACAGTTAAAAAAATAATGTAATATCAAATTAAGATACAAACCTGTCTTCTAAAACAGTAACCAAAGGATCGACTCCTTTTGTATTGACCTGTAAAATTTGATCTGCAAAAGCTATAGCCTCCTCGAGAGTCTCAATGCCTTGCCGATTCGCACAGTCCACTAATGATAACCTTTCCAGTAAAGCAATGGTCTCTGCATTAATCTTTGTTCTTGGTGGAAGTTTGCTTTTGTCAATTATTGAAGTAGCTGGCTTGTTGGGCACGAGATTCTTATCCACAACTTTATCTTTAATTGTTTTGAGAATAACCTCTTTCGCTTGCGTGCAATACTGTCTAATAGAATGTCGAAAGTGTGTATGTAGAACGTAATTCATGACCAAGAGTTTAGATCTGCCGTCCTAAATTATACTGTTTCGTTATACACAACTTATCAACGTAAAATCTCACTAATAATCACTCTTATTAAATTTGAAATTATTGATGGGTATTTTTTCTTTTCACTTTCTTATTGACCAGTATTTTCCCAAATGTGGTTAAATTTCTTAAATTTGTGAAAGTAGTGAGGTTATGTTTGTAATTCATATGGGGTTTAGGATAAAATAGATTTCTTTTTTTGCCGCCATTTTTTGAAGTGGATTTTTATTCCTTAATGAACATGGATCGTTTCAACACAATAATTAATTTTTTATTCAATATTAATTTTACGAGACAAACTTAAACTTAAAACTTGTGTCTAAGTGGTATCCTACTTGTATAGGAATAATTAAAAAATAAATTAAACGAACACATGTAAACTTTTAAACCCTAATAACTATAAATAGATAGAAATGTGTGTTCTATTATGACAATAAATGTAAAAATACATATGCTAATTGTAATCAACATATATTAATCAAAATTATAGTAAGGGATGTTGTTATTCTATATGGCAGCTATAGAAAATAATATACTTTCATTACGAGAATACTTAATAAGCATGTAGGAGTATAAAAGACTTGTCATGTGATTTTATTGTTTTAATAAGATGTTTAAAACTGATATTAAGTGAGTTTTTATAGTTCTTTTGTTTGTTGTTTTTGGGTTGAATAAATTTTTATATTATGTTGTGTTTTTTGGATATTTTTACATTTTATACTATATTCTATTTTTATTAACATACTATATAGTAATAGTAGTAGTGTCCACATGGTCCTTGCGCGTTGAGATTTATATATTTGGCGAATGATACCGGTCACCCATCCAATTGCTGGCCCGAAGCAACGTTGCTGCATGTAAGTTCGGAGCCGCAACCGAATGCGCCACCACCGGCGTGTACATACTATATACATATTTGTACATTAAAATTTGTCAAAATTAAAATGATACTGCTTGACTTCTAATTTACAAAATTCAATATCAGGCAACAAAATACACACACATTGATTTTATACATTGAGATCCAATTATTATATTGTTTCTTTTGGCTTATTTATAAATTAACTAATATTTTTGATAATATAATCATTATTGTAGAATTATTAGTAAATAAAATATATGCAAATTATTCATAACATTTTGTAACGAAATGTCCTTACTAGCCAACTTCAAGGTATAACGTCATTGTTGGACTTTGTCACTTTTGAACTGGATTAAAGTTCAAAAGCCTAAATTATAGTATATGTGTCTTTTTAGTTTATTTTTGTTCCATTCGTTCATTAAATTACCTAAGGAGAACTTGCAAGTGTTAACATGATCAACACAGGGTGAGTTTATATTAGTTAATTATCCTGATTAAACCTTGTTCATCAGAACAAATTCCTGTTTATTTATCACTATGATGAAGGTAATTTGTTTTATAGGTAATAATTACTGTAAATATATTTTAGCATATAATAATTATATTATCTTCTTAGCTATTAACTAAGCCTTTAAACATTTATTTTATATTTTCATGATAACTTCTGGTTTATTATGAAATGCAGAGCTATTTATGATTACCAAAAATATCATAATAATTAAAACCATTGAATGTAATAATAATTTAATAATAATAAACATGTTAATGCAAGTGTATTTTAAAATCTTGATGCTATAGTAAATTAAATTAAAAAGAGATGTAAATGGCAGAGTACACATTGGTAATGTCGTTACAAAGTGAATTTTATTTATAAATTTAAACGACTTAAGAAATGAATGGCCTTTAAATATTAGCCAGTTATTGAATTTTTACAAAACACTCCTACAATAAACAATATTTATAATTCTTTAACATTTTGATTAATCAAATATCCAAATAATCTAATTGTGAATAATAACTAAATTAATTGTCGATTCATTATAAAATGTTATGAATTGTGTATGTGCCACATGTTCAACAGTATTTAATCAAATAATTTTTTCACTAATTATTGAAAAGGTAATAATCAAAAATGACATTTTCAGTGTTACGTTCAAGTTCAATGGAGCAAGGTATATGTAGTTTAATAGCAAAAAACGTACTTGAATATGCTTATCTCTTACAAAATTTGAATTTAAATTAAAAACAACTGAATATGAATATATGTAAATAATTGATTGTTATTCGAGATAAAACATACTGTAAACATAAGTAAGTAGCTAACCAAGTAAATACTTATAAAAAATAGTATGTGGACATGACGTTTATATTCATACTGTTAAGAAGAATATAAATAGTGGCTGTTTACAAATACATTGCAATTTCAAAACTTTCTACGACAAGCAAAGATAATGGTGTAACATAACCTAGATTCAAATTACACAAAAATATGATTGTATTAGATTTTTATATACATGCTGGTGGTGGCGCATTCGGTTACGGCTCCAAACCATCGTGCAGCAACGTTGGTTCGGGTCAGTAGTTGGATGGGTGACCAGTACCATTCACCATTAGGAAACAATTAATGGTGCTTTAGAGTGACAGGGATGATCCTTTAAAGTATCAAGCTCATTTACACACACACACACAAATACACAATACTACTACTTTATATTTATATGAGCATAATTGCAATCATAATAATGATAATTTTTCCTATATACTGCAAAAGTTTTAATGTTCTTACTCTTTTATTCATCTGTATAAGCCCATTAATTACACTATTTTAAAATTGAATTTTCTCGAAATGTAAACTTTCTGTTCTGATAAGAAGAGAGAAAATTCAGAGTATTTATAACCCACCCTTATAGTATGGTAATATTAGAATCCTATCATCTAAAAACACTTCCCTGGGATCATAGGACTTTTCTAGTTAGAACTTAAGTGCAATTATCGCTAACAGTAAATGTAAACTACAATAATTGTTTACGAATGATAACCTTTGGTTTATCAATCACTTATTAGGATGTATGAAATATAAATACACAACAATTTTTAAATAATGTTTCCAATATTGTCATATTTGTATCATTAATCTTCAAACTGGAAAGAAAACTCAAAGTGGTAGTGAATAATTAATCTGTGTGCTTGTTATGGATATGGCACTGGGGTGTGAAATATATATGATTGACTAACAGTGTAAATGAAATTTTTATGTGTGGGTGTTTCTTTCTAAGGGAATTATTATTTCTTTTTTATAAATGAATATAAGAACTGGTATGTATATAATAATTTTTATAACAGTTTTTAAATTTTTGCTGATGGATCAAGGATATTCATATAGCAACCACTTTTTATCAGGTATGAAATAATATTTATATTTTATAATCTAATACTTTTGTTGTAGAAAATTAGCTGGGCTAACACTTTTTGTGACTGGAGGCAGCAGAGGAATCGGAAAGGCAATTGCCTTAAAGGCTGCAAAAGATGGTGCCAATGTAGTGGTGGCAGCAAAAACAGCTCAACCTCATCCCAAACTTCCTGGCACTATATACACTGCATGTGATGAAAGTATGTTGAATATTTCTACTTGCCATAAAGTTAATTAAAAATGTGGCCATCATAGTATTTTCCCTGTATTTTTCTCGAAAACCATGAGGTTTCCTTAAACAGGCTATTCTTAATAATTTGCTGACTTTTGAATTCTTTGCAATTATTTATTTATATAAATGTAATTTAAGTTTCATCTTAAACTGATCATTTTTTTGAGATACAGTGCCCACCGACAGACACACACTATACAGGGATAGTAAAAAAGCTTTATATTTGATTGGCAACCTCTATATCAAAATATTAAAATGGTTAACAAATAAAGCGTTCACCCTGCAAGCTAACAATTGTAATCACATTTGTAGGGATAATTTAATTTCATATGTCGTATTAAGTGTTTACATACATATATAATTTTATATCAACATTATTATTATAAAATTAATTTTAATCACTAATTAAATGGGACTTAAATAATACTTATTTTTATTATAGTTGAAAAGGCAGGTGGCAAGTGTCTCCCATGCATCGTTGATGTGAGGGATGAAGGACAAGTCAAAAGTGCAGTGGATGAAGCTGTAAAGAAATTTGGTGGCATTGACATTTTAATTAACAATGCTTCTGCTATTTCTCTTACACCCACCGATAAAACTGATATGAAACGTTATGATCTTATGCATCACATAAACACCAGAGGTACATTTTTGACGTAAGTTTGTAATATATAAATATTGGTTGTTTAACAATGTTTTGGTTGAGGATTTAATAATTAATAAACCTTTTTTCATATTTGAAATCTGTATAAAGAAATATAGTTTATAGAGTTATAGAGCATATTGAATTTTTGGGTAATAGAAACGTTTTTCTTTAGAACCAAAGAATGTTTGCCCTATCTGAAGAAGAGCAAACATGCCCATGTTTTAAATCTCTCGCCACCACTAAATATGGATCCTAAATGGTTCGCAAATCATGTTGCTTATACAATGGCAAAATATGGAATGTCTATGTGCGTGCTTGGGATGCACGAAGAGTTTAGACCATTAAAAATTGGTGTTAACGCTCTTTGGCCTAGAACTGGTAAGTTTTTGGATTTATGTGGCTTCAATAATTTTGTTTATTGATTCTAAATCTTTTTTTTCAATGTTTTAGTACCACTATTCATTATATAAAATACCTATAGTTTCTGATATATCACTTGATATTGTTAGCACAATCATCTTATTTTATCTACGATCGTACAGAAAGTAGACGCTTTTTGCATCATTTTTATTGCACGGTAATGTCAAATTGTTTTTATTGCACAGAACTGTCAAATCTGACATGAATAAATTATAGCACAAAATTTCAACGAAAAACTTAATTTTTTATTAATTGATACAAATAACTAATAAAATATATAATACAAACGAAATGGCAGATTTAAGAACTCTGAAAATTTCATTTAATGCAAGTCGAAGCGATTACAATAAAGCGAACATTTTTCCAATAAATAATAATTGCGGCCGACATTTGTGCATCTTGTTTACTAGTTGCTAAGTAACGCATTCATTATTGCACTGCGGGTAAAATATGTTTTCATTAATTAAATTATTGAAATGACATTAAAATATTACTCATAAGAATATATTCTTTGAAATCCTTTACGATTGAAGATAAAATTTTGTAAGGCACATGTGTAAAAAGTTTCTTTATTGCACTCCTGGCTTTAAAAAAACTCGCTCGTTCCTCGGTCGTGTTTTTAAACGCCAGTTCGTGCAATAAAGCATCACTTTTTACACTTGTACCTTAAATAACTATTATCTACGATCGTACAGAAAGTAGACGCTTTTTCCATAATTTTTCATTGTAAAAGTGGCTTTTTAAAGCACTAGTGCTTTTTTACGTTTTTATTGCACGGTAATGTCAAACTGTTTTAATTGCACAGAAATATCAAATTTGACAGATGAATATGTTATAGCACAAATTTTCGACGAAAAACTTAATTTTTTATTAATTGTTACAAATAACTAATAAACTATAAATAAAATATATAATACAAACGAAATGGCAGATTTAAGAACTCTGAAGATTTCATTTAATGCAAGTCGAAGCGATTACAATAAAGCGAACATTTTTTCCATAAATAATAATGGCGGCCGACATGTGTGCAACTTGTTTACTGGTTGCTAAGTAACGCTTTCATTAGTGCACTGCGGGTAAAATATGTTTTCGTTAATATTCTTTGAAATAGTGTTATCATAACATATTGCATTTTAAAATATATTTTAATTGACAACAACAAATAATAGGATGTTTAAGAAGACTACTATGTCGAATGTGTACCCTTTTATCTTTATAGATTTAAATATAGTGATTTTATTACATTGGGTTAAAATTCATTAAAGAAAATTATTTTTCATTTGAACCAAATTTAAAAAATATACAGGGTGAGTTTTTTTCGATGTTCTCTATGGGGATCTCGGAAACTATAAGAGATAGAGAAACGGTTAAATGGGGAAAGAAGTGTAGATTTACGAGACGAATAAAATTCCACTTTCAAAGTTTTCAAAAAAGTCAAGGGTAACTAGATATTTTGAAAAAAGTAAAAAGGGTCAATTTTTTCAAATCAATATATTTCGGTTATTATAACAGATAAAAAAAAACTGTAAAGGACAAAGTTTTAGATAATTTTATGCAGATTAATAAAAAATAATCAGAAAATTTTTATCGCCATTATTTTCCGAGATATGACGCTAACTTACATTTTTTTAAATGGAAACCATAGTTGACTGTGACCTCATTCAAAAGGTAATTTTTTTCTCTTTAATCCAATATGGCATACGACATACTTATTTCTAAAAATGAGTGAGTTATAGTCATTTTAAATTTTATTATAAATAAAAAATGGGTAGCCATGAAAAAGGTGAAAGTAAAACAATTGCAGTTGTTTATAATATTAGCAATATTGTAATTATTACTTTTACAGAGATAAACCAAAATAAAACAACAGCATAAAGTAATACTGTAATTATCAATATATCAATGGGAGAGAATTTTTAATATTAAAAAAATATGGTCAGTGCTCACTATTAATACTATTATGACATAAATTATATCTTTTTACAATTGAATTTATGGCTTTTTGGCTATTCTCATGTAAATTGAATTATATGTTTAAATAACAACTAGTTTATGATCCTCCACAGATTGATATGATTTTTCATATACTTTGTTTTTTACATAACCCCACAGAAAAAATTCTAAAACGCGCAGATCGGGAGATCTAGGTGGCCCTGGGATTGGTTTATTTCTTCCCACTTATGAGTTAAGAAAAGCATCATTTAAATAATTTGTAAAGCCAACATGTTATGAAGTGGAGCACAGTCATATTGGAACCATTTCAATCTTGCTTGTAATGATAAATTTAAACAATCGAGCGTATCTTCAAATGTTTTCTGAAGAAAATGAAAGTAATCATTTTCACTTAGTGAGCTTTCAAAAATATATGGACCGAGAATTATTAATCCAAACACACCATGGATTAAACCCAAATTTAATTTGTAGTTTTCTCTGTAAAACTTCTCGTGGATTCTCTTAAGTTCATCTATATTCATTGTGGCGATGAAAAATACCACAATTAGTAAATCGGGATTCATCTGTTCATAATATTTTTGTAAGAAACGTATTATCCTCTTGACAAATGGGTTTATACCACATACAGAAGGCCATTTGATAATTGCAAAATTATTATTCTTATGCTGGTTTTTAATTTTTATTTAACTTTGTAGAACTAATAATTACAATATTGCTATTATTATAAACAACTGCAATTGTTTTACTTTCAACTTTTTCATGGCTACCCATTTTTATTTATAATAAAATTTAAAATGACTATAACTCACTTATTTTTAGAAATAACTATGTCGTATGTCATATTGTATTAAAGAGAAAAAAATTACCTTTTGAATGAGGCCATAGCCAACTATGGTTTCCATTTAAAAAAATGTAAGTTTGCGTCATATCTCGGAAAATAATGGCGATAAAAATTTTCTGATTATTTTTTATTAATCTACATAAAATTATCTAAAACTTTGTCCTTTACAGTTTTTTTCTATCTGTTATAATAACCGAGATATATTGATTTGAAAAAATTGACACTTTTTACTTTTTTCAAAATATCTAGTTACCCTTGACTTTTTTGAAAACTTTGAAAGTGGAATTTTATTCGTCTCGTAAATCTACACTTCTTTCCCCATTTAACCGTTTCTCTATCTCTTATACTTTCCGAGATCCCCATAGAGAACATCGAAAAAAACTCACCCTGTATAAATCATAATTGAAAATTCCTAGATTATTAGTTGTACAAAATTAATTAATTCTTGTTTATGTTACTTATTCCCTAATAAAGGAAGATAAGAAAAAATAATAATTATCTGAAAATAACAAAATACCTTGAAACAAATATACCCAACCTTCTTATTCAACGACAATGTGTTAAACCAATGAATTATTTCAGCTATCAATACAGCAGCTATGGATATGTTATCTGGTGGTGAATCCGTGAAAATTTCACGTAAACCAGAAATTATGGCCGATGCTGCCTATGCAATCTTGATCCAAGATCCCACTAAAGTAACGGGAAACTTTTTCATCGACGAGCAAATACTCTTCAAACATGGTATTACTGATTTCGATTCATACGCTAATGATCCAACCCAGGAACTATTGCTCGACTTTTTCTTATCGGATGAAGAGGCTAAACCTGTGGTTGCCTCCAAGACCAACACAAAGACTGAAGTCAAATCGGGGAGTCCTAAAACAGTGCCAGATATTTTCGATAGGATTAAGGCTACATTGTCTGAGGAATTGGTTAATAACACAAAGGCAATTTATGCTTTTCATGTCACTGGAAAGGAAGAAGGAACTTGGTAAGATTAACTATCTTGTTTGTGGTGGCTTTATATAAGACAATTAATTTCGAAGATAAGAGATTTTAATATTTCCTAAAATGTATTATTATTACTTTTGTTAAATATTTGTTAATATTCACACAATCTATTTTTACCTTGAATTTAGTTAAAAATTAAATCAACTAATTTGCATAACATTATGCAAACTAAATGTACCTAACTATGTGGCTTTTACATACCCAGCTGTTTTAGCATATTTGTTTTTAAAATGTTAATTGTTTATTTTTACATGTTAAAATTCATGATTAACTCCTACTGTTTTTCACTGTGCAGCAACTCATTAGAATGGTAGAAAAAATAATGGAAGAGAAAGGAAGTATGTATGCAGTGTTCTTAGACTTGAAAGAGCCGTATGATTCGGTACCGAGGGGAAGATTGGTAGAATGTTTGAAAAGAAGATGGGTGTGTGAGGGGGTGGAGTGAAATAATTTATGGAAAGATTGTATTTTTTGTTTGTTTGTTGTTTTTGTTTAGAATGTAGTTTAGTAGACCTAAGTTTGTATGATTAAAAATGACAAACAAAGGTTTTAAAGGTATATAATTTTAATTTATTTTAGGTATTTAGATTTGAAAAACGGTTCAGGACAATGTGGCAAAGGAGAACCACCACAAGCACCTGATGCTACTCTTAAGATGGATAGTAAGCATTTCTTTGACATGTTCACTGGAAAAACAAAACCAACAACTGCTTACATGATGGGCAAACTTAAGATATCTGGTAACTTGCAGAAGGCTCTTAAGCTCGAGAAACTGATGGGAAAGCTCAAGTCTAAACTATAAGACTGTTTACCTATTAAAAAAGAGTAATATTTTTTATAACTGTTATGTCTACTCACACATATGTAAAATAAAGTTTTTGTATTATTAATTAAATATTTGTCTTGATTCTATGTATTGTTTCAATAAAGTTGTTATTATTATTTCTCAATGTTTTATTCTAGAGATTTATCATATTGACTGGCCATTCTAGTATTACGATATGGGTATTTTTATACATTTATTTTAACATAATATTAAGGGTGAAAAATACAGATTTAAATACACTACTTGAGTTTACCACATAACTACAGATCAGTAAAAAAATAATATTCCAAAGATAAGTTATATAATTCATGTTGTGACTTTATGACATAAAAAAGGCCATATTTGGCCAATCATTTCTTGAATTATCTTCAAAAGAGTCATCATGAAAATGCAAGAACACAGTTTTGTGTATTGAAGCCTTTCCATATGCATTCTAAATGTTAATAGAAAATTATTACTTATCTAAATATTATTCAGCTATTTGAATGGAACAGCTCTTTGCTTAGAGTTTAAGCTGACAGCATGATTACACTCTTTGCATTAGCAATATTTTTGTAAATTCTATGTGTTCATATAACATTTACTTGATTACATGCTTGTCCATGCAATAATTAATAATAGTGTGATTGATTTAATTAGTAAGCAAGAATGATTTATTCTGCCAAATAATAATAATTCACTTGATTGTGTTATTAAGGTATGATTTAAAAATATAAAATCATTAATAATAATTAATAACACCTTTCATTCTTTCAAAATCGCTTTAAAATTTATTACAAGATTATTAACCGTCTTTTGTTATAGAAAACTGTCGGGCCTAACCATTTTCGTCACTGGAGCGAGTCGAGGAATCGGGAAAGCGATTGCGTTGAAAGCTGCCAAAGATGGAGCCAACATCGTAATAGCAGCAAAAACAGCAACACCACACCCGAAATTAGAAGGAACAATATATACCGCAGCTAAAGAGAGTATGGTTAAACTTATTTAATATATTAAATAAGAATTGTCCCAACAGTACTATATACTGCTTCATTTAACTAAATTTGGCATAAAATATAGTCATACATACATCAAAATAAAGTTAATGCAGAGGCTTATGAGGTCCACAATATACAATTACACATAATGAAAGCTCCCAATTTTGCAAACAATTAAATTCATATTTGTTTCTGTTTTTCTAAATATATATGTTTAATTATATGTCATAAATATTACTTACAAAATGTAATGTTAGTAATTATATCATCTAAATAAATGAATTTGTAATATTTCGTAATATGTATTACAATAGTTATTAAACAAAAATACAATTTCATAGAAGAACGCCATAATCACAAATTTCTGACATTTTGATACACCGTGTACACCAAAATATGAAAAAAAAAGTTTTAGAGAATTTGAATTTTACAAGACATTTTCATAGTATATATTAATGTTTAAAAATCAATTATTAGTTGCTTACTTTTTTATAGTTGAAAATGCCGGAGGGAAGTGTTTACCATGTATCGTAGATGTAAGGGATGAAGGCCAAGTTCGTGACGCGGTTCAGGCCGCAGTGAAAAAATTTGGAGGTATCGACATCCTGGTAAATAATGCGTCCGCTATATCACTTACCTCAACAGAAAACACGGAAATGAAGCGTTATGATTTGATGCACAGCATTAACACTAGAGGTACTTTTTTGGTGTGAGTATTATATAAGTTATGCATATTAATTCATATTGACGAAAAACTCAATATCTATTTTGGAAGTATATGTGATATTACTATTGTAAGAAATTGAATGTTAAACCCCATTCAATATACCATTTACGTATAATTATAACGTTTATTCATATTTCTAGTAATTATACTTGAACAATGTATGTACTCTAAGACAGTCAAGGGTGGTAAAAACGAAAACCCTACAAGAAAATTCCTGTTTTTGTCAGGGACTTTAATGATTATAAAAAGATGATGTGGGTTTATAACTATCTTGAAATTAAAAATCACCTTGTTTAAGTTTCTCAGTCAATCAATAAAGACCAATTTTCAGCAAATTATCTGAGAATTTACTTTATGTCGTTATAGAACTAAGGAATGCTTACCATACTTAAAGAAAAGTAAACATGCACATGTGTTAAACATTTCTCCTCCTTTGAACATGAAACCAAAATGGTTTGAAGGATTTGTGGCATACACTATGGCTAAATATGGAATGTCAATGTGTGTTTTGGGAATGTTCGCAGAGTTCAAGCCATTCAACATTGGTGTTAATGCATTGTGGCCTAGAACAGGTAAATATTAACCAATATCGTTGTATTTAAATTTGATGTACATTACATACTAAAATAACTAATACCTGCAATAAATAGAGATCTAAACTCGAATAGAATTATTATTTTTATTATTATTATTAATTTTTTAAGTCTGAAAAATCCGTTTAAATATTGACTATGTTGTCTGAGAAATATATGGATCATAATAAGCTTATTTTAATATGTCTAACTTATGCTAAGCTGACAATATCAATTGTAAACTAAGTTTTTGCAATCAAAATCATTAAAATTGATATTTCAATATTATTTATCTCTCTTGTACACTTTTCAGCCATTTATACAGCAGCAATTGAAATGTTGTCGGGGAAAGAATCGGCGAAGTTTTCACGTAAACCGGAAATTATGGCTGACGCAGCTTATCACATACTTACACAGGATCCTAAAAAGATAACAGGAAACTTTTTTATAGACGAAGATGTCCTCGTTACTGCTGGTGTTACTAACTTGGATCAATATGCCTGTGATCCTACCAATAAGGATATGCTGCATGTCGACTTCTTTTTAGAGCAAGATGAGAAATCACATTTATCTTCAAAACTATAATTTTGTTGTACAACATAAAGGCGTAAGCATTTATATGCTATGTGGAAATTCATATGTGAGGTTATTTTAATATATTCATCAATACGTTTGATATTCTTTATATCTCGAGAGGTTGTAGTAAGATCTATACTTCCTCAAGTATGAATTTTTACTCTTAATTATTATTATATCATTATATGGTAAAAGGTAATAGGTATCAATTGTACAAATTAAATTAACATCTATTTTAAATTGATATGTATATTTGGTGTACGACAAATAATATTTTAAGATATGTAGTTTAAAGCCTTTGACATATTTACCTATTTTTTGCTACATAGAATAAACCCACTAAAAATCAGATTACATTTTTGAAAGATGAGATAGTTTAGTACAAAGTGAGTATATTTAATTTATTAATGATTCTTATAAACGAAACTAGTTGCTTGCAGAAGGGTGCAAAATAAGGACTATATCTCATTATTCGTTCAGTATTGCATTCAAAAAACGGTAGGACTCGGGTCTGGTTATGAACTGCTGGACTTTATGACGGTTTTGGGAAGAGCGTTCAGACGTACTCGAAGTAACTCTAGATGGTTATACTAAGGTCCACAATGGTGCCGTATAGAGGAATTTGGTTGGACGGCAAGCTGACGTGGGAACCACATTTCAAAATAAAATGTAAAAAAGCACTGGTCTGGTGGCCTCTGCCTTCCACCTCTCGACTTATACGTAGAGGAGATGGCTACGGCAGCACTTTGGTACAAAGGAGGCAGGGCTGGGCTGGTAGACACTGTCACCTCTTAGAGGAGGCTGTCAAGAAGACACCCTTGCTTGGAAGGAAGACAGACAATTCGCCACCATGCTACGTCTTCAAAAGACCCTAATGTATCGACAAAAAAAAACGGGAGTGTAGAGGGTGGGGAAACCCTTCGAATTTACACCGATGGTTCTAAAACCAAAAGAGAATCCGGGGCGGGTATTTACTCGCAACAAATGAACCTATCAGTAGATATACCCCTAAAGAAGCACACAACTACCCTGCAAGCAGAGATCGATGGCATCATCCATGGGGCAAAAGAAATCCTATACCGTGACATCCGTGATAGGAACATCCAAATCCTTACAAACAGTAGGGCAGCAATACTAGCAGTGAGTGGTCAAGATCACCTCAAGACTAGTAAAAGTCACAACACCCTGAAACAAGCAGCATAATCAAACAGTATTGAGCTGCGATGGGTCAAGGAACACAGTAATGAAGAAGGCAACAGCAAGGCAGACGAGCTGGCGCTGACTGGATCGGCTCTCAGTGATACCACGGACGAACCCCCGATCGCGTCAACACCGAAATGCCTTACTGACAAACAGAACACTCTCAAGACGCTAAAACAACATTGGGACAACACCTCAGGCTGCAGACAGGCCAAGGAAGCAATGCGCTCACCCAATCTGAAAACAGCTTAATACTATCTGCGACTGTCCCGGGGGAATCTGCCTCTTATCACAGGTATCCTTACGAGTCACTGTCAGCTAAAGAAACACTTGTTTACTATGGGTCTGGTGGAAAGCCCCCTATGTAGAGCATGTGAAGAAGAGGACGAGACAGTAAACATGTGTTAACCACCTGTCCAGCTCTCGCCCACCTTAGAGAGTCCATGCTAGGGGAGCTCTGGCCGAACATGGCCAACATTAAACGTTGTGCTGTCTTTTGCTCGTCACCTTGAGTGGCTAAATGAGTGATAGAACAACAGTGGACTGTCCCAGCCAGCAGGGCTCAACGGGCCTAGTGAGGCCTAGGTGCTCTAGTCAATGATTTGATCACCGTTGGCAAGCTCGATCCAGATCCAGAAGAGTCTAATTAGGCTCTGGTACTTGTAGCAAGTCTTCCTATTTTAGGCTATAATATTAATTTCGACTTGGCCTTCGCGGATCGTTGTGTGTTTACAATCAAGGTCAGCACTTGGATCCTCCTGTATTTGTTCCAGGTCCGGTTCCTAAGTCCATTCAGCTGGGATAATCATGTGTTACTTAGGACTGTTACCACCGACTAACTGTTTATTTAATGATTATTTAAAATCACTCATCGTTTTATATCCCATTACGATTTTTTTAAATATTCTATACTACTTCATAAACTTATTTCTAAGATTATTTCTAAGATGAGTTATGTTACACAAACATTAACACCTCATATTTCAGATACGTACATATAGGATGTAGTGTGTTAGTTTAAGCATCATAAAATTAGGGAATTAGGGCGTATGAGTACGTATTTTGTGAGGATCTTCTCCACAAGAATAACTTATAAATCCCCATTATTGTCACTACAATTTCACGACCGAATGAAATGAATGAATGAATGCAGCTAAGACGTAAACGTGCCAAATGGACGATAATTATTTATGGTACGGAATGACTTAACAATGCGATATACCGAACATCCAAAATCTGGTGCCCAGACAGCAGATTCTCAGAAATCCGGGTAATTGGAGCCATAAAGGAAGCCTTTTGTAAAATTCTGGTGAAATGGAAACAAAGAAGCCTACGACCATTCGACATTACATTACTTTCCTCATTAAACGAAGAAGATAACCGAATAGGCCGCGAATCAACTCACGATCCCTTCGACACCTCGAAATTCATGGATCCGACGTCGTGGCCTCATCTCACACGGGTAGTAGATTACCACGAATCATGAGAGATGATCGTCATATGCACATGCAATTAGTTATAAATATGTCTGCTGTTTTTAAAAGACGTTATATGAATCCACCAAATCAGAGCGTATTTGATAATATGGAATTAATAAAACTCATATCTACCCTCGAACATTTAATTTCTTTTGGTCAATCCAAACGAGAAAGCTTTATTTTTACCTAGTCTTTGAGGAGATGAATTATGTAAATATAATTAACTTCATTAAAAGTGTTACCAGCCATTCAAATACACTAAAGTTATCACTAATTGTGAATTTGATAAGAAAAAATAGTAAAATAAAATAGTTGAGAATGTTGTTTTTTAGAATTGTCAAGTGTTTTTCAAATATGTACTTTCGTGCTAATATTCTTAGCTGTAGAAACTTTTGTATAATTATTGTGCATATATAACATATGAATGAGTGGCTAACATGTTAAGTCTGTCTGTGTTCAAAGTTACGTCTCGCTGGTATTGACTGCGCTGTTTTTGTAAGTGTTTATAATATTCAAGAAAATAATTAACGCCGCCAGTTATGAAGTTGCGATATTCATCGTCAATTGAAGGACTTGTATGGAGAAAATTTTATGGACAAGACTTATTTGCGCTGTTGACTTAATTTCAACTTAGGAAGATTACAGGTGAACTTCTCATCATCCACCCTATAATCCAATCTCGGATCCTTTAGACTAAGATCTCAGAGAAGGAATATGAAGCTGAGATTCAAAAACTATAGTGGAGGTGACTAATGTTCTTTACAATTAAACGTTAATATTTTTTTAAATATTCAATTTTTTTTTAAATCTATAATCCTAAAAGGATAAAGACCCTAGTTTAGTTACGCAATTTTGAAAGTATTTTACTTAAACTAGATATACAGATTGATTTGCTCCACTGAAAAATAACAAACAAATAATTAATATAAATACATACCTTATTATTTGTTATATAAAAAGTGTCATTCTCTTGTCTTTAGGTTATTTTTTTAATCGTCTTTATTTATGTATGGTTAGAAGTAGTAAACGTAGTATATTCCTTAAACAAGTAAATACTTTCTTCCACAATATTAAGTCACACACCCTAATTAAAAAAAAAAAATTGTAACGAAAATAAGTTAAATTTAATTTATTATTCCTGTTTCAATAATGGGATACTTTCTAGGGTTAAAAATACACATATAAATGGATACTTTATTAGTAATTCACATTTCAACTATACATAAATTAATAAATATTTAAAATCACCCACATTAGGTCCTGTTGTACTTCATAAAATCGATGCCGGTTACTTTAGATAGCCACGCAATATAAGCAGACACTCGAGTATAAATGGAGTGGTTAAAACCAACAGTGCAGATAGGCAGAAGAGCTAATCTACTAGTTATGCCGATTTGATATAATTTGCCATCGCTATACATAGTTAAAGGGCCTCCGCTATCACCCTAAAATTTAAATAATACCTATACCTTAAATGCAACAAAACGTATATGAGTTACATATATTGTTAAATAAGATTAAGTAAAGTTAAACATCACTTTCTTAATGTGGTTTTAGCAACTAGAATAATTTAATAAATATATTATATAATAATATGCTATTGTAATAACATTTTTGTGATTTAACAGGTGAATATTTGCATTTGAATGGTTACAAAAGCAGACAATCAATACGTTGTTTTTGAGGTCGCATGACCGACCTAAACCAGTTTCCGCGAACCAACTCCCCCCAAGCTACGGTGTACATACATCGTGCTAATAGCTGCATGGGACAGGGTAGTGAGCCTTCTGTGTGTATCGGGGCATTGCGTACATCGACCAGTTATTTCCTCCGTACTCGTGGGAACAGTAATGGACCACCAAAACTTAAAAAAACAAAGAAACCTTAGGGGGCTCTTCGGAGAGCCCTACCTCCCCTGGTGCCGCCACGGCTAAACCCGAACGACCTAAACAGCGTTCGGGGGCGGCCAAACGACGCCAAAGGAGAGAGAAACTCGCCCAGAGGTCAGGAATACCTAAACGAAACCTACCTCAGGGAGAGCAAGCGTTAGGGAAGGGGACGCATCCGCGATGCCCTTCACTAACGTCAACACCCGGCTCGCCAGGGACTCAGAAGCGAAACTTGTCGACTGAGAGCACACCCCCGGGACTCCACAAAAGACCGGCAAAGAGGACCTTCAGCGACATCCTGACGGGAATAGCGCTCGCCATAATACCGAAGGGATTCCCTGAGACGAGCATAAATGCAAAGGAAGCCGAGGCTATTAAAGCCTCGATAATCCGGAGCATTGATGCTATGGTGAAAGGACAAGCCTCACCAAAATTTCAGGAATGCCTTCCCTTAACAAGGGAATAGTAAAGGGGTTAAACATACAGGGCAGGCGACTGATTGTCGCCGAACCTATGTGTAACCCTTGTACATGTATAATAGTAAAACATGAACTGATACAAATGCCATGGTGGGACATATGTTGCAGAGACCTAGTGGCAGTCCGGTTGGAAGTAGTGGAAAGGGGGACGCGGAGGGAGTTTATACTCGGATCCGGTTACCTTCCATACGACCAACCAGGACCACCGCCGCCGGATGAGGTTCAGCGGCTGATACATAGCGGGAGCCATAGGGGAATACCGCTGATCCTTAGATACGAGGCCAATGCACACCACATCATATGGGAGAGCACGGATATCAATCCAGGAGATGAGAAATTATTATATTTAATCTTAGAGAATGACATTGAAATAGCAAATATTGGAAATGTACCCACGATCGTAAACGCGACGCGAAGTAATTGACATTACACTTGCCTCTCGCAAAGCAAGTGAAACGGTAAAACAATGGCATGTATCTGACGAAGGATCACTCTCAGATCATCGATATATACGATTCGATATCGAATCAGAAGAAACATCGGAAATCCAAAACAGAAATCCGATCAGAACTGACTGGGACCTATACAAAGAGGTACTAGCCAGCCGAATCGGGGACTGTCCAACCATAGCGAGAACAACGCATGAGTTAGAGCTCATGGTGCAAAGCGTCACGGACTCCATCAATACTGCTTTTGAAGCAAGCTGCCGAAGAACTACCAAACCTACCTCAAGGGCAAGGGCAAGCACCAGGAGACTATTTAACATAGTCAAAAGAAACGGTAATTGGGCGCAATACAAAACGGCCCTCACGGAATACAACAATGCCATCAAAAAAGTCAAGAGAGACCCTTGGCATAAATTCTGTGGGGACATAACCCACAAGCTCTTCTCAAGACGCTCAGCAAAGATCCCGCTGGAAACATCAGCTCACTGGAGACCAAAGATAGAAAGTACACTCGATAGAAGAAACTCTGCAAGTACTACTGCAGACGCACTTCCCGGGTTCTGCAATACTTGACAATCCTGTTTCTGAGGACCTATGCGAGCCCAACATAGGGGCTCCAAAACGGGACTGGAAAATAGCGAAAACGATAATCAAACCAGGTGACGTTGAGTGGGGAATTAACACGTTTAAACCATTTAAATCACCAGGTCCTGACAGGATATATCCTGTAATGCTACAAAAGGGGGTAGCAACGCTGACGAAACCACTAAGTGATATCCTCAGAGCAAGCCTCGTTCTTTCATACATACCAAGCAGCTACCGGACTGTAAAGGTGGTATTTATACCTAAGCTAGGGCCCAGGCTAAATCTTACGGACCAATCAGCTTGTCATCATTTATTCTTAAGCTACTAGAAAAACTAGTAGACAGGCACATACAGGAAGGAGTCTAAAAAGACTCACCACTACACCGTCAACAATATGCCTACCAAGCGTGAAAGTCATGCGAACTAGCAATCCACTAACTAACTAGTGAGCAGATGAGAAAGGACCCTATTATGCAAAATATTTGGTTAGGGGCCTTTCTGGACATTGGAGAGGCGTTTGACAACACAACTTTCAATTCCATAGCAACAACAATGGAGAGAAGAGGGATTAATCCGCAAGTCCGACTATGGGTAAACAAGATGCTCAGAAGCCGGACTGTAACAACTACCCTATATGGACAAAGAGCAGAAGCGTTAGTCGCTGGAGGGTGCCCGCAGGGAGGTGTTCTCTCGCTGCTCCTGTAGTGCCTCGTCATGGACGACCTTCTACTACTACTCGAAATCCATGGCATATATGCACTAGGGTATGCAGGTGGCCTGATCATTCTAGTAAGCGGAATGTTTGAGACCATTTTATCAATCTTGATGCTGAGGGGACTAAATACCGTAGAACGATGGTGCAGGAATGAAGGGTTAACTGTAAACCCGGTCAAAACGGCGATCGTCCCCTTCACTAGGAGACGAAAAACCTATGACATAAACTCACTACATATGTATGAAATGGAAGTCCCAATCAAAAATGAAGTAAAATATCTAGGTGTCATACTTAATACCAAATTAAACTTCAACTTCCACCTAGAGAGCATCAGCAAAAAGGCCATGAGAGGACTTTTTGCGACCAGAAAGATGGTAGGACGCACATGGGGACTGAGACCCATTATGACCAAATGGCTCTACACTGTGGTCATAAGACCTATAGTGACATACGCGGCACTTATTTGGGGCGAAAAGACCCAAACCAAAAGCGCAGCAGTAAAACTCGAAAGAGTGCAAAGGCAGGCGTGTCTGCTGATAACTAGGGCAATGAAGAAACGCCCACAGCAGCCATGGAACACAAAATATCGCTACCACTACTACATCTGTTTGTTATGATGGAAGCTAGACAGGCAGCCTATAGGATGCACATAAATGGACACATTTTAAATGTGGGGTCATCAAGACCAGCAACATTTAAAGTACTACAAGAAAAAGAAATTCTAAAAATGAGATCCGATTTCACTAAAAACGTACACCCATCCCGCAGATTCAAAACAATCATACCACAGCGGAGTGAATGGACAAATGGAATATACCCGGGAACGAGTTTAGGAACCATCTAGTACACAGACGGGGCCAAAAATACTAAAGGAACCGGGGCTGGTATCTATGGAGGGTTCAACCAGTGCAAACAATTCGCGATCGCTCTGGGGAAACATGCCTCCATTTTCCAGGCCGAAATAGCTGCCATTGACTGCTGTGCTCATTACGTAACGGAGTTGGGACTTAACAAAGGACCAGTTACCATTATGACGGATAGCCAGGCAGCCTTAAAAGCGCTATCTTCGCCGATAGTACAGTCCAGGCTGGTGATGACCTGCATAAACTGACTGGACGCACTGGCGTCTACAAGAAAAACACAGCTAGTATGGATACCCAAGGACCAATGAATTATTGTACACTTGGGGGCCGACTTGCTAGCCAAACAAGGGGCAACGGGTGAATTCGTAGGACCTGAACCCGCTTTCGGTATACCACATAAAACCGGAAAGGAAATAATCCGACGCAAACTAGCTGAGAAGCAAAAAAGGCATAGCATAACCAAATCGGAATGAAGCATACGAAACTCTTCCTAGATAGTCCGGCAACTGACTAAAGCTAAAGCTGTCAAGACTGAGTAGACTGAAACTAAAAAAATCACAGGACTAGTCACTGGGAACTGTGATCTGAATAAGCACAAACATAGAATGGGAATTGAGAAAAACCCTTTATGCCGTGGGTGTTGGGAAGAAGAGGAAACTCCCCAACACCTACTGTGTACTTGTGAAGCATACAAAGGATAATGCATGGCGAAATTCGGGAAGCCTATGCTTCTTATAGAACAACTAACCCCTGGCAGAAACTCCTGGACTTCTTAGAAGACACAGGAGTATACAGGGAGTAAAACATCCAGAGGCGCACAGAAGGACCACGGAGACCACAGTGCAGGGACGCTAAGCGACGCGATACAACCTCATGTTAAGAAGAAAAAAAGAGGTCGCTAATTAAGTATTTGCTTTGGAGTAATTAATGTACATTTTTAATCACAAAAAAATATGAAAAATTTGTTAGTTATCTTTAATTTTCGTTAAAAATTTTGTGAATAATTATTTCGGTAAAAGTTTTACTGAAAGTTGAATAGATCTCTTGCAAATTTAAGCCAAGCTTAAATTTAAAGAAAACTTCTTTCAGCTTAAAAGATTCAGGCGCCCAAAACCTACAAGGATATAGAATGCACTTGCGGCAAGTTCGAGATGTCTTTGTTACAGCAATAGGACGTGTGGTTTCTAGGCAAACGCTTAGTCGAAGAGTTCTTGCCATGGGCCTTTATACGTTCCGTCCATTTTTGGGTACTACCGATGACTCCGCTGCACAAAGCTCGTCGTTTGGAATGGTGTCAAGCCAAATTCAACCGAGATGTAGAGTGGAAATTCATTTGCTTTAGTGATGAGTACAGATTCTACTTAGGGACCCATGATGGACCTCTAGCATTATGATATGAGGTGCTATATGTCTTGGAAGTAGGTCCTCATTGATGTTTATTAGGGGTAGTTAACAGCCTAACGGTACATCGCTGAAGTTCTACAACCTGTTGCAATACCATACATTGTGACTATCCCAAACGCCATTTTTCAGCAAGACATCGCCAGGGCATATACAGCCCGTCAAACCATGGACTTATACAAAATTCTGGCGTAGAGCTTTTAGATTGGCCTACAAGATCCCCTGATTTATCGCCAATAAATAGAACATGTATGGCATAGCATTGGAACAACACTTCAGCGATTGCCATAGCCACCAAGAACTTTGGACCAATTGCGCATCTGTGTTCAACAGGATGGGACCGCTTGCCACAAGAAGACATCAACCACTTGATTCGGTCTATGCCTCGCTGAGTTAGAGAGTGCTACAACAATTACTTTGAAAATGACGAGTAGTAAATATTCTTTTGTCAAACTTTATCTTAAATTGCTTTCTATTATGATATTATAACATTATTGGGAAAGAATATATTGCTTATTATATAATTAAATTATGCAATGTCTAACTAGCTTACCTTACATGCCTTCCCTTGTTCCACGGTAGACGTGCCACAAATTTCCATGTTGGCGTATTGGGCGTCGTTATAACACTTTTGGTATTTATTTATGCGGAGGGTCGCTTTCCGCAGTTTTTCTGGTGCCTGGTAAAAATCTAAAAGAAATAGATTTCCCAAAATGTCTACTCTTTGAGCAACTTCAAAACTTCATTTACCATTTATTATTCCAAAACCTGTAACATATGCTGTATTCCCAAGAAGATCCTCTTGGTTATTTATGTGTAGCTTTACTAACTGCACGTTGTTACCTTTAATGCGTATTTGTAATTAATATTAGATATAATCGCTTATAAATATATTGGTTTTACATTTTTGTTTAATAGTATAAACGAAATATAAATTGGAATATTCTGGATAACACTTTTCTTTTTATTCAAATGAAAACAATTAACTTTTTAATACAATTATTTATTTTACAGTAGTGACTAGGTTCGATTTCACGGTGATCATTATCAAACTATAAATAAATAATGGTTTAAAAAGTTAATTTATTTCTTTATTGTAATTATTAAAATGTGTCACTAGGTAAAGAAAAAAAAATGTTTTAATTGAGTAGTAATATTCTAACCTAACACAGATCTTACCTAATTTAGAGGACTTTCGTAGTTTAATTAATCCAATATCGTTCCTTCCACCACTGCTTAAGTACCGTGGATGAATTTTTACAAATCTCGCCCTGATAATTTGGGCTCCTCTTGCGCTTCTAAAAACACTCCCTAGAGCAACGTAAATGGAGCTCCTGAAAATCAACATAAAAGATTGTATCGAATTTTATTTAAGTATGAGGGAAATGCAATACATTTTTTGAATGTAATCTTTTAAATATATAATTGTCTTCATAAACAATTCCTAGTATTTGAAACTAATTATTATTATAAAATATTAAAAATATATTTAACATGCTTAAATGTAACCTTTAACCTTCGGTTAGATATGTTTCTAATTATTCATGAGGGTCGTATTTTAATGTTTGTGGATACCGTGATTGTTTGTAATGATTTCTGTTAGTGTGTTGGTATATTGATTCAAATGTGAATTTTAAATTTTGGAATAAATAAAGTTTTACAATAATTTAGCTGGAAGAACTTGAAAAAAAAAATGAGATACTTTAGAAAGAGAAATGGAAGTAAAAAGTAAATTCACAAAAGATGTATCTATTCCAACTATTAACAATAATACTGGACACGTAGAATATTTTAAGTTGCCTAAAATCTCTTTGCCATCATTATCTGGGTGATTTGATCAACGGACTTCATTAATTCAAGTCTAATATTGAGTTCATGGTTTCATTCTATTTTAAACATGCCTCCTCATGAGGTGTTGCCGGTTAGCGTCCCTGTACTGCGATCTCTGAGGTCCTTTTGTGCGCCTCTGGATGTTTTACTTCCTGTGTCTTCTATAAAGTCCAGGAGTTTCTGCCTGAAGATGCTCTTTAGCTATTCTACATGAAGCAAAGGCTTCCCGAATTTTACCGTGCGTTCTCGTGTATATGCTTCGCAAGTATACAGTAGGTGTTTGGGAGCTTCCTCTTCCTCCAAACACCCACGGCATAGGTCAATCTCAATTCCCATCCTATTTCTGATTATTCAGGTAACAGTGTCCAGTGACTAGTCCTGTGATTTTACTTTACTAGTTTAATTCTGCTCAGTTTTAACAGCATCAGCATTCCGATTTGGTTATGCCATGCCTTTTTATGATCCTTTGCTGGTTTTCGACGGATTATTTCCTTTGCGGTTTCATAGGGTATACCGAAAACGGGTTCAGGTCCTATGAATTCAACTGTTGCTTCTTGTTTGGCCAGCAAATCGGCCCCCAAGTATTCAAAAATTCTTTGGTCCTTGGGTATCCATACTAGCTGTGTTTTCCTTGTTGTCGCCAGTGCGTTCAGCCTGTTTATGCAGGTCATGGAAAGCCTGGACTGTATTATCGGCGAAGCTAGCGCTTTTATGGCTGCCTGGTTGTCCGTCATAATGGTAATTGGTCCTTTGTTATGTCCCGACTCCATTACGTGATGAGCCCACCAGTCAATGGAAGATGAAGGCATGTTTCCCCAGAAATCCTCCATAGATACCAGCACCGGTTCCTTTAGTGTTTTTGGCCCTGTCTGTGTACCATATGGTTTCTTTACTCGTTCCCGGATATGTTCCATTTATCCATTCACTCTGCTGTGGCAAGATTGTTTTGAATCTGCGGGATGGGTGTACGATTTTAGTGAAATCGGATCTCATTTTTAGAGTTTCTTCTTTTTGTAGTATGTTGCTGGTCTTAATGACCCAACATTTAAAGTGTGATTAGCAGATGCACCTGTCTTTACACTCTTTCAAGTTTTACTGCTGCGTTTTTGGTTTGGGTCTTTTCTCCCCATAGTATAGTAGTAGTCTGACCGCCGACGGGTGCGGACGTACGGTACGGACGTGATCATTCGAGTTAATACCGCAATAAAAAGTAATCTTCAAAATGGCCCGAGAACTGCGACCTAGGGGTGTAGAAATAATATCTTTCTTAAAAAGTGCAGATTTTAAAAACATTTAAAAAAATGCTGTTGAACAGCAAACAAAAATAATATGTAGTGAAATTAGTGACCTAAAAAATTAGATAAAATGCTTAAAACAGGAACTAAGTACACTAAAAGATGAAAATTCGACGAAAATGTGGAATCAAAATCACCGAACGTATCCAAAAAAATGGATGTATCAAAACAACCAATAAATACGGAAATACTATCGAAAACAACGACTGAAAACATCATCGAAACCAATCAAAAAATCACAAATGATGGAATCTTAACCGCCGAAGCATCGCAACAAATGAACAATCGGAAATAATAAAAGATGTTGGAAACAACTCAAATGCAACATGGGTACAGAAAGGGAAAATCCACATCTACTGCAATATACGATTGCGAAAGTGCAGATTTTAAAAACATTTAAAAAAATGCTGTTGAACAGCAAACAAAAATAATATGTAGTGAAATTAGTGACCTAAAAAATTAGATAAAATGCTTAAAACAGGAACTAAGTACACTAAAAGATGAAAATTCGACGAAAATGTGGAATCAAAATCACCGAACGTATCCAAAAAAATGGATGTATCAAAACAACCAATAAATACGGAAATACTATCGAAAACAACGACTGAAAACATCATCGAAACCAATCAAAAAATCACAAATGATGGAAACTTAACCGCCGAAGCATCGCAACAAATGAACAATCGGAAATAATAAAAGATGTTGGAAACAACTCAAATGCAACATGGGTACAGAAAGGGAAAATCCACATCTACTGCAATATACGATTTCCTGGAAAATATAATAACAAACATAGAAAACAAAGAACTAACCATTACAATATTTATACACCTCACTAAAGCATACGATTGTGTTAATCATTAAATGTTACTAGAAAAAATGGAATTAGGGGTACCGCCCTAAGCTGGTTTACGTTGTATTTGAGTGACCGCACTCAACGGGTGGTTATAGAAAAAAACGGCATTATGACCAATCTGAACCGGCTGCGGTAACTATTGGTTTACTCCAAGGGAGTCTAACAGCCCCTACATTATTTCTATTATTCATTAATGATCTGTCATATGAAATTAAACAAAATAACCATACCATAGTAAACTACGCGGATGATACAAATATTCTAGTATCAAGTAAAAACCTAGACTATTTGTTAAACGATGCAAATACTTTATTTATCCAAGTAAAAGAGTGGTTTGAAAAAATAAACTAATTATAAATGACCAAAAAAACAAATGTCCTTTTACATGGGCCAAAAAATATAACCAGCACAAAATAAGACAATGAAATCATTAATACATCACAGTCAATAAAATTCTTAGGAGTTCATCTTGACCGTGGAATGGATTGGAAAAACCATATAACTAAAACATAATATAAACTAAACTCTAGTTTATTCACTCTCCGCGAATTAGCAAAATACTTGAGTAAATCGATGGTTAAAACAGCATACCATGCAAACTTCGAAAGCATTTTACGTTATGGTATCATATTTTGGGTTAAAAATCAAATACTAAGCGAATACTCTCTTCAAAAGAGAGCGGTCCGCCTAGTATGTGGACTAAAACCACTACCCAACAAGAACGAATAATTATATATTCCCACGCCACACAAAAAAGTCCACAGAAGACGGAACACACTATGCTGCAATACAATTGTTTAATGCCCTACCAGAGCATATACAAAAGGCCAAAAGGCCTTAAAATTACAATTAAATAAATATTTAAAATATTGAATTGACGAGGCGGATACATGATGAAACTCCATAACAAATTGAAATAAAACAACACAGTTGGGAGAGTTTCACATTTATTGTTGAACACTGCAACATGTTTCGCCACACAGTGGCTTCATCAGGCAGATGAATAATAATTTAACAAATTACAGGTAAAAGCTTATATACTATTAGAACTACGGTAAGGAAGGGAGGGGGGGGCGTTGTTGTACAAAGGGGCAAATTATTTGAAAATTTACATATTTATTAAAGGAGAATTATTAACTTCTATTTGATCATTTAATAGAATACCTTTTTTATTATATTTATTAATTTCTAGTTCTTCTAACAAATTTAACTTTCGACTTTTATTACAAATGTGCAAAATTTCAAAATTATCATTAAAGGTATGCTGGTATTCGATTAAATGATTGGCGTAGGTTGAAGCAGTTTTCTGGAATTGAAAGCATTTTTTATGTTCTTGAATGCGGTCTGGAAAGCTTCGTCCAGTTTGTCCAATGTATACCTTAGGACAATCCCCACACTTTAACAAATATACGCCCGAGTTCGTCGAACTCGGACGGGGTTAAATTAAAAGATTTAAGTTTTTTGCTGATGGCAATTGATGGGGGACCGTTAAATGTTAATGAACAATATTTACTGTTTTTATCGGAATTAACCTGGATTGGGTAAACTAATTTTAAAGCTTGCTGTTTCTGTTTTTTAAAAAGGATGTTTAATATTACCTTTTGAGGAAAGCCATTATTGTTTGCTATTATTAAAATTCTATTAAGTTCGTCATTAAAATTTTTGATTGAAAGGGGAACTGTTATAAGCCTATGTAACATTCAATGTTATATGCTGCAAGTTTATGTTGGATAGGATGAAATGATTTGAAATGAATAGTGGTATCTGTATGTGTCGGCTTATGAAAGATGTTAAATTCATGCTTAATATCTGAATGTGAAATTGTTAATGTAATTTTCTTGATTTAACAATTTCACATTCAGATATTAAGCATGAATTTAACATCTTTCATAAGCTAAGGATAAATCTGATAAATCGACGAACTCGGGCGTATATTTGTTAAAGTGTGGGGATTGTCCTAAGGTATACGTTGGACAAACTGGACGAAGCTTTCCAGACCGCATTCAAGAACATAAAAAATGCTTTCAATTCCAGAAAACTGCTTCAACCTACGACAATCATTTAATCGAATACCAGCATACCTTTAATGATAATTTTGAAATTTGAAGAACTAGAAATTAATAAATATAATAAAAAAGGTATTCTATTAAATGATCAAATAGAAGTTAATAATTCTCCTTTAATAAATATGTAAATTTTCAAATAATTTGCCCCTTTGTACAACAACGCCCCCCCTCCCTTCCTTACCGTAGTTCTAATAGTATATAAGCTTTTACCTGTAATTTGTTAAATTATTATTCATCTGCCTGATGAAGCCACTGTGTGGCGAAACATGTTGCAGTGTTCAACAATAAATGTGAAACCCTCCCAACTGTGTTGTTTATTTCAAATAAATATTTACTTGAGAAGGAATCATACTCTCTACAAGAATTAAATTAGTTGAAAAGTATCTTAAGATTAATTTTATATGTACATAATTCATTAAACCTTAGCATGTATTATATTATATTTTGTAATTATACTTATATATTAATAGTTTAAGTAAATATCCTGACGCAAATTTCATTTTGTACTATTGTGACACTTTGAAATAAAGACATATTATTATTATTTTTATAAACGAGCGCCGCGTATGTCACTATAGGTCCTATGACTACAATATATAGCCATTTGGTCATACTGGGTCTCAGTCCCCATGTGCGTTCTACCATTTTTCTGGTCGCAAAAAGTCCTCTCATGGCCTTTTTGCTGATGCTCTCTAGATGGAAGTTGAAGTTCAATCTTGTATCAAGTATTACCCCTAAATATTTTACTTTATTTTTGATGGGGACTTCCATTTCATACATACGTAGTGATTTTATGTCATCGGTTTAGTGAAGGGGACGATCGTCGTTTTGACCGGGTTTGCAATTAATCCTTCATTCCTACCATCTTTCTACCATATTTAGTGCCTTCTGCATCAAGTTTGATACAGTGGTCCTAAACTTCCCGCTTACTAGAAGTAACATAAATACATTTGGAACAAATACAGATTAATTTAAAATAAGGGTTAGTCCGTCCGTTTGGACCATCGACCATCAGTCTTTGTGCCCTCCTTTGTAAATATTTAATCAAAATACGATAAATTAAAAATATCATTTGAATGCGAATGTAGTCGATCAACTAACGACCAATTTACCAAATAAATCTCCCTGAAGGATTAAAATATTTCTCGCCCGATTGACATCTCAACTTGTGTTCGCGTATTTTGAAATATTTTGGGGACTGGGAAAAGAACCCAACAATAAAAATACTTTCTGCTAAGAATCGCGTTGATTCAACTGGATCCAACCTATATAAATCACTTTGGTGCAACCATACTGGATATTAGGGCGAACAAATTCCATAAATACAAATAAAAAAGTTAAAACGCAATAATTTTTAGGCAAGAATGAGAACTTCATCTGCGGAGAGTGTTACTTTAATTAGACCGCCCTAGAATTTTGAAGTTCAATTCTGTCAGCCAGTATAAGTAAGAAGGGCAGCAATTACAAGGCGTATGTATTTTGCAGTTTTTGTTTGGTTTTCCAATAAAGCATTGTATCTAGAGCAAATCTTTTACTTGTCAACTGATGCATTTATTTCTGCTGTTAAAGATTCTTGCGCGACGCGAAAAATCCGCAAATTTATAAGGACAATGTCACCAATTTTGTGGGAGCGTAAATTTAAAGAATGTTTTGTTCTGAATAAATCGACTATTTTACTAAACTAAACGTTTATTTAACCGTTTCGTATACAAAAAGAATGGATGGTCCGAACGGTTCACTCGAGCTCGTACTGAGGTCCCAGTCCGGCCGAACCGTAGTATCTTCAATTAAAATAACTCAATACTCCATCCAATTAAGTGTTTCGTTACCATAAAAGGATGAACAATCAAAAATTGAAATTGAAAGCCAGACAATATAATCATGAACAAAAATTATCGACGTAAAGAATAACTATGATTATCAAGTCAGTGTCACTCTTTATGTAGACGCATTTATTTGCTTCTCCTAGTTGGAATCATTGGTCGAGCATAAACTGGTTGTACTTTTCGTTCCAGCATCGTGATGCCTGGTTCAATCCATATTTTGACCTTTGTAGTCTGCTTATTAGCTTCCTCTGGTACCCACCATAAAGATCATTTCGTGTAGATCTCCATGCACGAATGCCGTTCGTACATCGAACTGCAATATCTTATAATCATGTTTGACAACTCTTGCCAACAGGATTCTGATCGAGAAGATCTCATCCTAGTCGACTCCCTTTTCTTGAGAAAATCCCTTGGCATAGGCGTGGCCTTGAATTTTGGCTTGTTCAGTGTTGAATCTTTGATGGTAAAAACCCATTTCGACTCGATGACTTTCATATTGCCAGTCGTCTTTACGAGTTGCCATTCAGGTCCCGCCGAGGCTCGGCATCTCTGCTGCAGGAATCTTCATCGCCGGTCGCATTGAGCACTACACCTCGGTCGGCGGCTTGGTCTGGATTTCCAGGATACTCTTCAATGTAGTCATTTTCAGTCTTCACTGGTGTGATGCTTATTTTCACCATAATAATGTTTGCTATGAAGCTCGCTGGACACTGAAACTTGTCCCTCCTTATCCTCTGGAATGGCGTTTCTCAGGTTTGCGTCGGCTCGCTCTTCTCCATTCAGGTCCCGTCGAGGCTCGGCCATCTGTGCTGCAGGAATCTTCATCACCGGTCGCTGGGCCTCTGGAGCTGCCCGATTGAGCACTACACCTCGGTCGGCGGCTTGGTCTGGATTTCCAGGATACTCTTCAGTATCGTCATTTGAAGTCTTCACAGGTGTGATGCTAATCTGGACCGTCTTTTTCTCAGCATCGATCGTAGCGTGTTCGTCGAAAATCAGGTTTCTCGAAACCTGCACCTTCTTGTTCACTGGATCAAACAGTAGGTAGTTGTCGGAATTTCCTTCGTATACAACAAACATGAGTTTGCTGAATTTGTCATTTAGCTTGGTCCTTTGACTGTCGGGGATGTGCATGAATGCGGCGCAGCCGAACTTCTTCAGTCGTGACAATATCGGCTTCTTCCCTATGATCTCGTACGTCGTCGTAGTCCCCTTCTAGCTCGTCGGAGTCCGGTTGAGAATGTATACAGCTGTGTTTAGCGCTTCGCCCCAGAGGTACTTTGGCGTATCCATGCTGTGCATCATGGATCTGACCTTCTTCGAGTAGCTCTGCAAACCTTCATTGATTTACTCGCGACCATTGTCACAGTGCAAAGCTTTGACCTTGTAACCGTGCTGCTCCTCCACTATCTGCACGTACTCTTTCAGTCGAAAGGACATCAGATTTGTGCTTCATGGTGCTGAGAATGAGGTAAGATGTCACACTGTCCTTGAATCTTGCCGTGCAAGCAAGATTTTCATCCTCGTCACTCAGGGTTATGCCAGTTTTCACACCGTTCTTGATAATCGCTCTAATCCGCGCAAAGTTCACATGTCCAAGTGTTGAAGGCCAAGCCTTCAAGCTATTTTCTACACTTTAGTAGGCTAGGTGAGATACAACCATCCTAAACAGCATTCGAAAGACATTATTGTCATCGAGAGTTGCGCTTGCAATAAGTTTCGGGCCATCTAGGATTTCGGCCTTTTTCCCCTTTTTGACGATCGATCAAACCTTCTTGGTTACGACGGCTTTAGAAAACAAGTTTCTCTTCAAATCTGGAACGAATAGGACGTTCGTGATAACGGATTTATGCCCCGCGCCTTTAACCAATTTTTCGATCTCGATGTCTCCTTTTCCAATGACAGGTTATGACACGTTGTTCTCAAACGCGACAGTAGCCTCTCGAGCGACATCAGACATGTTGGAAAACAGCTCGGACCTGTATCTTCCGTGTTGTTGCCCCCTCCAGAAAAATTCAACGATGAATGAAGAAAACTTCTTGTATTAATTTGGTGACTTCTGCTTTGGCTTGCTCCTGCAGAACCGCGCGATGAGGCCTCTCTTCCTGTATTGGTAGGAAATAACGTTGAGCCTCTTCTCCTGCTGGTTCTGGTGGTCCGACTTCTGTTTGCTTGGTCCCCCTAATGACGGCTCGGTTTTTTTTGTAGTTTTGTGCGATTTCCACGATGAATTTCTGCCCAACAAGTCTGCAAACGGCGTTTCAAATTGCTGTTAGAGGCAAGTTTCTGTCTTCGTCGGCTAACCTAGACGTCAGATGTGCCAGCGTTACTAATAATCTTTGTCATTATCACGTCGTCACTGATAGCCTTATCAATATCCTTCAATTTCTTCGTTAGATTTTCCACATTCGCAATGTGTTGGGCTATGCTGTCATTATTTTTCATGCGATACTGGTGAAAACGTTCGATCAATTTACTCGACTCAGACCGTTGTAAATAGATGTAATCAAGCTTACCAATGAGATGACTTTTCAATTCTCAATCAAGTGATCTGCTCTGCGAGCAGTAGTCCAAGGCAGATGTTAGGATGAACATCGCCGTTGCTTCGCCTTCTGCGGATCCCCGTCAGCTGCCGGTTTCTGCTCTACCCCATAAATGATGTCGTAGGTTCCTTTTCTTCGGAGCGCACAGTTAATTTGGATATTTATTGGTTGTAGTTGCTGCCATCAAACTTGTTCAGGCTGCTTATGTCTAACTTTTCAGCTATAGTGACGTTGCTTCAATGGCACACGCACGACTCACATGTACGTCACGAGCCACACACGCTTCGAGGTTAGATCCGTGGAAACCCAAAATCTGATTCACAGCCCTATTTACACGTGTACTGGGCCCATAACATTTTGAATAAATCGACTATCTTACTGAAGTTACGTTTATTTAACCGTTTTGTATACAAAGTGAATGGATGACCCGTTCGCTCGCGCGCGTAAAAAACCAAAAGTGCCATTCCGGTGGGATCGCTGTATCTCCCTCGTCATGTAGGTGGCGCCAGCGTCGAAGCATGAAAATTCAAAAAACTCAATATTTTGAATATTTTTATTCCATTCATTGGCAACTTAGCATTTTGTACCTCCAAGAGCGTCGCATAGTCGTAAGTCTTTAGGAGGATGGAAAAATCGTACAACAGAAGTAAGTAATTGGAGAAGCAAAACTTAATTTTAAGTGTTATAGCACATTATTAGTCCCAATCGAATCAATTCTCAATCCTCGTTCTTTCTTTCCTATGACAAATGACCCAAATGATTTTTCTTTTTTGTCTCCTGGTAATTTCCTTATTGGCACCTCTTTACGCCGATGACATAGAGACTACTTACTACATCTCGAAACCAGGACAAGTAGCTATTTCAAGTTCAGCACCCAAATATTAATCAATTGATTTTGATTTGAAAAAAAGATGAGAAAAATGGAGCTACGCCCTGGAGCAGAAGAAGTCACGGGAGCCGCTACTGTCAAGACAACTGTCTATGTCCACAAGCGGGTCCTTAATCGACTATGTGCTTTTCCAACCGAGGATGCTAGTGAATGGCATGTGCTAAGACTCATCTCATGTGTTAATTTTATATTGCAACGGTTTGCAAGGAGCATGGGTTAATGGACGTCATAAATGAATGTTTTAAGAAATAGTGCTAAATCTTATTATTAATCCCAGTGACGTATCAACCAAACGGCACATATTAACAATATTTTCTGTTCAATTCCCTAATTTCTTATTCATTTGTGCTTAAACCATTCCGTGGCCCTAGTGTATTGTTTTATTTAATTAGTCACTGTAATTGGCCCTGCAGTGTGAAGCGAGTGTACCTGTTTATCCTATTTTGCCATTTACTCTATTAACAAATAGTTCAGTATGCCCAATTGTGTCTTATGTAACCTATTCATTCCACCAAATAAAATCAAAAATTGTTTAAAATCTCCTGAAGGAAAGTGGATTTGTTCTACGTGTCGTCAGTCTTGATATTCCGCCTAATTCAACTTCCAACGAACTTGACGTTAATTCTAAATCTGAAATTATTGCGGCCATCGACGAAATATTTAAGAACTACTTCGTAACCTTTTCTGAAGGAATAAAAAAGGAGATTGATTCATTGCGTAATAAAAATTCACCAAATTCGCCGGAAAATATTATTTTTAAAGTTGAAGATAGAATCAAAAGAGCCTACAATGTCATGATTTACAATATCCCTGAATCAAATAAATCCGATCCTAAATCTAGGCAGGGCGATGATTGTGAATACCTCAAACGTGCCTTAAGTACTAACAACGATGCTATGAGTGCTGTTCCGGAGAGTTCTTTGTTTAGAATAGGTAAAATTGGTGAACGACCTAGGCCCGTTAAGCTACACTTTAATAGCAGAGATGATGCTAGCGGATTTCTTAAAATATGTAAAAACTTGAATTTAAACACTATTCGTGTGAGACCAGACCGTACTCTAAAGAAGCTCGTACTCTACTGGAAGAGAAGCGATGAAAAGGCGAAGTAAACTCGACTATTAGATTCATTAAAGGTATACCTCAGGTTGTAACAAATAAAAGTGCTTCATGAGAATTTGTGCCCAATGGAAACATTAACGCGTATTACCAAAACGTCCGTGGGTTAAATACGAAAACTGAACCTTTCTACAATAATGTTAGTGTTGGTGATTATGATATAATAGTTTTCAGGATCGATCGAGACTCTATACTATAGATATATAAATCAAAAGGTGGTGGAGTACTAATTGCCGTCCGCAATAATTTTAGAATTGAAATAATTACTACTGACCACATTAAATTTCAAGTGCCTTCAATTGACATATTAATATGTAAATGTAAGCTTAAATCTAACTGGAATTATATTATACTTGTATATATTCCTCCTGATGTTACTATTAATGATTTAACAATATTCTTTGATCTATTAACTCAATTTGATTTTCAAAATAAGACAGTAATTTTTGTAGGAGATTTTAACTGCCCAAATTTAGCCTCTAGCTCTAATAACTGTATTAATAAATCATGTGTTATTTCTAATTTTTGTAATTTGTTAGGCCTTAAGCAATATAATACAATAAAAAATATTTCTGGCAATCTTTTGGATCTAATATATTCTAATGTTATATGTCAAGTCCAAAGAGAGTCACATGCATTAGTTGTAGAGGATTTATATCATCCGCCACTTACATTTTCAATATTAGGTACTCCTAAATTATCTCCAATAAATAATAATGCTATTAAATTTAATTACAAGAGAGGCAACTATCCAGGACTTTATGAGAATTTAGGCACTATTAATTGGAACACTCTTTATGGGTTTACTGATGTTGATCAGGCTTTTGAGGAATTTTATAATACTTTAAACAACTTAATTATGCAGTATATTCCAACTTTTAAAGTAAAACAAAAAAACAAATATCCGCCTTGGTTTAATCACGAAATTATTAAACTTATTAAAGAAAAAAACCTAACCAGAAAGAAACTTAAACATTCATCGGCTGAGTTAACAAAATTTAGAAACTTAAGATCATTAATTAAGGGCAAAATAAAATGGGCTTATCGAAATTATATATTATCAACAGAAAATCAGATTATGTCTAATCCAAAACAATTTTGGAACTACGTAAACTCCAAAAAGGCAAATAAATCTAGGATTCCGACATCTCTGATACATGGTGATAAGTGTCTTGATAATCCTCATGCTATAGTAAATGGTTTTCGTGAGTTCTTTGAATCTGTACATGCCCCTTTATCTAAAAATATTCAGCCCGCTAGAGCCAGTGATATACCTCCCTTTAATTTTTCCCCTATTCCTGATTCAGTTTTTAAACTTCTTAAAATGCTCCCAAATAACAATTCCGGTGGCGATGATAAATTACCTGCATTTCTACTTAAGGATTGTGCTGTTTTACTTTGTGAACCACTTACTATCTTATTTAACTTGTCAATTAAAACTTCCAAAAATATTGAAAATTGCATCTATTTGTCCTATACCTACATCATCTTCGCCCTTAGTAAACGTTAACAATTTCCGTCCTATTGCAATCCTACCACACATTGCGAAAGTATTTGAGAGGGTTTTGTATGATCTAATCTATAACCACATTAAACCATTTATATCTGTTAAACAACATGGTTTTGTACCTGGTCGCTCAACAGTGATTAATTTATTTATATTTTCACAAAGTATTGCTGAAACACTTGATTCTGCTGGACAACTAGATGTTGTGTACACAGACTTATCTAAAGCAATCGATAAAGTCGATCATAATATTCTTTTACAAAAGTTGAGTAATTTTGGTTTTTGCAAATCATCGAAATTATTAATGGATTCCTATCTACATGAGCGTGAAACCTATGTGACTCTTAACAGCTTTAAATCTAATTCCTACTACCCAACATCAGGTGTGCCACAAGGTTCAATATTAGGCCCGCTGTTATTTAATATTTTTATAAATGATTTATCTGAAAACTTGAACTGTGAACATCTTCTTTACGCAGATGATCTAAAAATTTATTGTAATATAAATAATATGAGCGATTGTCAGAATTTACAAAGTAACTTAGATAAAGTTTCTATTCGGTGTCAAGAAAATAGACTGGAACTGAATGTAGGTAAATGTAAATCTATGTCTTTTACTAGGAAATCCAATCCAATTCAGTTTAATTATTGTATCAAAACCACTCTAATACAAAGAGTCACACTTTTCAAGGACCTTGGAGTATATTTTGACTACAAACTATTATTCAATAATCATGTTGAAGCTATTGTTAATGACGCTTTTAAATCTCTTGGCTTTATTTGTCGGAATTCAACAAATTTTCAAAACCCAATCTTATTTAAAACTATTATATATATATATATATATATATATATATATATATATATATACAGAAGCCAACTTTCAATATCGTGTGCCATCGAACAAATTATGGACTGAAATCTCCTTTAAACATTATTTGTAATAATTTTAATCATATAGCGCCACATTGTGACATTTTTTGTGATACTCTAAGTTCAATTATTTCATATCTTGACCGTACACAGTAATTTGTATTGTATTAATATTTACTTTTTTGTATTATGAATATTTGTTTATTTTGTATATTTATTATGATTTGTCTTGTAATAGGGATTCTTTTTCTGTATGGGCAACAAATATATTATTATTATTATTATTATTATTATTATTATTATTATTATTATTATTATTATTATTATTATTATCATTATTATTATTATTATTGTTATTATTATTATTATTATTATTAAACAGAAGGGCTCCTCTATATTTTAAGAGTAAACATTTAAACTTCAAAATTTATTTTTCGCCGAACCAACTTTGCAATATTTGTAGAATTACAAGTGGTAAAACAAAGTTATCGATAATTTCATCATAATCAAGTCAATATGAGTGTACCACAAATAAAAGCCTCCACAATTAAATATTTAAAAATTTAATGTACATAAATTCGGCTTCACCGGGATGATTTCCATGTAAATGTAATATTACTACCACGACACAGCTACATTTTGTACAACTTATAATCCCAAGGATTATATTTAATTTATTTATCTAGTCATTTATTGATAGGTTATTTGTACTTTTAATTACCACTTTAACTTTTACAAAATCATAAACTTACGCCTTTATCGATGGCGACTCTTCGTCTAGTTGTATACAATGTGCTGCCGTTAAAACCCACTCTGGGTGGATTAAACTACCACCACAAAAACTGTGGTATCCCTTTTTATCGCCCAGTAATTGCATAATGCTGGCTTGAAATGGAAACTCTCCCAAATTTGGTTCTACTGGTTTATTAAACCCCTAAAAATAATAATGGAGAAACTTTAAATATATTCTGTAATCAGGTTGAATTTAACATATAATTCAAAAATACGAAAACATTACGTAAACCTATAACAATGAGTCTTATTAAGGCTACAAGCAAATTTTGAACATCTTCTTTACGCAGATGATCTAAAAATTTATTGTAATATAAATAATATGAGCGATTGTCAGAATTTACAAAGTAACTTAGATAAAGTTTCTATTCGGTGTCAAGAAAATAGACTGGAACTGAATGTAGGTAAATGTAAATCTATGTCTTTTACTAGGAAATCCAATCCAATTCAGTTTAATTATTGTATCAAAACCACTCTAATACAAAGAGTCACACTTTTCAAGGACCTTGGAGTATATTTTGACTACAAACTATTATTCAATAATCATGTTGAAGCTATTGTTAATGACGCTTTTAAATCTCTTGGCTTTATTTGTCGGAATTCAACAAATTTTCAAAACCCAATCTTATTTAAAACTATTTATATATATATATATATATATATATATATATATATATACAGAAGCCAACTTTCAATATCGTGTGCCATCGAACAAATTATGGACTGAAATCTCCTTTAAACATTATTTGTAATAATTTTAATCATATAGCGCCACATTGTGACATTTTTTGTGATACTCTAAGTTCAATTATTTCATATCTTGACCGTACACAGTAATTTGTATTGTATTAATATTTACTTTTTTGTATTATGAATATTTGTTTATTTTGTATATTTATTATGATTTGTCTTGTAATAGGGATTCTTTTTCTGTATGGGCAACAAATATATTATTATTATTATTATTATTATTATTATTATTATTATTATTATTATTATTATTATTATTATTATTATCATTATTATTATTATTATTGTTATTATTATTATTATTATTATTAAACAGAAGGGCTCCTCTATATTTTAAGAGTAAACATTTAAACTTCAAAATTTATTTTTCGCCGAACCAACTTTGCAATATTTGTAGAATTACAAGTGGTAAAACAAAGTTATCGATAATTTCATCATAATCAAGTCAATATGAGTGTACCACAAATAAAAGCCTCCACAATTAAATATTTAAAAATTTAATGTACATAAATTCGGCTTCACCGGGATGATTTCCATGTAAATGTAATATTACTACCACGACACAGCTACATTTTGTACAACTTATAATCCCAAGGATTATATTTAATTTATTTATCTAGTCATTTATTGATAGGTTATTTGTACTTTTAATTACCACTTTAACTTTTACAAAATCATAAACTTACGCCTTTATCGATGGCGACTCTTCGTCTAGTTGTATACAATGTGCTGCCGTTAAAACCCACTCTGGGTGGATTAAACTACCACCACAAAAACTGTGGTATCCCTTTTTATCGCCCAGTAATTGCATAATGCTGGCTTGAAATGGAAACTCTCCCAAATTTGGTTCTACTGGTTTATTAAACCCCTAAAAATAATAATGGAGAAACTTTAAATATATTCTGTAATCAGGTTGAATTTAACATATAATTCAAAAATACGAAAACATTACGTAAACCTATAACAATGAGTCTTATTAAGGCTACAAGCAAATTTTATAGTTATGCTACTTATATTACGCAAATTATTTTTATATAATTCAATATCTGTGGTGGTATTGGACAAGGAAGTAGTTGTTTCAATAAGAGATTTATTTTGTAGTTTTAAAAAGGCCCATTCTTGTAGATTTACGAAATGTTTTTGCATTGTTTAATTATTAGTTAGTTTTCTACAATCACCGGAAGAATATATTTTATTATGAATTTAACTAGATATGACATTAAGTATTCTAAATATAATTCTTAACGCCATGTAACATATTGATTATAATATTTACACATTCGAATTGAATAAAATTAGTCAGTTTTTTATAAAAGTTATATTGCAAAAGGTATTAAAAGATAAAATGTTATATTTCTTCTTCGTTAGATAGGTAACAAACCCACAGAAGGTAGGAATTTGTTTGATAATAACATCATTAATAAAAAAGGTTGAGAACAATATTGCAATAGAAAAAATAATAAAATTATTTATGCTGAAAAAACTTATAATTATAATATATTTACTTACGAAAACGACTGGAGTACTTCTTACAGTCCCTAACAAGCTAATTATAAGTGATATAATAAATAATGTTCTGTTTAGGCAAGTCCGGTAGAGGTTTATTTTCTTCAGCATATTAAATCCTTCAAACCGCCCAATAATCAAACATATTCACTAGACTTTTCAATTATGAATTATGATTTTTGGCTTGTATTGAAAGAGTACCGATACAATCTGGTGACCAGGGTCGCGGAAAATTGCCGCCCGGAAATGAGGCGTAACTATGGGTATACATGTCATTTTTTTCTAATAAAACAACTGACTGATGTTGTTCACATAGATCATTTATTAGAGCGTACCTATGTTAGAAGTTATTAATGATTCCAATAAAACGAATAACTTTGTAGGTATCACACCTATTTATTATTATCCATAATTTAATTTATTGGAATTATTCAAAAATGTATCGCGAATTTAAGTCTCTACAATCACAAATTTAGAAGTTATATATACAATAATCTTTTTTAGACAAAATAAATTAACATAATAACATTTGAATAATAAAATGTATTAAAATCCTTCAGTTCGTTGTAGAAAATTAAATAATAATTTAAAAATACGAAAACAATTGGTGAATCTGGAACAATGGGTCTTATTAAGACTACAAACAAATTAATTTTGAAACAACTACTTGTCTGGCTAATACCACGACAGACATTGAATGATAGAGAGCTAATTTGCGTGTTAGAAATAGTACAACTATTAAAACACTAATTTGAATGAAATTATTTTTGTTAAATAATTATTTATTACTTTTGTAAATTTCCGTAAATGAAATGAAATCACAAAAGTGATTAGAATATGAACTTTCAACAACTAACAGCCTCAACTATTCAGTTAATTATTTATTAGTTTATTTAACAGAAATAATTAATTATTAATTACAATTAATTAGAAAAATACTTTTGTATCGTAAAAGAGTTGATAAAGTACAAAGCATTTCAGGTAGCTCCAGCAGAATTAGAAGCACTATTGTTCACACATCCAGCAGTTGCTGATGTAGCAGTTATAGGCCTCCCAGATCCAGTAGCAGGAGAACTTCCATTAGCTTATGTCGTGAAAATAACTGGCATTCAAGTCAGTGAAAAGGAAAGGAATAATTTTATATATTTATATGTATTGTTTTCTGGAAAGGAAGCTAAAGTTAATTAAACATAATATAACATGTTCTCCTGCTTTTCTCTTTTTTGCTTTCGCGATTTTATCTATCTGTGTACATGTCCCCACCATCCCACTTGTCTCTCATCTAAATATTGCTCTGTACTTTATAGTTTTTCTTTCATTCTTTTGCTCCTCTTTTTATACGTTAGTGTAACGCCAAATGCTCTTATCATATATCTCATTTCTACTTAGCTTATTTTGCTTTTGTTTCTTTTTAATCTGTATTCTTATTTTCGTGTTCTCTATTTTAATGCTTATTTTCGTATTTTGTTAAGTTATTGCCAACCCTTTAATTTTTCTAGTATTCATTCATTCCATGTCTGACTTTTTCAGTACCGTATTCCATATTAAACATTTTAGTACAGAAATAATTATAATTAGGCAAAAACATGAATTTTGAAAAAAATCATAACTTTGTCAATGTTAGCTCGAATTTCTTGCAATAAAAAACAATTTATTGAATAATATCTCTTTGCAAATAATAATAATAAACACGGCATTTATAAAGCGACTTTTGCCTTTAAGACCAGGTTTTCTGGAACATGTTTCGCAAAACCATACGGTTTCACGTCTACCTCCTGGAATTTTTCTATTGCTGCAAACTGCACAATCCTTCGAAGAACCTTCCAATTTAGCTATAAAATGTGGTTTCCCATCAAGCCTTTATTCTTTATCTAGGGAACTGGGTCTTCTTCTTTTCCTTGATAGTCTTCCGTCTCTAGTATCTCCTACTTATTCTAAAATTAGCTGTTTTCTTTTGGTGTTTCACTTTGGTTTTATTGTTTTGTTCAAGGTGTTGGTTGTAAATTATGAAACCGTTGATAACACTAATTTCTAACAACAAAAACAAGTTTTCTTCACCACTTGAGGGTCCTTTTTCTTCTTTGAAAAGGGTAACTGGTACAATAATGGTCCGCTCTATCCACAACTTACAAGCAGTGTAGTCAATAATTGCTACCGGTTTTGAAATTTTTCCTGTTGCTCCTGATACACCAACTTTTTATCTGCCTAAAATTTCCACATCCGCATTATGGAAAGAAGACAACATGTAGACAATACTCTTATCCTTCCTGCTAAAGCAGTTAGGTTTTGAGTTGTATATGCTTTGAATTTCAATTTCAGAGTATTTTTTTAGTTGAACTGGCACTATACATTACCGTTCATGTCAAATGAATCTTTAGCTTTGCAACTCTTGAGCTAGTTGGACACTTGTATAAAATCTGTCGGTATATAAGTTAAAACTGTTTGTGCCAGTAGAAATAAGTAGTTTATTCACAAGGTGGACTACAATTCGGTATTATAATTCCACGTGCCTATCTATTTCAGGAAACGGCAACTTGATACAACTCATTCTCGACCAAAAATTTGACGGCTTACCTTCTTAATGATTCGTGCACAACTAAAACAACACCTTTATATTATGCCGATGGGGCCAGAAAGATTGGATCCAAATGTGCAGTCACATTTATCAACAAATAACCCAACTTATGCATTTCTCAAAGCATATATTTGGAACCATTTACAGAAATGGAAATACGATACGTATATAATATTTTAAAACATAAATTGAAAAGTCAGGTTACTTTTCAATTTATGTTTTCAAATATGATATACGTATCGTATTTCTCCTCGATTTGATGATATTCCTGATTATGTAATTCAAGAGGTTAGGCATTAACTACTAAAACCATTAACACACCTAATAAACTTCTCTTCGCGGTGGAAAGGATTGTAAATAGTGGACTATATGCGAGTACGTTTTACGGTAGCGGTGCAGCTCGTCTCGGGACTTACCCTGGTGTTCTAGGCTTCCTGGAAAATCCGACACGCGTGCTTCCTTCTTCTTTAAACTTAACTTATAACGATTGATGATAATACTATTTGTGATAATCCGATACAAGACGTTCACAAAGTGGTCTCGCTCACCATCTCTTTCCTCCTCTAGATCTCTCGCGGCAAATAAACGCGCAAATTCATTGATCTATAAATACCGAACACTATAATTTCCTGATAATTTAAAATTAAGTATTGTAATCCCAATTTATAAAAAAAGAAGAATGGTCAAACATTTTGAATTAGGCCGGTGTCCTTACTTTCAGTATTTCATAAAATTTTAAGCTTTTAGATTTAGACATTTAACTTAAAAAAAATAATCTTAAATGGTTTTAGAGGCTTTAGTCAATATTTGAAAAATAGAAATTAAGGTGTACGGATTTCATATCATGGTAAAACTATATTTTCCAAAACCGCAAATGTACATGGTGTACTGGTGTCCCTCAAGGATCTATTTTGGGGCCAGTTTTATTCATTGTATATTACATCACTCAATAAGTCCCCAGTCTGACATATATGGAAACATTGTTGACAGACCCATGTGATTTCCGGGTAGTGTTAATCTTCATACAGTACGTTTCAAAATTTCATGGGATTCTGACCGTTAGTTTAGAAGGTCATTTTAGTGACCACGGTTTAGTTATTTTCAAGAAAATGGATAGAAAGGAATTTCGTGTGTTGATTATGTGTTTTTTGATGGGGAAAATACTGTTGGAGCCAAACAGTGGCTTGATAAGCACTATGGGGACTCTGCAACAGGGAAATCAACTATTATTAACTGGTATGCTCTGGTCGCCCAAAATCGGCACTTGTTCCGGAAAACATAAAACATGTCCACAAAAGAGTTTTAAAGGCTGTAACATGAAGTTCTATGAGATACCCGAGCGAGGGTTACCTCCGTTACGTGGGGCAAGAGATAAGTACCCTCAATTATCGTAAGTAAGAATATGTCTAAATCCATCAAAGAAATGATAAAAGAGAAACTAGAAATAGATGTCGAGGTGGAAGATGCCTTTGAAATGAAAAAAGGAACAATATTAGAAAGGATGAAGGACTTTTCGAATAAGGTTAAGGTATTGAAAAATGCAAGAAAGCTTAGAGGTACGGATGTGTATATTGATAATGATCTTACGGTGAAAGAAAGGAATATGCAGTTGAAATTGAGAAAAGTAGCCAGAGAAGAGAGAAGAAGAGGAAAGTTTGTGAAAGTCGGATATGGTAAATTGGATATTAATAACAAATGTCTATTATGGAATGAGGTGAAAGAACAATATAAAGAAATAATTGAAAAAAACTAAGAAGAAAAATGTATGGGGAAGACGTGGGGTTCTTAAAACTGGGGTTCTGGAACGTGGCGGGGATAAAATCAAAATGTAGGGGGGAGAAGTGGCAGAAAGATTTTGAAGAGTGGGTAACAGGAAAGGATATAGTAGGGATAGTGGAAACGTGGCTGGTAGAAGAGGAGTGGGAGGGGGTGAGGGAAAAGTTACCTGCGGGGTTTAAATGGGTAATGAGAGGGGCAACTAAGGAGGCAAATCGAGGAAGAGCAAAGGGGGGTATTATCGTGGGAACAAGAGAGGGTCTACAAAGCGGAGATATGGAATATAAAAAGGAGGTGGAAGGGGTGGTGTGGATAAAGTGTCAGCAGGGAAGAACACATCTGAGAATCGGGACAGTATACGTAAATAACAACTGGGAAGAAGTGAGACAAGAAATAGAGGATGAGGCGAGCAAGGGAAATAGATGTATAGTGGGAGGGGATTTTAATGCAAGGATCGGAGAAAGATGTGGTGGGGTAAATAATGAAGGCGAATTGATACGGAGGAGATCACAAGACAAGCATATTAATAAAGAAGGAAGAATCTTGGGAGACTGGATTTTGGAGGAAGGGTGGGATGTATTAAATGGATGCACCGAGGGTGATTGGGAGGGGAAAAAGACGTATCTGGGGCAACAAGGATCATCAGTTATCGATTATGTATTAGTAAAGGGGGTAGAAAGAGAAGAAATTAAAAAAATAGAGGTAGAAGAGGTGCTAGGATCGGACCATTGGCCGATGTCTACAGAAATATGGATAGATGAGTGTGAGAGTAAGGGACAGAAACGAGATAGCTGGAAGATAGCAGATGGAAGAAGAGAATTGGAGAGCATGAGGCTTCAACTGGCAAAGATTAAATGGGGAAATATTGAGACCATGGAAGAGATGGAAGGGGCCATAGCCAGATGTGGGTACAGAGTGAAAAGAGGAAGTAGAGGTCATCACCCATGGTTCGATGTAGAGTGTGCTGAGGCGAAGAGAGAAGTAAGAAAAGCAGTCAGAGACTGGAGAGTGGGAGGGGGTGAAGAAAGATTGGTAGTGCAGAAGAGAATAAGGTATAGTAAGATGTGTGAGGAGAAGAAGCTACAATCTATCAAACAAATAGAAACAGAGATGAGGAGGTGCCGCAATGAAAAGGAATTGTGGTCGATATTAAGGAGAGGAGGCGAAACAATAAAGCAGGAGATCTCATTAGCAGAGTGGGTGGGAAACTGTGAGAGTATGTGTGGGGAGCCGGCAGGGGTGGGAGAGTATCAACACATAGAGGAAGTGGAGGTGTTTACAGAGGGAGAAGTAGAAAGGGCTTTCGAGGAAATTAAAAGAGGCAGGGCTGCAGGACTGGATGGGCTGAAGGCCGAAATGTGGAAGATAGTGGGAGAAGAAGGGAAGAGGCAGTTCGGAGTTCTGTTGAACAGGATGTGGAGAGGCGAGTCAGAACTGCCGGAGTCTTGGCGAGTAGGCGTAATGTGCCCGGTACACAAGGGGGGCAACAAAAAAGAGATTGGAAACTACAGAGGAATTTCAATCATGTGTACCGGGTACAAGATTGCCATGACGGTGGTAAAGAACCGGCTAGAAGAAGAGGTGGAGGAAAAAGAAATATTGCCGGAAACGCAAGGCGGATTTAGAAAGGGCAGGGGAACGCGAGATCAAATCTTTACGCTTGCAAGGGTGGTTGAGAAGATGTTAGAGGAAAAAAAGAGTGTATATGCGGTATTTGTAGACTTGAAAGCGGCGTATGATTCTGTGCCTAGGGAGAAATTGATGGAATGTCTGAAGAGGAGAGGTGTGAGTACGGTGACGGTGGAATGGGTGAGAAGGGTGTATGGAGAGACATGGATGAGATCGAAAGTCGGGGAGAATATGTCAGACAAGGTTAGGATGTGGAAGGGGGTAAGACAAGGATGCCCGCTCAGCCCTTTGTTATTTAATATATATATGAGTGAGCTTGAGGAGGTGCTGAGGAAAGGGCAGGCGGGCGGAGTAGTGATTGGGAGAATGAAAGTATGGATGTTGGCGTACGCGGATGATATAGTGCTACTGGCGAGAGACTTGGGAGAGATGAAAGATATGTTAGGAAGAGTTGAGAGGTATATGGATAAAAGGGGTCTATGCGTGAATGTAAAGAAAACAAAATGGATGAAGTTTAGGAATAGAGGAAGAGAAGGGAGAGTGGAGGAATTGAAATGGAAAGGAGAAGTGATTGAGAGAGTAAAAGAATTTAAATATCTGGGGTTTGTGTTTACGAGTGGTGGGGGATACATGGAGCACGTCAAATACTTGCAATAGAAAGCAAGGAAGGCATGGTACATCGCAAAAGAGAAGTGGGGAAAGCTGGTAGAGGGAAACTTCCTGATGACGTGTAAACTGTGGGATGCGTGCGTGAAACCAATATTGATGTATGGTGTGGAAACGTGGGGAATGAAAGAGTATGATTGCATCGAGAGAGAGCAGACGACGTTCCTGAAGCAGCTTCTAGGAGTGGAGAGATCAACTCCTAGATATATTCTGCTTCAGGAATCAAATCGGTATAGTATGCACGTAGAGGCAATGGAAAGAGTGTCTAGGTATGAGATGAATGTGAGTACGTGGAATAGTGAGAGATTAGTGAAAGAGGTATGGAAAACTTGTGTGGGGGTAGGAGAGTGTAAATGGAGATTGGAAAGAAAAAAAATGTATGAAAGAGCGGGAATGGCGGAAACTGTAGTGAACGATTGGCTGGAGCAGGGAGTGAATGTATCTGCTTGGATGAGAGAAAAATGGATGGAAGTGGAAGCGCAAGAACGGCAAGAGAGTATTGTAAGGAGTGGGTATAACCCAATGTATAGAAGATGGCAAGTGTATGGAAGGGTGCCAGAGTATCTTTTGAAGGCAGAGTGGACAAGGTCCAAGAAAGTGACTCTGGCAAGAGCTAGATGTGGATCGGACGAAAGAGGAAGGAAGGTATGGATGGGGGAACGGTATGGGAGGTGTGCATTGTGCGGGAATAGAAGGGACACATGGAGCCATCTAGGTCAAGAGTGCAAGGAGGTGCGTGATGAATGGATAGGGGGAATAAAAAGGGGATAGGGGAATGGATGAGAGAGGATGGGGCGGGCGTAGAGATTGTGATAAGAGTGGGTTGGGAAAAAGATATCCGAAGAAAGGGAGACTGATATGAGAGGAAGAGAATTACAGTATAATGATTTATTTGATGTATATATGTATATGTATAGGTTTGTAAAGGATGCCAATAAAGGTTTTTTTTTTTATTTTTTTTTTTATCGTAAGTAAGAAGGGAAACGAAGAGTAACCCAAGGTAAGGTGAAGCCAAAGTGCTGAGAGCTAAATAGCCGCAGGGTTATGTGCGGTCTCGAACTTTCCTAGACGGTACCAGGCGAAACCCCCCTGTACCTAGCCTTACCTGGTCATGCGGGGCTCTGATCAGGCCGGCCGAATATTTTCCTAGCTTCTCGTGGGAATAAAATGGAACACCCAAGAAGTATAAAAAAAACACAGGCTATTGGGCCAGGGACATCCCACAAGGCCAGTGAAGAGGCCACCCAAGCCAAAGGGCAGGATATCTCTACACAAGAAAGAGTGCTCAAAGATCCGAAAAATAACCCACAAAGAGGACCATATCGGACAGCAGCACGCCTAGGAAGGCCAAAAGGGATCGTAACGTAGGTCAAGGTTACCATAGCGTGCCAGAAACCCAGCTCGACAAGGACAAGCTGAAGGCGGTCCAAGAAGCCATCATGACGGCATACAAGCACATAAAAGTCTGCTTCGTAAAGTGGACACACAGACCGGGGTATCTAACGATAACCTGCGCCGAGAAAGCCAGCGCACAATGGCTAAGAGAGATCGTCCCAATCTTGAAACCGTCGGAATGAGCATCTCTCAGGGTGTTGAAGGGGGACGAAATTCCAAGCCATGGGTGTGCACGGCATACGTCCCGGATGAGGGGAAGGATAGACTGGAGACCGACAGGATCCTGAAACGTTTGAGTATCGGGAACCGGGGTCTAAACACACAACTGTGGACAGTATGGAAGAAAAACCCGGAGGTGTGATATGGACATTCTCCATTGACCAAGACTCTAAAGAGAAACTATCCAAATTGAACCATTACCCATTCTTCGGTTACGGGATGCTTCGGCTGCGTATTAAGGAGAATAGAAAGGCATTGGAGGGGAGTAAACCAAGACAGAATCCAGAGGCCACTATCCCAAAGAAACCACCGGAGACCCAAGGTACCAGCGAGGCCGGGGAGAACGTAGAGCTAGGACAAGACTCTTCCAAAGAAGGTCAACCCTCCGCCAGCAGGATCAGTCCTCTCTTAAAGCCATCGACCAAGGGGGAGGCGGTTCCGATGGAGGAGGACAAGACCATGGAGGAAGAGCCTGAAGATGTCCCTCCTCTTCAATAGCGGAACAAGAATAAAAATTCTGCAGGTGAACCTTCAACATGCAAAAGCCGCATCCGCAACGCTGTATAGGAGGTTCAACAAAGAAGGCATAGACATAGCCCTCCTGCAAGAACCTTGGTTACTCCGAGGGTACTCTGAGGTAATATACAGCCCAAACGCCGAAAGGCCAAGGGCATGCATAATTCACAGTGATAGAGTCAAATGTACATTAATACCACAATTATGCACTGAAGATTCTGTTACAAGCATCATGCGACATAGTTGCATACTGCGCGAAGGCATACCAACTCATAATAGGGTGCGACGCCTACGCGCATGAAACGCTCTTTACTTAACTTTATCTCAGCAGAGGGATTTATAGTGACCAATATTGGCAATATGCCAACGTTCATCACGAAAAACCCCAAAGAAGTACTAGACCTAACTAACTGTACCGGAATTTCCCAGTGTATGCTCACCTTGACGTGGTGAGGGAGCTTGCGTATCCAGATGATCCTGAGTTCTACAACAGCGGGAGCGTCAGCTCCCGATAGGGATACCCATGGTGGAAAGGACTTAGATGATGGATCTGACTAAGCAGCATGCACATCCTGCTCAGCTGTCGTGTCGTGGCTTAGAGCTTGCACTAAAGGGTACGATGCCCTGCTCTGACTGGCTGTTAAGCCACCAGGCAGGTTATATCTGTAACTCACCGCTGTACGTGGTCAAGTCTCGCTGGCAGTGAGCGAAAGAGGGTCTGAGCTTAACTGCATGACCTCCGGTTTCAAATAGCCTTCCTGTGGCATGCGGGGCTCTGCTGCAGGTGACCGTTTATTTCCCTAGCTGCTCGTGGGATCAATAATGAACCAAGAACCAACAAATAAGGGCTCGTCCCCCTCAAAGGACAAAACTACGGCGATGGAGTGTGAAATCCTTGCTACGGGAGAGGACTTAGTGCCTGAGACCGACAGAGAGAAACTACTCCTAGCCAGCAGTGGAGATGAGGCTGGGCAAAAGTCCAAGGATCTCCAGCCATGCAAGCCACGCCTAAGAGGTGCTGGGAAGAAGAGGTTTAAATACCTCATCAGCAAGGGCATGACGCGGGAAGAGGCAGCACAGGGACGAACGCATCCTGCAACTGATTGCAGTGCAGAATGCATGCGATGCCTCTAACTGGAGGGTCTTAAGAAGAGTAACCGCTGGACCCACTCAAGAGGTTACCTCCTCCGTGGATGCTCTGTCCATGGAGAAGTTAAAAAAAACGCTATTACCTCGTTGGGTATCGCTACGGCGAAGTACAGCTTCGCACCAAGGCGAAGCAGGACAAGCCTGATGAAGGGACAGGAGCCTCAAGCTCCAAAGAGCCCCTGGATCAGGGTAAAAATCCGCCGTTGCAATCCGCAACTGGTTCCGGAGAGGCCAATAAGCCTCCAGGGATCAGAAAGGCTACAAGGGAAAGCCTGACCATGAGTCCACCCAAGAAGCAAGCTGGTGTGCGTCCAAAGGGCAGGATTATGCCCCAGGACAAACTGAAGGATGCCAGAGGTGGGGGTCATTCCAAGGCCCAAAAATGAAGGGTAAGTGGCAGTGCCTCCAAATCAACCTGCAGCACTCAAATGCAGCATCAAGTGCCTTAAGCAACAGGCTGGCTAGGGGGAACGTCCAAATAGGGCTAATTCAAGAGCCCTGGGTTCACGGAGGGGCGATTGAAGGACTTCAGAACCCATCGTACTATCTGGTATGTAATACTACGTGCGGCAGGCCACGGGCCGCCCTGATTTTCAGGAAAGATACTAATTATGCTTCCATTCCACAGTTCGTCACCCAGGACCTAGTGGCAGCGGTCGTGGACGTAACAACGGGAGATGGCAAGAGGCATATTGTATTTGCCTCAACGTACTTTCCAGGGGACGAAGACAACCCACCACCAGAGGCAGTAAAGAACCTCACGGAGTGGTGTATTACGCTCCACCGCGAGCCAATGATTAGCCCTAGAGCAGTAACGTTGGAGCTCGCTTTACAAATGACAAAATTTTGCTTGAAGAAAAAAATTTTAAAAAAAAAGAGCAAATACAAAAGAAAATAATCACGTTCACTCGAATTCGTTATAGCAACCAGTATCCTCCCCTAAAGTAGGCTTACCCCGCTGTCAGCCGATAGAGTGGCTGGGTTCAAAGTTGTAAAGGAGCGCCACGAGCTTAAAATTAAAGTCTACTCTCAGGAAGGTTGGGAGGTAAAAGCTCGAAACCTATGTTGTTAAATAAAACGAATGAGTAACCCAAGAAATAAGATATTTAATTCCAAACGCAGTGAATTATATTCTAATACAAGAACAACCAAAACGAAATAAGATATTTAATTAATAATAGTAATTCAAAATAATCAATAAAGTACTATAATAGTAATTCAAAATATAAATATGTCAAGATGAATGAACAAAGAAACTAATTCGATGGCAATAGTTCACAATACAATCTTATACATAACAATAAATTCAATAGTAGTAATTCAAAATACATAATATGGCAATCAAATAATTCAATAGTAATAATTCAAAAATACATTAATATGGCAATCAATAAATTCAATAGTAATAATTCAAAATCTAATTATCACCCCTTAGACGTAACATAAACTCTACGGCCTGAGTACAAAATTTACACAGAATATTGACATCAGTTATATCGTAAAAATAACGTAAGATTACTTAGGTAAAAAAGAAAGAATAAATATTGAATCCCCTAAACTCACCACCCTGATATGAGAGGGGGTTGCAATATACACTGGCTAAGTAAGGTATGAACGTACTCACCGAATATCCGTTGACCTGCGGCAAGCGCTTACTGCAGATCCCACGTCGTTAACCTACAACAAAATTTACACAACGCGAGAACTGAGCCGGTGTAATTACTGATAAACTGGTGACTTTAAGTTAAGTAATATAAGGTAACTATATAATATGCAAACTAACTAAAAGATCAACACGGTAATAAGATGTAATGATCAACTACGAACGTATAACTGACTCAATCTCAACTTGAATAACATAACATGAACATAAAACTGATTAACGTAACTAAATTGAAACTGAGTGTCAAACTAATCTGAGCTTTAATAAAAATATATGCTTAACTGAACTGAATAGCATAAACTGAACATGAATGACATATGTTTAAACTGAGTAACGTAGACTAAACATAAATGATGTACGTTTTTAACTGAACTGAAAACGTAAACTGAGCATAAATGATATACGTTTAACTGAACTTAGAGACATAAACTAAATGTGAACGTTATACTTTAAACTGCAACGGAATAACATGAACAAATACAGTCCCCGGAATAAAAAAGCTGCAGTGCGCTAACGCCTTCTTCCGCCGTGTCTGTCAATCCCTCCGATCAGCTGAGCGAACACCACGATGATATGGTCCACAGGCTACGATTACGTCTGCACCCCTGGCGGAATGACGTTTCGCAGTGGACTAAGGCCAACTGAAGGACGGGCTCCGTAATCAACACGGGTATCCAATTGGACTGAAGAATGAAGAAACGAAGGAAGAAAAGAAGCCAGGTGGAAAACCTTCCTCTCCCGCTCCTTTTAGGTTAAGTCTGCACGTGGAAGTAAATCCGTCGAAGACGATGGAAAATCTCGCAGCACCCAAATTCAATGCCCAAAACAACGCACCACGCTGGAGAATTCCAGTACACGGGTTCAATATAATAGGCCACTACTTCGGCTAATTATTTCATTACAAACTGAAACTATATGAACACGTGCGTTCCACTGCATAGAACAACAATAAGAATAAAAGGAAGCGGAAATGAGAACCTAATTCGGTTTAATAGTGCCCTCTGTCAGAGAGATCAATTATAAATATGTAAATGAGGTTGCCGATATTACGCATCCTTAATCGAATTAAATCAATGCGCCGAAAAGTAACAGCACTAAGAGATAAGACGGAGAATAAAAGGCAGTGCAGTTTCGCACCGTAACAGGTGCCCCAGGAATGGGAAACATCTTATCATAGGCTGCGACGCTAATGCGCACCACACAGTATGGGGCAGCTCAGATATCAACAACAGGGGTAAGTACCTTCTTGATTATGTATGCGCTAGCAATCTAGACATCTTAAATAGGGGGAATAAACCCACGTTTATAAACGCAATAAGGCAAGAGGTACTTGACTTGACCTTAGCCACAGCGTACGGCGCGCAATTGATAAAAAAATTGGCGTGTACTCTCAGGGCCCTCCATGTCGGACCATCAAACGATCGCGTTCGATATGGAAGCTGGGAGTACGGAAATAGCAGAGTGCAGAGTACCACGAAAAACGGACTGGACATTATATAACGAGTGTCTATTGTCCGAACTTCAAGGCCTCCAATACAACATCGCTACCATAGAGGAGTTAGAACAAGCCTCACTACACTTAAGCGATACCATCGTAGCAGCCTATGAGAAAAGCTGCCCGGTAAAGAAGAAGAAGGTAAACTTCTCGAGAAACGTTCCTTGGTGGAACAAGGAATTGGATCGACTCAGGACTTCCGCCCGGAAATCCTTCAACAGAGCCAAGAAAACAGGCAACTGGTCAGCTTACAGACAGGCTCTGACTGAATTCAATAAGCAACTGAGGGAGTCTAAACGAAAGGCCTGGAAGGCCTACTGCGAGGGGATCGACAATCTGACCCCAGCAAATAGACTCCGGAAGGTCCTATCAAAGGACCATACCAATGAGGTCGGCATCTTAAAACGAACTGACGGCAGTCACACCAAAGATAAACAGGAAAGTTTAGTGGTACTCCTAGGTACTCACTTTCCGGGATCAAAAGTAGTGACTAAAAACACAATTGCGGCTAGTACCGACTCAGTGGCTCACTGTTCCAACCGTGACAGTCGCTGCTTAGCGGGGAAAATATTTACGCTCAGCAAAATGACTTGGGCCATAAACAGCTTCAAGCCATATAAATCCCCACGAATGGACGGTATCTTCCCCGCGCTACTACAACGCGGCTTGGATACAATTGCTCCAGGACTCAGGGAGATATATAAAGCAAGTTATGCACTAGGGTATATACCCCGGTTGTGGAGGGAGGCAAAAGTGGTATTTATACCTAAAGTGGGCAATAGGCCTCTAGAAGAACCTAAATCATATCGACCCATCAGCCTAACCTCCTAAAGGCTATGGAGAAAATAATCGACGAGCATATAAAGGGTGACTCACTTATAAGTACACCCTTAAATGCCAAGCAATTCGCATTTCAAGCTGGCAAATCCACCGTCGATGCTCTACATCACCTCGTCAAAGAGGCAGAAGGAGCCATCCTATACAAGGAAATAGCAATCGGAATATTTGTAGACCTAGAGGGGGCCTTTGACAACACCTCATTCTCTGCAATAAAACGAGCGGCTATAAATAAAGGACTATATCCTTCCACGATAAGATGGGTGGAGGCAATGCTTCAAAGTCGATTAGTAACGGCTTCTCTAGCAGAATCCCCAGTATCTATGACTGTAACAAAGGGGTGTCCTCAGGGGGGAGTTTTGTCCCCCACACTATGGTCAATAGTGGTGGATGGACTCCTGGGTAAACTGCATGGAAAGGGCTTTATCATCCAAGGCTACGCAGATGACATCGCCGTAATAATCAGGGGCAAGCATGAGCGCATTCTTACAATCCTATTTCAAAAAGCACTGAATAGCATCAATAATTGGTGTGTTCGGGAAGGACTAAGTATCAACCCGAATAAAACGATCATAGTTCCATTCACGCGTAGGAGGAAGCTGCACATAAAGGCTCCCTCGCTGAATGAAATAGAAATAAATCTCTCCAACGAAGTAAAGTACCTGGGTATAATTCTGGATACCAAACTGACTTGGAATCATCATGTCCACAAAATCATGGCGAAGGCAACGATGTCGCTTTGGGCCTGTCGGCGGCTTATGGGATAAACCTGGGGATTAAAGCCCAAGATCACGTATTGGCTGTATAGAACGGCGGTGAAACCCATTGTCACCTATGCTGCCCTCGTGTGGTGGCCGAAGACCCAAAAACTAGACACGCAAAGGAAGCTGAGTAGGCTTCAACGTTTAGCATGTCTAAGCATCACAGGGGCCATGCAAACGACCCCAACCGCGGGAATGGAGGCAATCATTGGTCTCACACCGCTCCATCTAGTGGTACAAAAAGAGGGACTTGTAGCAGCCCTCCGACTACACCAGAGGAAGAAAACACTGCCGGGGGACTAGACAGGACACTTAGAAATACTGCAGCAAATCGACCCTTCTGTCCAAACCGACAGACATTATGTCCAGGAAGCTCGTATTCGAATTACCGTTTAAGGTGTCGATCGAGGACCCCAAAACGGCTTTGATGAGAGTCAAGGAGTTTGGATGAGGGATATCAGAATACCAGAGGTACTGGAATAGGCATTTATGGCCCTAACCAAAACCACAGGAGCTTCATGGCTCTGGGCACGACGCCCACGATTTTGCAAGCGGAAACGATTGCAATTGATATGTCCGCCAGAGTATGCTTGGATAGGCACCTAAATGGCGCGCATATATACATCTGCTCAGACAGCCAAGCCGCATTAAAGGCAGTTCGAGCCTATAGTCACGGCTTACGGACTGTCTGGGAATGTCGAAGATCCTTCTCGCAACTGGCGAAGAACAACTTGTTGACCGTCATGTGGGTCCCAGGGCTCGGGGGTATTAAAGGCAACGAAGTGGCCGATGAACTCGCAAAATGAGGTGCAAATGCCACTCCTATAGGACCAGAGCCGTTTTGTGGACTCCCCATGGCGCATAGAAGAGAGGTGGTGCAAAAATGGGAAGAGAACAGAAGACGTAAGCATTGGAACAATGTACCAGGTCTATGTCAATCAAAACGACTCCTAAAACTCGATCAGAGTCACAAGGTGCTTGAACTCTCAAGGAACGAGCTAAGAACTTTCACCGGACTCATGACAGGGCCTTGTGCCCTCCGATACCATTTGTGGAAAATGGGAAATGAGGAATGTGGAAACTGCAGATTGTGTGATTCGGCAGATGAAACTACCGAGCACATACTATGCACTTGCGTCTTTCACACTTCGGCAGGGACCGATTATCCCCCGAAGAATTGAGCATTATCACCCCCAAGATAGTTACCAGGTTCATGGTGGACGTGGGACGGCTTGGGAAGTGATTGGTTAAGGTAGAACAATAGATCTGTTAGGTCGCAGTTTACGAGTGGCTAACACACCTCACTAAGACCCTACTTAACCTATAACCTATAACTGTACCGGGAAAGTAGTATAGCGAATTGGCATGTGTCAGAAGAACCATCGTGCTCCGACCACAGGAAAATCCGCTTCGATCTAGTCACAACTCTCACGACGTGCAAGTACAGAAACCCAAGAGAGGCGAACTGGGTAGGGTATAAAAAGTCCCTCAGAGAAGCTTTCAAGGAAGGTACAGCATCGACAAGAGAGATGAATGGGCTGAAGCTGGCAATGGAACAAGGAGGAATGCTGTCTTCATTGCTATGGGCAACACTTGTAAAGGGTCCGCCAATAGGGACGCGCGAAGTTTGCCGGAAGGGTGCGGCCATGTTGTTCGAGGTAGAGCTGTCAAAGTTGCTGTCATTTGTTCAGTATTTAACCCAAAATCACCATGGCAAGTTTGAGTGTCGAGCAGCACGTGCAAATTATTAAATTGTTTTACGAAAATGGGTCATCAGTTCGAGCAACGTTCCGCGCACTTCGCCCATTTTACGGTCGCGATGATCGGCCTGTAGAGTCGACTATCCGTCGATTGGTGGGCAAATTCGAGTCGACTGGTTCAGTAAACAACCAGCCAACACTGACACGTCGACGAAACGCCCGATCGAACGAAAATATCGCTGCTGTCCGTGAGAGTGTGCGCGAGAACCCGAGGCAGTCCATTTTTTGTCGTGCACAGGAACTTGGCCTTTCGGAGACATCAACTCGCAGAATTTTGCATCTGGTTTTGGGTCTGCACCCGTATACAATCCAATTGACCCAGGAGCTCAAGATAAACGACCACAGACAGCGTCGGGCGTTCGCTGACGGGGCTCTGGAGCAGTTGGAAGCAGACCCCCATTTTGGCCGAAAAATCATCTTCAGCGACGAGGCTCATTTCTGGATGAACGGGTATGTGAACAAGCAAACCCACACGAGGTCCACCAAGTGGCAATGCATCCCCAGAAAGTCACTGTTTGGTGTGGATTTTGGGCCGGCGGCATCATCGGTCCGTACTTTTTCGAGAACGAAGCTGGGGCGGCCATAACCGTCAATGGGGAGCGCTACAGGTCGATAATAACCAACTTCTTTTGGCCTAAACTGGATGATATGGACACGGACGACATGTGGTTCCAGCAGGACGGCGCCACGTGCCACACAGCCCATGCCACAATGGACATTCTGCACGAGCGATTTCCGGACATGGTCATCTCGCGCGGAGGCGATATCAACTGGCCACCGAGATCGTGCGATTTAACGCCTTTAGACTTTTTTCTCTGGGGCTATCTCAAGTCGCTGGTCTACGCCAACAAGCCTCTAAACACCGATGACCTCAAAGTCAACATACGCAACGCCATCGCTCAAATTGAGGCCGATATGTGCTTCAGAGTCATCGAAAATTGGACCTCCCGGATCCGGGCTACCAAACGGAGCCGCGGTGGTCATTTGAACGATGTTATCTTTCATACTTAATGGGGTCGAATACCCTTTCGAATGAAAAATAAATTTCGTTTCTACCTCACACACAACTTGTTTTATTCAATTTTAAAGTTCACGCGCCCTTATTGGCGGACCCTATAGTTGATCTTCTAGGAAAACTGTTCAAAGAGGATATCCACTGCCTAGGGTACGCGGATGACCTATCCATTATCATCAGAGGCCGGTTCGTGGGAGTTTTCTCGGAGCGAGCACAAAGCTCCTAAACATAGTAGACAATTGGTGCAAACAGGAGCGACTAACAATCAATCCCCAAAAAACACTAATTGTTATCTTCACAAAAAGACGAGCACTGCAAGGCCTAAAGCCACTGACGCTCGGGGGTACGGAAATCCCCTTCGTAGGGGAGGCAAAGTACCTGAGAGTAACTTTCGATGCCAAAATGACGTGGAGACCACACATCACAAAAGCCACCAAAAAAGCATCAATAGAATTGGGTAGGTGTCGCAGAATGTGCGGAAAAAAATGGGGACTAAACCCTATAATGAATCTATGGCTTTACACCAGGGACAAAAAACATTTTTCTACTCCCATAGTAGTAAGTAGGCAATAACGCAATCATTTGTTGATTAGTAACCATGGCATTATGAAACATGCACGTAATGAAGAAAAACTAGCACGTAATATATTACGTAACCATTATTATTACAAAACTCCAATCAAGTAGCCTTGACAAATGAATTTGACATTTATCGTTGTTGAATACACATTACATTGACGTCATTTTGGTTTAATTATTATTAATAATTCATTTATTAATGAGTGAAAGTGACTCCACAGAAGAAATTGTTAGAACTCCACCAGAAATTAAGCAACTAGCAGAACATACCGCAGCGGATCTTCCGGAAAAATCCAAAGCGCGTTACGAAGTGGTTTACGGTAAATTCATGGATTGGCGTGTGAATGAATAATAATGTTCAGTATTTTTCGGAAAATGTGTTATTAGCCTGTTTTGGCGAAATAAATAAGAAATACAAACCTTCATCTCTTTGGGCCATGTATTCGATGCTGCGAAGTGTTTTAATGAAACATCACCTCAATATTGCAAAGTATTCCAAATTATAATAAATGGGAGTAGAAAAAGTATAGTACTCGAGGTGTAAGTCACTTACGTACTCGTGGAATAACTGCACTCGCCTAACGGCTCGTGCGCAACTGTTTCCACTCGTACGTAATATATGACTTAAATTCTCGTTTTGTAATATACTATTATTTGTCTCTCATTTGTAAAAGTCAATTTGTAAAAACACTGCATTAATCAAAAAAGTTTCTATTTTCAAGTTACTATGCCGTTACTAACTTGAAAAATTTTTACAAGTTAGTATATTAACTTGTAAAAATTTTACAAGTTAGTAGAATTATTTAAATTAGGAAATTGATGATATAGTAAAATAAACAACACGCGTAGTCATGGTAATGCTTTCAAAGCTTACTACAAATTATTGAGGATTATAAGTAATTGAAATTGAAATTTTTCTATCTGCCTAATAATTATGTACAAATGATTAACAAATAAAATATATAACAATACACTCAGGTTAGCGGGTTTTACTGGCTCCAGAAGGTGACTGGTTCATCTGGCGACTCGCTAGTCATATCCTTCTATCCGCCAGTAAAAACCCTTTTAACCTTAATACTATTATTAAGTACTATAAATGTTTTTGTATTAAATTTATGTTCAGTTTTCGTGTCATAATAAAAGATTATAATTTGGTGCATGTGTTGGCCCGCCGAAGTTGTTGTAGCGCTCTCTAACTCGGCTCTAACTAATTCGGTCTATGCGAATCAAGTGGTCAATGTCTTCTTGTTGCAAGCGGTCCCAGGCCTATTTAACACAGATACACAATTGGCCCAAAGTTCTTGGTTGCTGTGGCAATTGCTGAAGTATTGTTCCAATGCTCTCCCATAGATGTTCTATTGGCGATAAATCAGGGGATCTTCCAGGCCTATCTAAAAGCTCTACGCCAGAATTTTGTATTAAGTCCATGGTTTGACGGGCCGTATGCGGCCTGGCGTTGTCTTGCTGAAAAATGAAATGGCGTTTGGGATAGTCTCAATGTATGGTATTGCAACAGGTTGTAGAACTTCTGCGATGTACCCTTGGGCTGTTATACTACCCCTAATTAATGATGCCAGAGGTATTGCTGTGTGGCGTTCTAAGGCAAACTTTACATTTTGCCTTTCGCTGCCAAATCTACGGACACGTCTACGTCTATCCTGGGCTCCTAAGCAAAATCTGGACTCATCACTAAAGCAAATAAGCTTCACTCTACATCCCAGTTGAATCTGGCTTGATACCATTCCAAGCGACGAGCTTTGTGCATCGAAGTCATCGCTAGCATCCAAAACGAACGAAACGCATAAAGGTCTAGGGCAAGAACACTACGATTAACTGTTTGCCTAGAAATCACACGTCCTGTTGCTGCAACAAAGGTATCTTGAATTTGCCGAAAAATGTCGTGACAAATACGTATCACAAGCAGTCCTACCAGAATGTATCTATCGCGGATAGTCATTTTTTTCAGACCATCTTCTCCATACTCGCATTACAGTTGAGGGTGTAATTTCGACTCTTCGGGCTATTTCCCTCAAACTGAAGCCCGCCTCTTTTATACCAACAATGCGATCTTTTTGAAAATAACTTAATTGATGAAATCGACGGGGTGCACGAATTCTAGGCATATTAGCAAGGTTTTTCAATATACTGAATAGCTCAGAAAGGATAAGAGTAGGACAGGTGACTGATTATTATTATTTAATTTGCTTTATTTTTCGAATAAGTGTAAAAATCGTACACAAAAAATGGAGATAAAGCAGTATAAACGTTATCGCTTTTTTTTCTTTCTAAGGTAAATAAAACGTGTATGTTTATTGCTGGATTAAACCACATCTAAAGGGTGTTGCATTATTTTTGAACGCTAGCATAATTATGTTTGCAGATTAATTATATGCAAAACAATTTTCACATATGACTACACCTTTGACCTGAAAATCTTGTTATTTTACGTCTCTTACAGTTACTGTTAGTAACTTTATTAATTTTTTACGTATAAAAGTTTACATTAGAGAAATTTAAACACTTGTTATGCTCCATGTTTTTATTTTTCAGTTACATTGTAATTCAATGTTAAAATTACAGTTGAGACCTGTTTGAGCACGATCGACAGGATCTGGATCCTTGACCGTATTTGCGGAGATGCGAATACCAGAAATTTTGAAAACCCACGCAGAACGTGAATATGAAGGAAATAGATAGCTATGTAATAAAGGCAAAGATGTAAGGTCTTCGAAAGTTCTAGGGTGTCTAGAAATAGGAGATCATTTTTTAATATAATAATAATAATAATAATCATTTATTTCCCAACAGACATAAAAAAATATCCAATTACAGGGAAATTTTACATTAATTAATAGATTAATTACAAAAATAAGAAAGAAAAAATACAATTATACAATAAATAAACAATTACGCAAATAATTAATTAAATTAATAAAGTATTTACAAGGTGACATCTACTATAAGAACTCGGCTAAGTAACGTAAGAAAATTACCAAAGGTTCGTTATAAATATCTATACTATGATGGACACTATTATAAAGCCGAATAATTCTGTTTATCGGAGAGTTAAAATGAGCAGTCGTGTTAGATAACGCATAGTTAAAGGCCAAACTATAACGAGCGGATACTCTTGGAACGTTGAATGCTAGGCGTCTTAAGATATTAGGATCGTCAATTAAACCATTTACAATAGCCCTTAAAAATACAACACCCGCACAATTACGACGATGTACAAGAGGCTTAATATTATATAGCTCAAGTAAATTCGCATATCTCATATTTTGATCGGGATAAATACCATTAGCGCGAAAGTATAATATTTTAACGAACCTTTTTTGTACATTTTCAATACTTTTTATATAAACGTGGTAGCAAGGTGACCAAACGATTGCCGCAAATTCTAGTTTTGATCGGACAAAGGCATAATATAATTTAATCAATACATCAGAGTTTTTAAAATCTTTACAAATTCTGTGAATAAATCCAAGTAATTTCATAGCATCATTACAAATATTACTTATATGAACATTAAATGATAAGCGTGAATCAAACATAATACCGAGATCGCGAATAGTATTACATCTCTCATAATGTTCAGTTATTAGAAGTATAATTGTAAATAATAAATGACTTCTTGCGCGAAAATGACATGCACTTACATTTATTTAGATTAAGATATAACGAATTTTTGGAACACCATTCGCTTATTACAATCAAATCATTTTGCAGGATTTCACAATCAGGAACAGATTCAACAGGTCTATAAATTTTGATATCATCTGCGTAAAGCAAAACCTTGGACTGCAGATTTTCAACAATATCGTTAATAAATATATTAAAAATTAATGGACCCAAGTTAGACCCCTGAGGCACACCACTCTTTACACAATATTTGTAAGAATAATAACCCATATAACCAACATATTGGGTTCTATTCGTAAGATAAGACCGAAACAATGAAACCGTGATTGGTGAACAACCATGAACATACTTGCCGGCAGCTGCAGCATAGGATATCGGTAGGCTGATTGGGGCTACACGTGGTCCATCCAGGTTCAATAAGCCTGACGGCATCTGTTCAGATCGAGTATGTTTGGTTAGAGCCTGAAGAAATTGGAGATGGTGTCCAAAACAGTTCGGCGGCAGCATGCTGGAGTCGGAATTGTTCGAGTACAGAGTCGATATTTCAGTCACATGGAAACGCGAAAGGCAAGGGTTGTTCGTGGTCTTAGAATTAATTCCGCGATTAATCCAATTGACTGACCACTAACAAAAAAAAATATTAGAAAAGATAAAATTCAACATGAACACTTTTCTAGTAGAGTAGTGTCGGACTTCTACCGACTGAAACTACTACTTCTAGAATTACTCTTTTGAATGATATTCGACAAGAACCCGCTGATCATCTTCCTCACTGATCCGTCCTTGGAGGTCTAGTTTGGAATACAAATATTGTAGGTATTTAAAACCCTATTTTCGTCGTTTTACTAGACGAAAAGAGATTTGTGGAATTTGATTGTCCATGTGACGGTCTCCTAGAAAAGAGCAGTGTCACTGAGTCAATTATGGTGATAGAAAGATTTAGGGGGCTAATTGGATACCAATTAATATCGTTTGATTGTTGCTATCAGTCGTGACATCGTATTTACGAAATTTTAGTATGTAGCATCAGCTATATACTTTATATATATATTTTAGCTAAGACTCACCAGACATAATCGTTAGCATATCATTAAAAACAAGGTAAAGATCGTCTTTACTTGGTGACTGGTAAGTCAACCCATATCAGTTTTAACAATGATTGAAGTTGCCACGAGGTTTGTAAAAGCGTTCAATGAAAACACGAATGGTCACTTCCCCTTTTGACATAAATGGCGGTTTCTCATCTCCTTTCATTGACTAGTATTATGTAAACTTCACTCTCGTGGATTCGGCCAGGGAATCCGTATTTCAAAAGGAGAAGTGAAGGAAATTTGTGGGGTTGTCAAGTGCTGTTTTGTAAGAAGTTTGCGGCAAGTATTTTAGCATACAGCTTTGTAAAGGCGTTGTGGCCGGTCTCGTTAATTGGTACAAATAATAATATTTCAAATATTACTGTTTAGTTGATAGAGCTTGAAGAAAGTGGCGGTCAGATGACACCCGAGTGAGGACCGAAATTGGTTAGATTTTTGGCGCTGTAGCCTCTATATCTGGCCAGTTGTTCACCCTAGCAGTTAACGCACTTAGGTCGAGGTAGTTACCGTTTGAGCTCTCAACCGCCTCTGACCTGGAAGACTTTCTTTCCTGCCTCGGTGTTGTCTACCTTAACGTAGGCCTTCCACATTAGATGAACACAAATGAAAGAATATACATATTTACTAATTATCTCTATTTATGGCAGCAGAGAAAAAGTATAACTTCATTTTAAATTTCAATAAAGCCAGCCTTTTTTAGTATATATGTTATGAAATTAAATAGATAGAAACTAGAAACATGTGAGGAATAAAAAGGAATATTATAATGGTAAAATCATAATTTAAGAACCGTAATTCTTATAAGAACATTGCAATTAGTTATTTAATATTCTGGAAACCATAATATTAACATTGGTTTAATATTATGTTACTGGTATTAAAGCAACGTAATCATTATTATTAACCAATTGAATTTTATTTCATGTGAAAAATATTTAGTATACAGGAAACTGACAGTATGAATACAAATTAAAATAAAATGTAATTCACACACATATCATAGTATTTGAAAACGATACAATTAAAAATATGAAACTTTATTTTACATTTTATTATATTACAAGAGATTCAGTCATATTATTAAAAATAATTACGTTGTCAACAATGCCACATTAATTTCTTTTACCATTTTAATCCTATTCAACATCTTTACCAACGGTTCCTTGTCAAGAGCCATAGTGGAATACCAAACTGGACTGTCTGGTACGCAGCTACGTTCTGGTAACAAATAAAAAACGTCATTCCTGGTCTTAACAGATTCAGGACATTTCGATAAATAAAACTCATACAGTTTAACAGGACAACGCAAGGGATTATCATCATTTTCTTGTTGCTCATAAACTTTTTTCTTTCTCCCCTCGGAAGACATTGGTGGATAAAATCTAAGCAATACACTCCTTGAACCTGGAGCGGCCGCATTACGTTTCCAGTGCTTCATAATGTGTGAGAAACTTAGTTGCAAATGCTCATCAACAGTCGTCAAACTAAAGTGTTTGGTGTTGAAAAACATTAGCGTGTTTAACAGCACTAAAGGAGAGTGGGCACCTAATTGCTTACTCTCCCAAAGATGCTCTTCTTCGACACGAGTAACTATATACTGAGAATCGTTGTAAAGATTTGCGAACTTTTGACAGACCTCATTGAATGTATCAGTGAATTTTTCATAAAAACTGTCACAAAAAATATTATCAATCCGACCGTTTTCGTACAGATATTGTTGGATACCTAAACATAAATAATAAATAGTATCTGGAGCATATTCTGCACCATTTGGTTTCCTCACTTCCTGTACAAACAAACACAGGGAAAAGTTCAGATCATCGGCAGTTAATTGCAAAAGCTCGTTCTTGAATAATTTTGGACGCTTTTGTGTTTTCTGCAGTTCGGCATTCTTAATCATAACCCACTGCTTCCAAGCATTAACACCGAATGTGTATTTTAAACAAAGATCAGCGTCGGGATTTTTAGCATCGGCGGGTATTTGTGGTTGTGGCACGGGTGGTGTAGGATCGGAACGACGAGTTTTGGGTTTAATTGCCTGTCGGATATTTTTACGTTTTGCCTCCATTATACTTTCGATTCTAGATGTCGGATCCGTGTCAGATGGTGCTGCCGGTGTACTAGTTGCCTCCCCAGATTCGTCAAAATTGCTCGCCATTTTTAAAGCCATCGTTAACACGTCTTCGCCAAAGGATTCTCCTGGGGCTGCTTCTGCTTCCGTTGCTAAAGAGAAATAACGACTGAAATATTTACTTATTAGAAATAGGTAAATTTTTATTAAAGCTTTACTGTATGAAGTTGCAACTTTCTTAACTTGGCTAAAGAAAACAAGTAAATATTAATATGCATGTTTGTTAAGAATCTCCATTATATCGTAATATTAGATAGTTAACACAGAGTTGGTCTTTATCTTTTCAAGTGAAGAAAAAATACACTATGTTATTGATAATATAGCTTTTTCTACAGTATTTTAACATTTTAAATTGAAAAGTATTTCTAAGCTGGTTTGATTTGTTTAGGGACAAATATTCACAAATTTGAATCTAGATAGGATACAAGTATAAATCATAAAAGGTTGCTTTCAAAGAAAGAAGTCACTTGTGGTATAAATATGTAAAACTATTTTTGTATGTGAAGAAAAACAATGTTTTGTACCAGTGGGAAAATATACACATTATTAATTCGTCCTTTGAATTTTAAATTACAGCAAACTTTTTGCTGTGAAATTCAAATTAATGCTATACAAAGGGCATTCCACAAATATCGAGGACAAAGTCTAAAATCATGTCTGAACTAAAAACACACACGCGTAGCGCTGGTTGTCAGATATCACCATTTAGCTACCTCCAGAAGTTCGTGCGTATCATATGACTCGAAAAATCCAAAGCTCCAACTTCGCCGTCGATTTTTGCAAAACGCTGGTTATTTTGTCAAAAATAAAATTATTCAGTAATTCAAATTATAAAATCTCAAATGATATATTTGTAACTTCGTCTTCACTTTGAATGTTGTTTTATTTGTTTTCCTTTGCGTGAAATTTATTTCTTTAAAGTGTATTAATGCATTTTTATTTAACACATGTAATTTGTTTAATTAATTATTTATTGGTACTGACTGGGTAATGTGGCTTATTCAATATTTGACAGTTATTGCTAATGGAAATACAGAAATAATTATCTTTGTCAAGAGATATCTTGATAATAGTATATTAAAAAAATATTAATTTTACAGAATTAATATTATTAATTATTACTGAGATATTGTTTATACTGTTTTTTTTTCAGACTTTTTAAGCCTTATGATTTATTTCTTCTAATAGAAAAGCTAAAAATAATTGTCAACTTCATACCTGCCTTAACAAGGCATTTAATTTATACTAAAAACTACTTAAACAAACTCACTTTCTGCTGCAAATGGTTCTTCTTTTGAAACATCTACATCACTTTCTGATGAAGACTCATCTTTCTTGTCACCAGCTGCCATTTCAGCCATCATTAATAGCTCAGCTTCTAGTGGATCAGCAGGAACCCGATTCTTTATTTTTTGTATCTCTTTGGATATACCAGATACTGACTTCCGACCAGTAGGAATAAAAATAGGAACCGGTAGTGGTAGTGGTATGGGAACCAAAAATGGGACTGACATGGTAAACATGTGTAAAGGAGTGGGAACATGGATTGGCATCGGTACTGGAATGTAAATACGGTTTACTGCAACATCTGTTTGCACTTCAGCTATGGAATATTCTGGTTTACAAGATACAGACTTATTTAAGAGATTAGGTTTGCACATAGTAGATATATTTCGTTGTTTAATAAATGGTCGTGGTTTGGTAAGGGTAATTTTGTGCACTGGGGTTTTTGTGCTCATTCCATTACTTTTTAAAACTTCTGATAAGTTTTTCCCATTCACCTTTAAATCAGTGTCTTTTATGGAATTTTCTAACTGCTTTATATTAACTTCAGCAGCATCTTCAATTTCCTGAAATCTCTTACTAAAATTAACCTTCATACAAGCATTGGAACAAGTGTATTTGATTTCCTGCCCCATATCATAAACTTTAACCATATCAAAATCGTATTTTTTGATGGAACAAGTGCTACAGGATATTATTTTTCTGTGCATTAATAGGAAAATTTTTTGACACTCTTCAGAACAAACAATGTGTGCTTTGTTGTTTAAATAAACAACTGGATCAGAGGTACCTTGTGGTTCAAAATGTGTAATACATGCCTCACACTTTATTGGCTGTATTTTATTCACAAATTTGTATGCCATGAAGCAACGTTCACCACAGACGCTATCCATACTTGATACCATTCGCACCCGAATTACCACAGGCTTGACTTCATGGCAAACAGCACAAGCAGCTTTCTCTTTAGGACAAGTTTGACAAGTCTCCAGACAACGTTTTGAGCAGAAGCTCTTATATTCAGACCGTGTCTGCATTTCTTGTTGACAGAAAGCGCAAAAAAATGCACTGCTCTTTTTATAACTAATAATACAGGCTGTTGAACAGAATTGTGTAATTACAGATCCAAAACGTACACAGTACTTTCCAATAGAATTTTCAAAAATTGATGTTTGACATTTACCACAAGTTGAGTTAATCGTCCGTTGGTAGTTCAGTAGGCACCCCTCATTACAGAAATCCATAGCTTCCCAAGCTATATGCATTTCTGGAATAATTGGGGCTTTACAAAATCCGCATGCCCTACAGCCGCTGGATGCTTCTTCATCCTTTTCACATTCAAATTCTTCTTCTCTTGGCTCGGGTATGAGTTTTTCCTGTGTTGCAAATGCCCGTAATCGTAAAATTTTTTCTATGTAATTGTTGTGATGCTTCTCCTTGAATGCAGATAAACATTCATCAACACAAATATAAAGCATTTCTTTATTTTTCGTAGCTATGTATTTAGGTGCAGACTTTTGATCACACATACAACACATCTGGTCTTCTTGTGAATTATGGTGAGTGATTATGTATTTTGTGTTTTCTGGTGGTAAACTTTCACTTTCTTTTGGTTGTTTTGTTTCAGTGGAAACTGTTTCCACTTCAGTTCCAGCCACGTCAGGTTGTACCTCATTGTCTTGTGCAATTTTCTCTTTTGAAGTGGCTTCTTCTCCTTCGGGCATAGGATCGGCGCCTTCGTCAAGAGGAGTTGCATCTGATGACAACTCGTCCATTGATACCTGTGCTATTTCTGTTCTCGTTTTTTCATCTTGGCATAATTCTTTCTCAGTTATTTTTGCATTATTGTCTTCTGAAGGTTCTTCCATGACACCTTTTTCTGTTGAAGGTGTGACTTCATTTGAAAGATCTGGATCAACAGGGTTATCTAAACAAAAATAACAATATTGAATTAAGTGGTTTCTAATTGTTTCAAAAATGTGCCAATTGTTTTTTTAAATAAATTTATCTCAATTGGAATCAGATTAGATTAGATAATTGTATTAAGGGTACAAATTAATAATCCAAATTATTTTAAGTACTCAACTAAAACATTTGTAAAACAATAGATTTTTCCCTTTCTTTTGCAGTTATATAGTGTTGACCTATAAATTAAAAATGACACTTGGTAAGTCAAAAAACGTAACATAATTTTTAAAAGTATTTAGTACAGTCGAAAATGGCAACAAGGAAAAAATGCTGATAATTTCTAACTGAACACCAACAACGCCTTATAGGCCCTAGAATGTGCAATGATGATTTGGAGAAGATGTTTTTCAAAATTCAACACAAATGCAGAATGAGCTTGCAGAACAACTAGCAGTAACTCAGCAATTGATTTCCAAATACCTACATAATGGGAAAGATACAAGTAAGAAAATGATTCCACATAAACTCTCAGAAAACTAACAAAAATCATCAATTGGCAACATGTTTTTCTCTGCTTAATAAATAACCAACATAGCGTAAATTAAACTATTTGAATCAAGAATTAGAACAAAAACAGGGGTATACTAGCAAAGGAGAATGTTCACTGAAATTGTAAAACAAAAGGCATTTTAATGACTCTTGGCTGAGACCAAGCACCCAACATATTCAACAAACATTATTCCATCCAATGATTACTTATTCTCATATTCAACACGCCTTTTCCAATATGAATTTCCAATCAGTGGATGAGTTTCAAAAATGACTTGATGACTTTATCATGTCCAAAGATGGAATATTTTTCCAAGATGTAATTTATCAGCTGCCTGAAAGATGGCTTAAAGTTATAGAAAGCAACATTGAATACATTCAACAATTTAATTTACTTTCTTTTAAAATAAATCTTGAATGTAGCTGAAAAAATAAAATAAATAGGAGTGGGCGAAATTTATACATGGACAATGAAATCAACACCTGAAAAGATACAAGAGCAAACAGAGAAAAGCTATGCAAATTAGAAAGACAGCAGAAAAAACGTAAAGAAAAATATAATAGAGGCAATGAAGAAATTTTGGGATAAATTCGGGCAAAAAATGTAAAATAACTACAGAGAAAACCAAAAGCTATTCTACAGGGTAATAAGAAAAGAGAAAAATAAAAATAAGGAAGAAATAAACTGGATAAAAGATAATAAGAAACAAATACTAAAAGATAGTAAAGAAATAATGGGAAGATGGAAAGAATACTTAGAGGAAATATTAAATGGAAATAAAAATTAAAGCGAACAGGAAGAGGAGCTGAAAACAATATCAGGGGAAGGCAAGAAAATATCTGAACCTCTTCAGAACTAGAGAATGCAATAAAGAAAATGAAACCAGGAAAAGCACCAGGACATGATGAAATTACAACAGAGATGATTAAATATATGGGAGAAACAGGAAAGAAGATGTTATTAGAATTAATGAATTGAAGAAAACAAAATACCAGAAGATTGGCAAAAGGCCATAATCATACCTATATATAAAAATAGAGACAGTAAAGTGTATGAAAATTATAGAGGAATATTGCTACTGAGCACACCAGGAAAATATACGAATCTATAATGATGAAGATGAAGCAGAAAAAACATTAGATTATACACAGAATGGATTCAGAGCTGGAAGAAACACAGTAGATGCAGTTGTCATAATAAAACAACTTATAGAAAGGTCAATAGAGTTGGATGAAATAATATATTAGTGGTTTATAGACATCAAGAAAGCATTTAATTTTATAACACGAGAGGACATATGGAAAGTGCTGAATAAGAAAAATTTACAAAGAAGCACAATAAATAATATCAAAACTCTATACAAAACAACAAAGAACTATGTAAGAACCAATCAGCAGAATATCAGCAGAGTTTGTCACAAAGCATGGATTAAGCAAGGGGGTATAATGAGTGCCTATATATTTATCATATTAATGGACGAAATAATAAAAAATTGTAATACAAAGATGAGGAAAACAACTTGGGGATTCCATCAACTAAAAAGGGTAATAATTGGGCATTTAGCGTTTGCTGATGACCTTATATTAATAGCTAAAAACGAGGAAGATCTACAATACAATTTAAATGATTGGAATGAAGAAATAAAAAATGGAAATAGATAATAAACAAAGAAAAAACAAAATCAACGATAATAGCTAAAAAAACAACAAAAATGGAAATAGATAATGAGAAAATTGAACAAGTAAAAAAATATAACAGTGATATCTGAAGATGGAAGAATAGAAGAGGAAATAAAGGAAAGAATAAAAGCAAACACGAAGCTTTATTTTGCTCTAAATAAAACAACAACAAGTAAAAAAGAACTGAAAAAAGACACAAAAGTGAGAATACACAAAGCCATATTTATGCCTACACCAACCTATGGATCAGAGACGTGGTGGACAAACAAAAACCAAATGAACAGAATACAAGCCAGTGAAATGACGACACTAAGGAATATAGCAGGAGTAAGACTAATAGATAAGTTAAAAAACAAGGTAATGAGAGAAAAACTTGGAGTAAAGGCAGCAACAACAATTATCAAAGAAAATGGACTGAGATGGTTTGGGCATCTGACAATAATGGAGAACTCGAGATTAGCAAAAAAAGTATGGGAAATAGGTAATGACAAGAAGAAGAAAAAAGGAAGACCTAGAAAAAAGTGGGACGACAGAGATAGAGAGACATGGAAGAACATAAGAGAAAATTGATTAATCGACCTCTTCACTGACCAAGCCAGTAAAAAAAGGGATTTTATGAATGAATGAATGAGTATTGACAAATTGTAAGGCATACGTTTTAAATTAATTAAAAGTGCGTTAATAAATTCATTTAAAGTGTGGGTCGAATGCACTCCACGCGGCCTGAGAAGAAAATCTTCAAAAATTGCTAAGGCATAGAATGTGTTAAACTTCAATATGTCCCCGAATTAAATCAAAACCTTAATAAACTACTAAAAAAATTTAATTCACAACTGGCCCACTACACAACTTCAAAATTGAAAAACTCTATATTGGCCAAACTCAGAGAAATATTATTACCATATTTAACCCTTTCGCTGCTCTACACATATATATGCGTAAAAAAATATGTCTCATACGTTCCGAGCGAGTATTTTCGCATCATGTTTTAAAATAGTTTCCTGCTCAACACGACTATTTTCGTCGCATATTGCATATGTACAGAAATCTACGAGCATGTGCTACCCTGCATATTTGACATTTTGCAACGTCGTTGGCTTAAAATAGTTTAGAAATAGAAGATGGCTACAAAAAAATATTATACTGCCGCGGAATTGAAGGAAATATTGATGCAGAGTGATAGCGATGAGGAATTTGTTGATGAAATGCTGAAAAAAATTATTAATTGATTATAAAATTGGGCTATAAGTAAATTTCTGAATAAACACTTGGAAATATATTTTTTTTTTCGAGCATAGCGGATAAAAACGTTCGACTGTACCTTAAACTGCTCATCATGAATAAACTCGCTACATCGAAGTACTTATATATGTTGGAGGCTTCTACTTCGTTATACATTTTTGTAAATTGAATAAAACACGATAACTTTGTTTGTATAACTTGAAAACTTTTTGTTGTGACTAGTTTCGACAAATTTAGCTTGTCATTATCAAACACTATGTGTAAATTTGTCGAAACTAGTCACAATAAAAAGTTTTCAAGTTATACAAACAAAGTTATCGTGTTTTATTCAACATCGAAGTACGTCAAACTGCTCAACACAAATAAACTCGCAATCACTCAAATATATGCGCAAAAGCAATCTCTGGCAAGAAGATTAAGGGTAAAAATATACACATTATAACGGATAGCAGAGCGGCAATCTTGTCCATTGCCAACTGCAAAATAACCTCAGCATTAATGTTGGAATGCTGCGAAGCCCTGGAAGAAGTGGCTCGTGACAACGAGATAACTCTATGCTGGGTAAAAGGATACAACAACAGCAGAGGGAACAGAATAGCAGATGGTTTGGCGAGGAAGGCATCCGGACAAACGGTAAGCGGACCGAACCCCTCCCTGCTGCCCTCTCTGCTACATCTGAGTACCCTACTGAAAACTGCATCAATCAGATGCCATAAGGAGCGATGGGACAACACACCTGGCTGTAGAGTCTTAAAAAATTTCATCGCAATGAACAGCAAAACGACCAGATACTGTATGCAACTGTCCAGAGAAAATCTCCTTACAGGACACTGCAATTTACGATCACATCTGTACAAACTGGGACTACAATCTAGTCCTATCTGCAGAGGGTGTGAAACAGAAGAGGAAACCGCGGAGCATGTACTGTTAGACTGCCCCGTGTTATCCAACCTACGTAAATCCACAATGGGAGAGGGATGTCTAAATCCATCAGACATCCTCAGAGTTCCTCTTGCTGCAGTTGGCTTGACCATGGCAAGGAATGAGGACTCAGATGGGAGGACGCACAAAGGGCCCATTGGGGTCTACGTGCAGCGGACCTCTCTGCCCTCCCATCGATTTAAACCAGAACCAGAACCAGATATGCACACAGCTGTCGCAAAATTTCAAAACGTGTTGTGCAGCAAAAGGGTTAAAGAGCACATGTACCATATAAAAAGTCTTAATGAAGAAGTTCTAATAATTATAATCTTAACATGTTGGAGGCAATCTAAATGAAAATGCATCAACATAATTTGTTAAATTTGGACTTAACCACTTTGAACAATCCATTACTAGAAATACTAATCCTGAAAAATGCCATTTACTAACACAATTGTTCACATTATCTTCCGTTTTTTCCTTAAACCAAGCAGGTATATATTAGATCGATTTTCTCTCATTTATTTAGTTTGATATTGATAACAGTCACATTGTGACAGAAATTTACATCTAGTGATAAATAAACCAAGTGAAAAAAGTGCCAAACTAATGTTTCATTTAATTGTAAACATTTTCACGCACTCTTACAATCCAACAAGTAGTTAATATGGTGTATTAGCTTTATCCTGCCTCTATTACAATATTGTTAAGGCAGCTTAACTTTGGCAATAAATGAATTTATTCTTGATCGATTGATTTATAAGACAGATGTTGAAATGAAGAATAATTTCTTACATGTACACATATTTGTATCATACAATTTGTGTAAATATAAATAAATGTATTTGTCTATTTAGCCCCTCACATAAAAATACTACATCATTGTCAATAACTTACTTAATTTGTTCCTAAATTAGTTTGAATATTCCTCAATATACTGTCAACTATATTTTAATTACAAACGAAACCAAATCTCACCTGTTGTCTCTTTGTTGCTACAATCTACATCCATTACTTCATCTGAGGTTTTACCTTCAGAAGAATCTGTAGGGTTAGAATTATCCTTTGTATCAATTTCAGTTTCGGGAACCTTACTTTCAACAGAATCACTTTCCATTATATTTATATTTTAATGAAATAAACGCCAAAAATAAGGTTGTTTATACAATAGCTTGACTAACATAACCTGCCGGTGTTTTCATTACCAACATAAAGAAAGAAAAGTTTAAACTTTTAAATATTTTAATTTTGCATACGTAATAAAGCAAAACTCTTAAAGCCTCCTTGTTTTATTAATTGAAATGTTTTAACTTTAGTTTTTTTACATTTAAAAGTAGCATCTTAAAATGTATTAGATTATAAAATATGGATAAAAATTAAAGTGGTGGTTTTCGGAAGGGGTAATTGGGTATTTACATCCCATATTTACATATTTGTTCGCTTAATTATTTTTATTCTTAAAAATTTCCAATATTTCAAACAAGTTAAGTTATAGTGAATCAAGAAGAAGATCTATGACGGTGATTTTTTACGAAACTGCTGGAGAGTCGTAGAAAGGACCGATGCCAGAGACTCCCGCTAATATGGCACACTATGTAAGCAAAATGAAGTTGACTGTCTGTAGTATATGTATATTTTCTATGGTTGACTGCTCAAGCGCCGTAAGAGAAGTGATCACCATAGAAAATAATCTCAACTTCACTTTCTTCTTTTATGCCCATTTGCACCGCAGCTACTTAACCATTGATTAAAATTTAATCACTGGTTAACGAAAAATCGGTTTGCACCGCAACTTTGTCCCGGTTAAAGTCCCCCAAAAACATCAAATATTTAACCAGCCGATTTTGGCCGGTTAACGTGCCAAATACGTAACGACTAACTTCAGGACGTTTATAATCGTGAAGTTATTTATGTACATTTGTCAGACATATTTTATTGTGCTAACCTTTGCTAACAATGGATTTGATAATTGACGAGATTGACGAAATTGATGACTTGGATGTTATTGATTTCATTAATTTCGGTTTACCTCGTAAAATAAACGTTAGGTTAAACTATTTTGATATATTTTAATCGAAGGCGACATTGATTTTCCAGTTGATTGGTAAGCTTTTAATATAAAAAGAATGATAAACATTTATAAATGTTTCTTTTTAGCAATAATTGTGTTTCACCTATGAATGACTGACATTTCTGCGGTATTATGCCACAGGTGGACATTTGCAAACTATAGCAGATAGTAGTGGAATGCATTTGTCTACAGTATCCAGAATTGTAGTACGTGTTATAAATGCAATTGCCCAACACCACCGAACGTTTATTAAGTTCCCAACTGTGGAAGCAACCCAAGAAGTTCAGCAAGAGTTTTTTAAAATCGCTGAATTTCCACGGGTTATAGGAGCTATAGATTGTACACATATTAAAATAAAGTCACCTGGTAAAGTCAATTTACTTTAAATTACTATAAACACCATACAAATCATCATTGAAATGTAAATTATTAAATATATTTGAGGTGGCTTATTTAAAATATATAATTTATTACAAACATTACTTAATTTATTATAAATAAAGTGTTATCCTTATTGCATTAATATTAAATGTATTAATTTGAGATATGTTTTGTAGGAGGAGAAGATCCTGAAATTTTTCCGCAACCGAAAATCGTATTTTTCAATAAACGTGCAAATCATTAGCAATGTGGATTTAAAAATCACAAATGTTGTTGCCAGGTGCCCAGGATCAGTTCATGACTGAACTATTTTTAATAATTCTAGAATAAATGCAGAGGCTGAGCAGAGACGCTACCAAAACTGCATTCTTCTTGGTAAGATTAAGAACATTATTTAGTGTTCTCTCAATCACTGTCAATTTTTTATATTAATTACATTTCTCAGTTTTATAAAAGAAATTAATTTGAACTATAACATTAGTGACATTTTTATCTATGCACCATAGCAGTTAATGGGTTTTCTGTTGCATTTGTTGCAGTGTACTGTCTGAAAGTACTGTCTAAAGTAGACAACTCTTGGCCGCTATGAAATTCACTTATCAAATTCAATTTAACCAAATATTTTCTTTGATATCTTATTAATTTAAGATATATGTAATGACTGTTACTTCATTACAGGTGACAGCGGCTACCCAAACAAGCCATATTTATGCACCCCATTGATAAATCCCGTAGCACAGGCGAAAATACGCTACAATGAATGTCACATCAAAACTAGAAATAGTATAGAGAGATGTTTTGGTGTGCTGAAAAGACGATTTCCTGGGTTGGCATATGGGTGTCGTTTAAAAGTATCGACAACACTAAGTGATAATTGCAACTTCAATTTTTCAAAATATTGCTATAATGTACGACGAGGGTGTACCAGGATTACCTGATGACATAAATAGAGAGATACAATTATTAATTATCAATGGAAATATTGATGCCATTAATAATAACAATAAAAATATTGGGAATGTCCGGAGACAGTTAATAAATAATTATTTTAACAATTTATGGTTTAATAAAATTTATTAAAATGGAGTAATTGTAATTTTTTTATTTTTATGTCCAAATTTAAACACTTTCTGCATTTCGCTTTCCTTTGATATACCAAAGCACTCTGAAACTTGTCACGCGTGTAAGGAATAAGAAATATAGGTTAAGTATATAAACGCGCCACTGTCAATTGTACGGCATAAAAATACCAAAAATAAAAATTACAACCCTATAAAAACGTGTGCTCTCTATGTTATTACTCTGTGATCGGTGGTTACTTAATCAGCCGACGGTGCAAACAAAATATTCTGGTTAAAGTTAGTAGCGATTAGTTAATCGAAAAATTTAACCAGACCTGGTGCAAGTGGCCATTACTCGAGTTGCGTTTTCCAATAATACTCGAGGTACGTTGATATTAATCGTCTTTTTAGTATTGTAAATCGTTGCATTGTGTTACATCGCATTTTTTAGTTCAATCAATATATAATATTTCTTGTCTTACTTTGTTTTAAATGTAAATGATAGAAACCTAACTATTTGCATGTCGCGTATAAATCCTAAATTATTGGGGTTACTCACTAATTACCAATTTATTATAATTTAATTCATTATATATAAGGTAAGTTTTTGGTAGGTAAAATATAATGTAATTCTTGATTTTTATTTTTAGTTAATTAAATTAATAAATAGAAATGCATAATGGAAAACGAAAATTATCCACGTTGGATTCATTTGTTCAGAAAAAACAAATAAAAATCAATCTATGTCAACAGTCAATTTAAATCACCCATCTACATCAACGTTTACTAAATACGAAGAAGAATTTACAGGATCTTCATTAGGTTGTTCCCAGCACGAGACAATGGAAACAAAAGAAGAAGATGTACATCTAGTGCCATTGAAATTTACATTGATATAGGTAAATTTGGTAATGTTGATGTTGATGAAATTGATAAATCATTTGGAAATCAGTCAGAGGCAAATTCCACCTACATAAGTAACACAACTCATAATGAGTTAATTGCTTTATGTGGAGAAGAAGTTAAAGATATTATTTTAACACAGTTTGAGAAAGCAACATATTTCAGCACAATGTTCGATGAAACTACTGATATTAGATATACAAGTATATCACAAATGTGTCTTGTAATAAGATATATGAAATCTGATTGCTCGAAAGTAATGAAGATTTTGTGGAATTTATTGATTATCATAATGATAATTATAATGTCACTCGTGAGCTTAGTGGGGATATTTTGACAAATACAATTTTTGAAAAATCATGATTTAAGTTTAAAAATTGTATCAGAATTGGAACAGATGGATGTTCCGTTATGATGGTAGAATTGAAGGGGGCTGAATCTATATTGCAGTCAACATTGTCCAACGCTTTTAGAACACCATGTTTCAACCATGCTTTAAATTTGTCTATATCAAAATGTATGCAAGTACAGGCTGCTCGTAATGCCATTGGTACCATTAAAGAAGTAATTTCATTTTTTAATGCCTCGTCCAAGAGACACCATGTGATAAAAGCTGTAAATAATTCATCTTTAATTAGCCTATGTGATATCAGATGGTCCGAATGACATGATCCGTTAGTAAAATTTAATACATTAATTAATCTCTCAATGGTAAGATAAAGAATCTTCTATAAAAGCTGAATTGCTAAAGAATTCGATTTATACCCCAATTTTCATAGTTATCCCATGATCTTTGTCTGATATTTTTAGAAATACGGTAACTTTGTGTGAGTTATTATAAACAAAATGAATGGACAAATCTTATGCCAATAACTTGATAAATAACACTATTGATGTTTTATCAAATAAGAGGAAACATGTTGCCACATCATTTAAAATATAAAATATAGTAAATATTTTAAACAAATTACAAATTGAAATGACGAAACCTCGAATTCCAAAATATCAGAGAAATATAACAAAAGTGGATCAACCTATTATAGAGGATTATTATCAAATTAATATATATATTTACCTCTGATCGATAATATTATTGCAACTAACAAAGATTTATATGTCACTTTAAAATTTGTTGCAACATATTTAAATAAAATTTTACCTGAAAATGCAAGATATAATATAATAGTAATTAAATCTGAATTGGAATTTTGGAAATTACAATGGCAAAAGAAAAATGAACTAACAGAACAGTTACCAGAAAATGCTTTAGATGAATACAGAGAATGTAATCCCAATATTTACCCAACATTAAAAATAATTTTACAAATAATATATACTCTGCAATAAAGGCTTGGAGAGATGGAATACTGGGAGGGAAGAAGGTAAAACAGGCAAAAAGCAACTTTGGAGTGTAGTGCAATAGTAAGAAGAACAAGTGAGGGAGCTAAAGAATGAAAAACAACTATGGAGTTACTTGAAGGAGAGGGGGCCAGCCAGGAATGTAAAAGGCGGGGGTATAAACATTGATTCATGGAAGGCACACTTTGAAGAGCTGTTAGGAACCGGAGCAACCGAAGGGAAGGTGATGGCATAGAGAAGGGTCTTCAATGGGAAAGAAGATTTTAGTATGGAAGAGCTAGAAAGCTGCATTCAGCATAAAAGCATGGGGCAGCAGAACCTGATGGGATGCAGGCAGAAGCATGGAAGAGGTGCAGCTCAGAAGGAAAGAAGAAAATGCTGATGCATCTGAACAATTTATGGAGAGGAGAAGAGTCAATGGAAGGAAGGATCATTGTGATAATTTATAAGGGAGGAGTAGAGAGGGATCCAAAAAACTACAGGGGAATATCGCTAATGGATAGCCTGTATAAACTTCTAATAATAATGGTGAAGGATAGGCTGGTGGTGGACGTAGAAGAATAAAGGATGCTACTGGAAATTCAGGGATCGAACAGATAGCTACACTGAACTGGTTGATAGATAGAGAGAGAGAGAGATAGATGATGAAAAAAGAAAAAATGTGTTTTTTGTTTGTAGACTTAAAGGCAGCGTATGACTCGGTGGATAGAAGTTGATGATTGAATGTTTGAAAGGGAAGGGTGTGTCAGAGAGCAGGTGGTGGAGTGGATATGTATACAAGGAAACGTGGTGTAGGTGAGAGGAGGGGTGAGGCAAGGGTGCCCATTGAGCCCATTGCTATTCAACCTGTATGTGGCAGATATGGAGAGGGTGTTGAAGCTGGGGCAGGCAGGGGGAGTAGTAGTGGGAGGGAAGAAAGTATGGAGTCTGGCATATGCGAACGATGTGGTAGTGTTGGCGAAAACCGTGAGTGAAAAAAAGATGATTGATGGTGAATGTAATAAAAATTAAAAGGATGATATGTAAGAATGCAGGAAGGAGAGGGAAGGAGGAAGTTTTGTACTGGTCGGGAGAACAGATTGAGTGAGTAAAAGAATTCAAATATCTTGGGTATAAACTGGATCGAAAGTACGTCATGTTGAGTATATGTGCAAGAAAGCGAGAAAGTGTCAATGGAACGTATGTGGGGTATATGGAGTGGGATGCTACGTAGGCATGTGAGTACGCAAATATGGTGGGATGCATGTGTGAGGTTGATAGTGTTGTATGCAGCAGAAATCTGGGGAGTGAGTGGTCATGTGAAATTGGAAAGGGTACAAATGCAGTATTTGAAAACGATATTAGGGCTCAAGAGGTCCACACCGGACTATAGAGTGCTGCAGGAGTGCCAGAGAATGTGGGAGGTGGCTAGAAGAGTCGTAAAATTCGAGAGGAAAATTTGGGAGTTAGGTGAGGAAAGGTTACTGAGAGAGCCATGGGGTGCATGTGTGAGAGAGTGGGTGAGGAAAGGTGAAGAAATAAGGTGGATGAATGAGAGAAGCAACTTGTATGTCAGGGATAGAGTGCGAGGTGGCGGAAAGCTTATGAGAGGTTGAGTTGCAGGAGAGGCAGGCCAAAATTCAAAAAGGTAACTACAATCCGAAATACCAAGACCTATAAGGGTCCGCAGGCATGCCGCTATACTTCAAAAAGTTAAAGCCAGAAGGGATCTAGTTGCTGGCTAGATTCAGATGTGGAAGTGAAAAAAGGGGTGGATGGGAAAATAATATATGAAATGTAAATATTATGGAGAAGGAAAGCATGAGTGGGAACATTGGATAAATGAGTGTGAGGAAGTGAGGGAGAAGATAGACAGGAGGGGGAAAGAGAGAGCTAGGAGGATATGTCTGGGTGAAAGTGGCTGTGGAATAGGTGTGTGCAAGCAGTTGGTGCAATTGAGGACAGGAAAGTGTAACTAGGTGAATTCTAGTGGAGAATAGCGTTTTATTTTAGGGGGTGGGAAAAACATGTACAGCGAATTGCGAAAAATATAATGTAAAATATTTGTATGTAACTTAATAATGCCAAATAGAGATTTATTTATATTTATATGTACTCTACCCATTAGTGTTGCAGTGAAAATTAGTTCTTTTACATATTCCTACATATATGGATATTAATACAATATTAATTACAATTAATATTATTAAAAAGTTTGCTGGAAAACAAAGAAAATTAGATTTTATTATTTAAGAAATATTATATATTGTTTTTTAATAAATTTTCTTTAAAAAATCTGTTTTAAATCTTACAGCATATTTTATTATTTTTTTATGTCCTATATTCATTTCGGATGTGATATTATTTTGTTTCTATTTAACACGTTAAGCGCCACGCCGGTCCCTAGGGACCGGAGCAAGACTTTCCGTACAGGCCACGCCGGTCCCCACGGACCGGCGGCTCGCATGTCGGTCCTTCTGTGATTATGAGACTAAACGTTTATTTTAGAAGGCATAGTTTTTGTTTGGTCAATGCTTTAAGGAAAGCAATATAATACTTGAAAACATTAATCTAATTTATTAAAACAAGATAAGCAAAGGTAAGCTCTCTGATCTATCGGCGAGCGGTCCGGCAGGGCCGCCAGTGGCCTGAGCGGTCCGGTACAGAAATTCGGCGTGGCGCTTAACGTGTTAAAATGAATAGAATTTAATTTTATTGTTGTACAATATTCCTTTTTTTTATACAAATTATGTATATTTTTGAAGTTGATTGTTTTGTATTTATGAAATAAAAAAATATTTGTTTTTTCAGTTTTCAGCCGCTCCTGAAAAATTATTAATTGTTTATTACGAGTAATAAATATGTTGAAACAGCTGGAGTGGCTTAATATTGAGAATTAAATGTAAAGTAATTTTATTTATTCACTAAGTATATTTAGGAAAAATGCCTACATATTTTGACGATAGTATCATCACTAATGCGATTACTCATAATTATAAATAAGTATATTATTACAATAAGAAGTAATCTACAATAATTTTAACGAAAACTAGCGTAGTTCTGAACTTGTATATAAGATGGCTCTAGTAATGGTTTTTATTAATTGTGGCGCATAATTTAAAATTCGTTCTTGAAATAATTATAACAGAATGCACAGTAAATAAATGAGTAACCTGTACCCTTCGCTATTGAACTATAAAAATGGCGCTTTAGAGTAACGGGTCGATCCTTTAAACAATAAGCTTATTTATAGAAACATAAATAGACAAAAACACAGCGGAAAGATTACAGGTTCGAAAGTCTAACTACTACAGCAGAACAAATAATGCTTAATCAAATTTATTAAGTAATGAATCATTACTAATGATACATAAAAATTACTTTTGAATTGAAAATAAAATTACAATACTAAACATAGATACAAAACAAAGGAAATAATATATTACTTGTTTAAATTAAATGGGAAATTATAACTGTTGGTCGTCATTCTCTTTCTTACCTCCAGCATTGAATTAAAACGTGTATATAATTACCCAATTTCAACAAAACAAAACTGTTATCCAGCAATTGCGATTGCCAAGTTTACCGTTCGGATTCATCGTGGCGTTTAGTCGTATGTTTCTTTTTTCATGATTTGGACAACCATTATTAAATTACATTTAAATTACATCAATTACAAGCTGTTTGCGAAACCGTGAAGTTTCAATTTTCTAATTAGCGATCATTAATTAGTATCATTACGATTCCGATTTTAGAGATGTGTTTGTGGGCGGCGGAGGACGCGCCAACAATTTATTTCCTATAAATTTTGCGTGCGCGTTTCATTTGTTACAGGAATGACTTAGAGCGATTACGTTTTGTCCTTGAACGTAACCGTGGAAACGTTAATTGCACGCGTTCGCGACTATGACGTTCACGGAATGTCAACCGATGAAAGGGAAGGTTGTCTGGTGCGCGTGGGTGTCTAAAAATGCATCTCTTGCAACTTTAAGATTACCAGCAGTAGCGCCCAACGAACTACAATAATCGTGGTAATCCATTTATTTTTCTAATGTATATGCTATGATTTTTACCATGGATAGGACCCAACTTACCACAATTTGATGGAACCTATAACAAACAATTAAAATACGAATGATTGAATTTAGATTTATAATCCGAAATTAGTTCGTAAACCGCCCTTACTCATGAATTGGTCTATATATTTGTTTGCTTCTCTCTTAGGTATGCGAGTTTTTCAATTTTTTTAATTAAAGTGGTACGTTTTTGATTTTCGCCTTTTATTATTTTTAAAATTTCTATTTTTAATTAGTAATAAAAACTCTGTTAAATTCCTTACTTCACTGTTTTTATTTAAGCACTAGATGTGCATTTCGGACTAAGTGTCCATTATCAATTGTTGACTGATATTTTTAATTGTTTCAAAATGTTTTTGTCCTTAAATATAGAATTAAATTAATTGACTTTAGAAAGTCAGACTTGTGATAGCGACCGGTACTGTTTTTTAATTGAGATATTTATATTTTTGGGTAATTATTTTTTTTAAACTAACTTAAATCACTTAAATCATTTTTTTTTTATAAATGAAACACGTTTTTACTTTGTATAACTGGAAGTAAAAAATGTTTCATTTGTAAAGTATGATGTACATATAACGAAGTAGAAGCCTTCACCGTTAACATTTTTTATGACCAAGCGCGACTATTATGTTTTTTTCTTACTTATGGGAGTAAAGACTTAATGTTATTCTTAATTATAACAAAACACAGAAGAACAAATTACTTAGTTTTTATCTAAAACGTAGGAATTGTATTGATTCTGAACATGCAGTGATGCAAATGAGAAAAGGAAATGCGGAAACGGGGCGGTCACTGGGAGTGGGGCCCACGGAATCGGGGGCCCACATCACTGTTACAATTCAAGCCCACGGTATGTGCCCAAAAATAGTGAAAGTCTAAAGCGTGATATGAAATGCGGTATAAATACGATCGAGAGGATTAATTGATCTTACTAAATTAGTTTCAATAGTTTCAATTGTAACTTGCAAATTGGTCATTGCAGTTGTGTTTACAAATATATCACATATATGTAAAATATTAAATCAGTATCGATTTAACTGTTATAATAACGTCATGATTACTAATATTTAGCTGTTTATTATTATTTTTTAATGTTGTGATCATTAATGCTGTTATGAAGAATTGAAATGAGTTTATGAATGGCAATTTCAAGGTTTTGTTGTTATTTGATAATAACGTAGAATATTTTGTAGCTTATTTGGATTATGTCAACTCCATTAATTAATTGTTATGTCTGAGTGTTGAAAAATTATTATTAAAAAGATTAAAATTGTAACCAAGAAACCTTTCAACCAACCTTTATTTAGATTTATTATAATATTGTTGGTTAGCTTGAATAAAATTCAAACATATTTATTAATCCAAAAATATAAAATTTGGTGATTATTGGATATTAAAAAAAAAACCATAGGAATCAAGATATGGTTGATGAGGGAGTGTATGCGCTGGTTTATGCATATTCCCAATTTTAACACGATTTTTCAAAGCCTTCTGCCTGACAAAGGTCTATTGTAGAGTGTATTATTTAAATATTATTTAAAGACCTGATTTAATTAAGGTGCATTTATTATATAAAAGTGCTGATTTAACATATAAAAGGTGAGATATTTTAGGATTAAATCTAAACAGCAAACGTCAAATGCCTCTTGTTTATCTTGTAAAACAACAGCAGATTTAATGTTAGAGGTATTTTTCGGATGTCCTAAGAGTAAAGTATAAACCAAAGGAAAATGACAAATTTTTAGATTATGGTCAATTTAAAACCTACATTTCAATTTAAAATAAAAAATACAACGGTGGTAAATAGTGTTACAATTTTTAAGGTATTACAATAAACATTAATATATAAAATATATAGACCATTTAAATTTGTTCAATTATTATATTGTAAGTGTTCCTCGTTAAAAGATATTATAATAGCGACGATAATATCAAAGCATTCCATTACGTAACAGTCTCGACGTTCGTACGATTAGCATTAGTCACCCATAGAAAATGGTCTCATTGCCTCCAGTAACCACTCCAGCCTTTCTTACTCACACCTTTCCAAGTAACACGAAAATGTCGTGAAACTTGTGAATGGATGAATCATATAATCGCAATGTATGTTTTTTTAACGAATTATTTCAAGTTCAAGAATTGTATTTGCTGAGTGTATTCCAATAGTAAATTGTTAATGGGTATATTTTCGTGGGGTTAAAAGCCCCCAAATTATTTTATTTCGTTTGAAATAAAATATTTATTAATAATATTAAAATTAAAAATGATTTTTTTTATTAAGAAATTTGTTGAAAAATAAGATTATTTTCGTATATGTATATTAAAGTTGTGCTTGACTAATTTGACATATGTTAGGTAAGAAATTATATTATACACTTTTAAAATAAAACAAGTTTGTTTTTGAATTACACAGATTTATTGTTGAAAACACTGCAACAATAAATCTGTGTAACTCAAAAGCAAAATTGTTTTATTTTATAAAGTTTGTAATGGTGTTTCACCAAGTATCAGTCCGATCAATCCAATTATATTATACATCTTGGTTTTCGTCACAATGTTATTGACCTTATAGTATAGAATTGCAAGTATTGCCTTGTTCTGAATACCCTGATATCCACTTTAAGTGGTTTCTGATGATTCGTAATAATTGCCACCAATAAACTATCGACCTTGTGGTCTCTATGGAATAGATCCACGGATAACAACAGTATTTTTAATTATTTTATTTTATTTTTTTACTTATGGTAACTTATGGTAAATACCTTTTAACAAACAAAAATTACAAAAAACTATTTAAACAATGTAAACAAATATAATATACAAAACAATAAAATATACAGGGTGTCTCAGACCACTCGTACCAGTCTTTTATTTCGACAACGCTTGATCGAATGTGACTGGGACAAAACAAAATTATTACCAAAGTGAACCCAAGGAATCCACTGATGAATTTATTTTTTACCGGAATAATCCGAAAGTACCCGGAACCGGAAGTAACTTTAAAATTTCAAATGGCAACATAGGTCGAGTATGGTATTAATTGATAGGTCTTTTTAAAAGAAACAACTTTTATTAAAAAAATTTTAAAATATTTTTCATATTTACAAAAATAAACGAAAAAAACTAAATTGAAAATTAGTTATCCATTCAACACTCAATTTCCTCAAGTAGGCTTTGCTTTTTTGTTAGAAAAACAATTTGTATATGTGTTAATATTGCAAATATTCTTAAATTATTCTTCGTATTGTTCCTCAATACTTTCCTTGGGTAATATGTTATTTTCTACACTCAGGTGAGAAGAGTTACTCTTATTCAAGACTGAATTATTATTTTGATATGGATGGCTTCTATAGTACGGGTGTCTCAGACCACAAGAACAAGAGTATATACATACAAAATTAAAGTATTTGAAGCTTTCAAAATTTAAATTTTTAATTTTCCGTTTAAAACTAGATAAATTAGCAAGATGAATGAGTCAAAAAGTGGGTGTCTATCTTGTTCTTCTGTCGGATGCAGGGACCGCTAGAGATATCCTAATACAAGTTCGGGACAATTAATATTACCTTCAATTAATTTATGCAAAAAACAAACATTAGTGTACATTCTCCTGGTTTTAAGAGGAGTTAAATTAATTTTGAGCATAAAAGTATCTAAAACCAAATTATTCCTGTCAATCCCCATTCTGTATGCAGCACACTCGAATTTGTTTTGTACAGTCTCAAGTTATTTATTATTATTTATTACTATGTGAATTATATTGAAGGCTCCAAACAATAGATGCATATTCAAGAATTGACCTAACCAAAGAGAAATAAAGGAGTTTGAAATGAGAACTCTTTACCAATCCTTAGAATAAATCTTAAAAAATTGCTGTGATGGTTAATAGGGTTAGGAAATAAAACACGGACGAAACACACTAAAATGACGTAAACACTAATTCAGCGTTACGTACAACCGACCATAGACAATACCTAACTAACTTTGATTAGAATGTGCATCTGGATAAAAATAAAATATTGAAGAAAGGTTCTAAGTGTTTTAATCAAAGTTATTATTATCTTCAAGTAACTCAATCAACCAAATTAATACCTAACTAACTATTAACAGGCACGGTAGGATTGTCAACATATAATATAACCTATCAGTTGTACAGTTTATAACTTTAACAGTTCCCCGCAAACTGAACAAGAAGTAATTATAGCAGAGTAATTAAAATATCAGTCTATATGTTTCGATCTTTTGTGAAATTCGTGGTTCTTCACTAGTTAAATTGCATTGGCGTTATCGATAAATAACACTGGTATATTTCTGATTTCACCGATCTCAAACAATAACTTATTAAGCCACACAAGTTCCTTTACACCTTCGCCAGCACATACAAATTCTGTCTCAGTAGTTAAAAGCGCGGCCGATTTCTGCAGTTGAGAAATCCAGGATACTGCAGTTTCGTTTATGAGAGAAACGAAACCATTTGTTGATCTTCGAGTGTTGATATCTCCAGCGAAGTCTGCGTCGGAGTATGCCCGTAGTCCGCTACCAGTTGGAGTGTAGAATCCCATATCAGTGGTACCTCGCAAGTATCGAAATATACGTTTGACGGAGGCACAGTCGGATACTGTAGGTTCTGCCATAGATTAAGCAACCTTGGCTACATCATAAGCTAGGTCAGGGCTAGTAGTACAGGCCAAGTACTGCAGGTAACCCGCCGTTGATCGATATGGAACAGAGCTGTCGAGAGGATCCTTAGATGATTCATTCGGTTGTTTGTTTTCAGCAGGTGTTTTCACAGGATTGCAATTTTCCATGCCTAAAACAAAAAAAAAACTTTCTTCGCGTAAGGTCTCTGTGAAATGCGTATATGAGACTTGTCTTGCTCTATCTGCATTCCTAAAAATGCCTACCGTAATCTTGAATTCTGATGTCAGCAATTTCAGGAACGAGTTAATTGTATCTTGTGATGGTCTTGAACGAGTGAAACTTGTTGTTCCAGAAACGACGCGACTTAGACCGTACACAGATTTCTTCAAATAACAAACACGATCGGACCCATCGTCGAAACCTTATGGTTGAGTCATGTAAATTTCAGAATCTATCTCACCATATAAGAATGCAGTTCTTACGTCGAATTGACCGAGGACAACTCTTTAGCAGCAGCCGCGATAAGGGCACGAATCACGTCATACCTGGCAAGAGGGCTAAAAGTTTCATATTAATGAAGGCTCTCCCGTTGGAACACACCTCGAACAACTAAACGTGTGCGATATCGATGAATCGAACCCTCAGGATTATATTTTAAACGGAGTACCCAACGGTTGTCTATTGCGCGTTTACCTGGTGGTAATGCTTCCAGGTCCCATGTATCGTTTTCCTCAAAAGTTCTTATCTCTTCGTTCATTGCACTCACCCATTTATCCGAATGGTGACTTTTCATGGCGTTGTTGAAGTTGGTTGGCTCTAGATCTTCCAGAACGGCTTCTGTCAATCGTTCCAAGCGTTGCGTCTGGATAGGAGTTGGTTCCCCTTTCGAGATGTCGCTGTCAGCAGTGTCATACCGATCCGAATTGCCGTTATCTTGAGTGCTGCTAATTGATTCATACTTGAGTTCGACCTCTTCAGAATTGCTGTTGATTTCCTCGTCTTGATTGGTCTCTTCTGGGATTTGAAGTTTAAGTTCCAATGGTATTGTTTGTTGTGCACAGCTAGTCTGGACAAAAGTCAACGTCTCATGACTTTATTAATCGATGCGTTGATGGTATTCAAACCTTGTAACCATCTTTATTATGCATGTATCCAAGGAGATGCCCAAGTACTGCTTTGTCGTCAAATTTTGAGCGAAACTTCTTATATTGACGTACGTAGCATTCTGATCCAAAAATTCGGAGTAATTCGAAGCTGTTAAATGCCTTTCCAATCCACAACTCGTACACTTGACTTCCCCGTGCGATTTGTCAAAAATGCCGTATCACATGCGTGAGCTCAAAACGTTTTCGGCAGTTTGCTCACGGAGAACGTCAAACGAGCTAGTTCAACTACATGTCTGTTTGGTTGTTCTGCAACACCGTTTTGTCCAGGAGTGTAGGGACTGTCCAAACGAAAGGCTTTAACTCTATGGTCTGCAATATCGCACTCATTCATGAATGTTTCCAAATCCAAAGCAAATTCTGATTATTTTTCTTTCATGAAAAATATGTGAATGAATCGTGAATAGTCATCTTTGAAGGCTATATAATATCTGAAACATGAATCGAGTCGGTAGACATTAGGCCGTTTACATCGGCGCTAATCAGTTCACCGACGGTTTGCGGACGATTTTGACGCGAGCGAAATGGTTTTCGATGTTTTCGATGACGCAATCATCACAAAATGACGTGGTGTCTGAACACCTAACCGAAATACCGACACGCGTTCATGCCAGCCTTGGAGAATTTCTTCAGTTGTAGCGAGATTTGACTTCACTGGAGTGTCCGGAACATAGACTCGAATATTCATGACGTACACAGGGCCGATGAGTCTTCCAGTCGCGATGAGTTTACCGCCTCGCACGTACCACACGCCATTCAGAGTTGCAGATGGCCATCTGTCACCCACTCGTGCCTCAATGTTGATTATTACTGGATCCTAATGCAAGGATAACGCCCTTACCTGCTGTCTGAATGCGTCGCGGGATAGGAAATTTCCCGAACGTAGCGAAGTGCTGTTTGTTTGCTGTCATACGATGTGAAGTACCGGAATCCGAAACCCAAGAATCGACAGGAATGATGTCTGCATCAACTGCGAGGCTTTTTGCGAGGAACGTACCTACCGCGGCAGGATTGCCAACATATAAAGTAACCAACAGTTGTACAGTTTATAACAGTTACTAGCACTGATTGCAATACAAAAAAATATGTGCTCTAAAATAAGTTTGTAGTCAAGAGTTACGCCAAGATAATTTGATCAATTCGATCCAACTCAATTCCATGTAATGTGTAGTGATATTTATTAATGATTTCTTTTTGCTGAAAGTAATAACGTGGCACTTGAAATTTAAGGATAGATTATTTCTGTCACACCAAAGCATTATATTATTAAGGTCATCTTGTACCAACTTATGATCAAATTTATATGATATGTCGCCTACAAGATTTTATTGATTCTAATACAACATTAACAAAAATCAAGAAAATAATTGGACCAAAAATTCATCAGATACAAAGTTTTTCACTCTAACTAACTGAATCTTGTTTCTTAAATATGAACCAAGCCATTTTATTAAACCCGTAAGCTGATAATTAGGCAATTAAAATAGAATTATTTACCTTGTCGAATGCCTTTGAAAAATCTGTATATATTGAGTCAACTTGATTTCCTTTTTCAAAGGCATCGACAAGGTAATCCGTATCTCCAAGTAAATTAGACACTGTCGACCTGTTCTCAACAAAACCGTGTAGTTCATCAACTAGTATGTGCTTACTTTGATTATAGATTAATTTAGACATTATCGTGACCAATACTTTTGGAATGGCTGATTGAATACAGACGCTCCTGTAGTTTTCAAATAAATCATTGGCATTTGGCACGTACCCATTTCTTAATGAACTTAAAAACAGTAAATGAAGAGGTCCAGAAATTGTAAAAATACAAGTTTTAAGAAAACTGTTTGGAATATTATCCGGGTCATAAGAATGCCTAGACTTAAGGGGTTAATCCACTCTGGAATTTTGAAAAAAAAAAAATTTTTGTGTGCTTAAAGTATAGTTTAGAGTCTTAAGAATATGGGAAAATTTATTTCAAAGCCGCGCGGAAGTATTTGATAGGTGAAAATTGCCAAAACAATTGGTGAAGCAACTGAAACTCTGTGCAAAATATGTATGAAAAGCGCAGAAAAAGAAGAGCAAAATCAATCTTCTAAAAATTATCACGGATTTATTGTCACGGATGATAGATTGTGGAGAAAATGAGGTTTTTCGACATTCTTTGGCTTGGTAACGCTTATCGGTTGGTTTCAATTCCGTTGCGTGGTCGATGGCTCCAAAATCAACTTCCAGTGGATAAGTGCTGTTGGATATTGCAGCTAATATGGCCATGTGTGTATTCAACGACGGCTTATTTAGCATAATAAAAGTTATGCAGGTCCTGGGAATAAAAATCGGACAAAACTGCTACGATTTTTGCGACGAGCGCCGCATACAGATATCCGAGCGCGCGCTGATTGATGCTGCAAAAGAGGCTCGAATGGCGCAGAAATCAACAAGAACGGATCAGGACGATGAGAAAATGAATCTGGAAGGTTAATTTTATGGCGCAGGCATTGCAGACTAGAGATAAATACATTATTTCTATGAAAAACTATGACTCAAAACTTTAATCGCGTTTTTCTCGAAACCATGTTTTTAAAAACGGGCGAAAAGAAATCTCAAATACGAATTAACCAATCAGTCTTAATCTGTTTATTCCTTAATCTACATAAAAAATACTACAAAAATACGAGGGCTTTTTGTTTTAAAGTGTTTAATTCCTTTTTTATAAACGTTTTTATACGAGGATTTAAGCCCGAAAAATGAAATTTGTTTTCAAACGTGCGCCATTTTGTTTAGAATCAAAATTTTCAAAATCCAGCCCGTATTTTTTTAGAGTATCCATCAGAGATTCAGAAAACATTTACTTTTTTGTACCAGGTCCATTGGTGTTTCCAGGATCTTTTCGCCCGTTTTGCCCTACGCTCCGGTAGGGACCTCCATTTTCTTTATTTTGTTACGTCATTTTTGAAAATTTTCTTTTAAAAAAATAATAAAAATAAAGTTCAATGTGTATAAAATAAAGATATAAAAACAGTTTTGTAATAAGACTTTTAGATTTTGATTAAAAAAATCTAGAAAATGACCCTTTTTTTCCTAGTCTAGAGTGGCCTAACCCCTTAACTTCACCAATGCCTTCATAAATATCTTTTAATGTAACAACCATAAAATCAAAAGCAAATGTTGTAGTATTTGACGACGCACAGACGCATTTTTTTTTTAATTCTCAACAAACTCGTAACCATTTGCCCAAGCTACATTGTTGAAAGTCATATATTTTGGAATATATTCAATCTTTCTCAAAGAATTAGCAAATTTTCAAAACAGATTTGGGTCTGTCTTAATATTATTCTCATATTTTATACATTTTACCTATAATTTGTATACAGTATAATTTATCTTCTTACATTGTTGACGTAATTTTCTGAATCCATCGTAATAATATATTTTTTCTAATACCCTTTATAAAAAGACAATTTTCGTCACCGAATACTCCAGCGAAAATTTGAGTTCCGTCACTAATGAGAGAAAATCCCATAACGCTAACTTTCGTCACTAGGGACGAAAGTTACCTACAAATTTTCACCTCCGTCTAGTTGCCTACTGTCACTATATCGTGTCATAATTAAACGTCAGTTTTTGAATTTGTACTGTTCGTAACTTCATCATATCATGATTTCTGATTCAGTAAGTGATTTAGATCTTTCCAATACTGCACCAGAAATAGTAAATCAAGCTGAGAAAACCTATGTGGATTTATTATCAGAAAAATCGAAAAAGAGGTATGAAGAAATATATGTAAAATTCATGGAATTTAAGACAGATAATCGCGTAAATTAATATTCACTGTGCTATTTGCATATTTTGCAAAATTGTCGGAAAATTTGATATTTAAATCGTAAGTAATTTAAATATGATATGTAGTTTTGTAATTTTTAATTCAAAATAAAGTATTTGTTTATATAATAATACAAGTTTGTTAGTATCATAGGTAAGGTAGTAGAAAAAGTATAGTGTTTAACTCGTCGAAAGCATTTTTTTAAGCTCGCGAACATTACCAAACTCGGCTTCGCCTCGTTTGGTAAACTGTTCTCTCGCTTAAAAAAATGTTACTTTCGTCACTCGTTGAACAATATACTATTTTCTACTACCCTTTATAAAAAGACATTTTTCGTCACCGAATACTCCAGCGAAAATTTGAGTTCCGTCACTAGTGAGAGAAAATCCCATAACGCTAACTTTCGTCACTAGGGACGAAAGTTACCTACAAACTTTCACCTCCGTCTAGTTGCCTGCTGTCACTATATCGTGTCATTATTAAACGTCAGTTTTTGAATTTGTACTGTTCGTAACTTCATCATATCATGATTTCTGATTCAGTAAGTGTTTTACATCTTTTCAATACTGCACCAGAAATAGTAAATCAAGCTGAGAAAACCTATGTTTATTTATTATCAGAAAAATCGAAAAAGAGGTATGAAAAAATATATGCAAAATTCATGGAATTTAAGGCAGATAATCGCGTAAATTCATATTCACTGTGCTGTTTGCATATTTTGCAAAGTTGTCGTCGGTAAGTAATTTAAATATGATCTGTAGTTTTGTAATTTTTAATTCAAAATAAAGTATTTGTTTATATAATAAAAGTTTGTTAGTATCATAGGTAAGGTAGTAGAAAAAGTATAGTGTTTAACTCGTCGAAAGCATTTTTTTAAGCTCGCGAACATTACCAAACTCGGCTTCGCCTCGTTTAGTAAACTGTTCTCTCGCTTAAAAAAATGTTACTTTCGTCACTCGTTGAACAATATACTATTTCCGGTGCATTTATATTTTGAATTAATCTCTTTCTTTTTGAAAATTAAGTTTGTCAACTCAAAATTAAACCAAACTGCCAAACTGGTAATTTACTACTTATTATTGTAACAGTTTTGTTTTGATTAATTTTACTAATACAATTATACAAAATATCATCAAAAATGATAATTTGATCCTCAATGTTTAAATTACCAAACAATAAATCTCAATCAGCAGACGCAATATTATTATTGATGGAAAGATAATCTGCATGGTCATACAATTGGATCTTCAGAATTACATATGTTTGTTTTGCATTTATGGATATTACATAACCAGAATGATGCTGTGTGTTGGCAGTAAGCAAGTCGATGGCCGGCATGACACTGACGTCCATATCCGAAGCAAAAACCAAGTCACGAAATGTTCCTCTTGCATTTGGAGAATTGTTTGTTTGATAAAGGTTCATAAATCCAAAACTTTCGGCAACCAACTGTTCAACTTCACTGCTCAAGTTTGTCTTCTCACAACTTGAGCTAGACATCCATTGTGAAATTGTGATGTAGACTCCGCACACTAAGTCAGAATTTGAAGGCAGATACACACTACCAATAATAGAGTCTAATGAAGCCACATACCCAAAACATTGCTCAACTTCAGGACATTCAACATCGATGAGATATGCAGTTATTTCTTTTTTAATTGCAATAAGGACTCCTCCGCGTCGAAATTTATTACTTGAATTCTTATTTAAATCTGACCGAAAAATATTGAAACTTTTTAAGTTAATTTCAGCGTCTGGACTATTCTCCGTTAGTCAGGTTTCTACTATGACTATTATATCATAATTTGGTAAGTAAACATTAGATAAAAAGTCTTGAAGTTTAGTTTTTATTCCTCTGGCATAGCGTAAGTAAATTTTAACATGCGTTAGTTTTTTGAACTGGAAGCATATTTTTTTTTTCATTATTGTTGGACGGTTGTTTCTGTATTTAATAGAAATGTTACGTATTTCCGTTCATTTTACGACAATTGAACTAATTATATATTTCGGAAAAAAAAAATCTTTACAGAAATGTGAGGTCTCTTTTAATTTTAAGATCAGGGTTCACTTTTTCTTTTATACTCCTTTGAGTTTTAATTAGTAAATTAACATCATCAACTGATTCAAAGCAGACTTTGAGAATACGTGGTTTATTCGATAGTTTCCCAATCCTGAATGTTGATTTAATATTTTCATTACCGTATTGAAAAGATAATTTCTTAACAGTATATAAATCTTCGTTTTTCTTATCCTCTTCATTTTTCAAATTAGATTCTGGCAAATTAAATATTAGAGCGTTGCGAGATCGCTGTTCTCTATCATGCATTTCATCGGCAAATTCATCTAAACTAATTTTTAATTTAATATTCTCAATTGAGGATGATTATTTGTAAGATTAAAAAAAAACTTCTTCTTTGATTGCAGTTAGTTGTATCATAAACATCTTTACTAGTATCGATCATATCATTTTCATTGCACTTATTAGTAGCAACAAAACAAAAAAAACAACAAAAATTATTATTTCTAATAGATTTAGTTATTTATTTAAATTTTACAATGTCTTGTTAGTACTGTAAATATAATAATTTTACAAAAACAAAAAATTTGGCTAACATTTCACAGTTCTCCAACTGAGACCCCGTAACTTCAGGTGATAAAAATTCATTTAAAGTGAATATATATCATTCAAACAACTGATACTTCTTTATCAAAACTAAATTTTAGTTACATAACGACAATAAAAATAATTTGGATATTTATTTACCTACCACAAGCCAGATGAATCTTGGAATTGATATTGAGTTAATTTCTTTTCGGCTAGAGTAATTAAGTAAAATCAACCTCGAGCTTGGCTTGCTATTTTTCGGTCACTACGTTCATCAGAAAGTATTTTCACATTAATCACATTCGAGCTTCTTTTAGTTTCATGTGGAAGGATCCACCGATTCTCTATTATAGGTCGTTAAACAATTAAATTAGTGGCCGTATAAAATTCCAATGTGTGAGTGAGTGTATATATAAAATACATGTATACAGTTTAATTATGAGAACGATGTATTAGTTGCAAGTGGGTAAACAGGTTGCTTTTGTTTTTTGAATAATTCAACTGTTTTCCCAGGTGGAACGGTGTTGAACGAATTAAATTTTTTAATGAATCGACGACGGTCGTATCAGAGTAGAACAGTCTGCGTTCACGTGGACAGATGGAGTATATTTCGGACAGGGTGCGCCGTGTCGGAATACAAAAAAAGGAAGAGTACAAAGGGGGAATGGGTGCGACGTGGGGTTTGTTTATTTTGGGTGCGTGCGTGGGTGATGCAATTGCCTGAAATTACAATATTTCGTTTGTTCTTTTGATCGGAGAAGGATGGTTAGCGGATGTGAGTATTACAATAGGGCATTGAAGAATCAATCTATCCAATTAACATGAAATTACTAAAATAATAAAAAATGAAGTTTGAAATGAAGATAATTGGCTAGGTGGTACAGAATCATTTTAATGATTCTTCCCTAATAGACAAAGAAGTAAAAGTGTGTTTTTATATTGATGAATATGTCATCTAAAATTATGACTTTTTCTTTAATGAAATTTGATTGATTTGCAAATATTTAAAAACAGCAATATTTTCTTTTTAAAATCAATACATTTCCATATCCTTATAAGAAACAAAAATGACTATAAATGAACAAGATTTTTTTTCTAGGCCATTAGTATCATCACACAATTAATTATCTGGATAAATGTATTTTATTTCTATCAAAATGCTTAGGAATTTAGAATTTTCTTCAATATTTATATCTTGCAATCTCATCATAGAATTGATTTGGTTTTCTTTTTCTTTCTTGCAGATTGGTAAATATCTATATAATTTAATATAAATTTGGTGAAGTAAGACACTTGTTATGTTCCATAGATTTATTATCAGTTAACTGACACGTGTTTCGATTGTTACCAATTATTTTAAAAGTGTAAAACTGTCAGTTTTATAATTGGAACATAACAAGTGTCTTACTTTACCAAATTAGCATATCTGGTTCCATCAAGAGTGTAGCGCAACAAGTATCAATTATAATTTAATATATATATATATATATATACAGGGTGTCCCGTTAATGCGGGGAAATGGCTGGACCATAGATTCCTGAGGTCAAAATATGACGATTTAACACAACTTATCTATATCCAAAAATTTACGGTTAAGCCGGAATTGAGCTTCAAAGTTTAATTTTTTTTTATTACTTTTGTTTTACACCCTGTATATATATATACAGGGTGTCCCGTTAATGCGGGGAAATGGCTGGACCATAGATTCCTGAGGTCAAAATATGACGATTTAACGCAACTTATCTATATCCAAAAATTTAATATTAAGCCGGAATTTGGCTACAAAGTTTCAATTTTTTTATTTCTTTTGTTTATAACAATTGAACGCTTTATTTGATTTTAATGAAATTTATTAGTAATAAGTACCATAATATCATACATCATTTTAGTTATTTTGGCCATTAATGATTGACAGGAAGTATAAAAAACAGTAGTACCACCACTTAAAAACTAAAATATTTTTTTATTGGTGCATCCAATAAAATCCAAAAAAATCTACTTGAAACGGCATTAGATTTAAAAACTTTTTTGACTCTTACTTGTTTTTGATATCTTGTACGGTTTTTGCACAAAAAATAAAATATGAATATAGTATACACATTATGCACTCATTAATAAGTAAATAAACTTACTCAATTGAATAAAAATTAAATAATATCAATTAATAAAATAAATCAAAACAACATCTAACACTTTTCAAACAATTTTCTTTGCAAAATCCTAATACAAACGAGATATCTGTTTGTTCCAAATATGAATATTTATGAACTATAATAAAGTTAAAAATTAATTGTAAAAAGATACTAAATAATAATTATTATACATAATTTACATTTTTTAAACAAAGACGGCCACGAAAAACATTTATTTTCGTTTCGATGAAAAACTAAATTTTGTTTTTACTAGATAAAAAATATATATTTTATTTTTTTTGTGGGAAAACCGTAAAAGATATCAAATATTATTAAGAGATGAAAAAGTTTTTAAATTAAATGGTCTTTCAAGTAGTATTTTGTTAGTTTTTATTGGATCCACCAATAAAAAAATATTTTAGTTTTTAAGTGGTGGAACTACTGTTTCTTATACTTCTTGTTAACGAATAATAGTCATAATAACTGAAATGATGTATTATATTATGGTAGTTATTAAAAATAAATTTCATTCAAATCAAATAAAGCGTTCAATTTTTATAAACAAAAGAAATACAAATTTTTGAAACTTTGAAGCCAAATTCCGGCTTAACCGTAATTTTTTGGATCTAGATAAGTTGCGTTAAATCGTCATATTTTGACCTCAGGAATCTATGGTTCAGCCATTTCCCCGCATTAACGGGACACCCTGTATATATATTGGGGTATTGTCGGTTGCTTTAATCGAGTGTTTATAATATTAGATCCTAATGCGGATCGATTCAAAAGACAAGATATTTTCTCGATATTTATTTCAAGGTTAGTGTCTAATGGAATATTGTTATTGGGGTGGTTTTAATGTGAAGGGTGATTATTGAAATTGTATTAGTCTTGGAAACTGATTGTGCGAATATCAACATACATTTAACTTTTAAATTTAATTAATTTATTTATTTTGTGTTGATTAAAATGTACATGGGTTTTGTAGAAAGTTAGGTTTCCCGGACCATTATTCTCATAGTATTTAGGGCTCGTCGTCAGCTTAGGCCATTTGCACCGCCAAGTAAAAAAGCTAGTATCACAGTCTGGTATAAAAAGAACAAACAAAGCTACAAACATATATAAGGTGTTTGTAGTATCACAGATTGAATATTGGACGTACATATTTAGGTAAACAAAATGCACAAGCGCGCATAAGATGCTTACGACAGAGTAGAAGACAGACACAAAAAAAGTAGTAATAAAATAAAGATACGAATTGAAAGCATTTCTCAAGAATATGTCGCACTGTCACTGTAATGTCACAGGTTTTGCATATTGGTGCTTTTAATCTACGAAGCAAGTATTCATGTGACAGACGGAACATATAAAGATCATCATCAATGAGGAAAGCACATCTTGACTAGTCTGCAGAGCATGACCCGTCAGTGAAGACATGACCAGAGTCTCAAATGCCGTATACAAAAGTGAGGGAATGCTGTTGAAACAGTCTGGAAGGTGTCGAAGTGTTAGTAAATTTTGACAACGAGACATTTACTTTGACGTGGGATTCAAGGAGGGTGATTAGTATCACACGTTGTTATATTTGGGAAATTAAAATTAATTTGCCGCAAATGTGCTTGCAACCTAATCTCAAACGGTTTTGTGTAATGTTGCCTGGTAATATAAATTGCATTACACCGAGGAGAGAAAACGCATCATATACCGGATTACTAGGACGGTAAAATACGTTGGCGGCATAACGTAACATAAGCACTTTTCTTCGGTAGGCTATTGAAGGTTCTCCAGATTCTGCATACAATCTAATGACGAATCAATGAACGATAAAGTTGAAGCATTGCTGCACAATAAGCACCGATAAGCATGCGAGAATGCGACAGAATTTTAAGGGTATTCATCGCACGCATACACTTTGCCTTGAATGTGTTAAGATGGGTTCTCTAGGTTAGTTTGGAGTCGAATATAAGTCCCGAAAATGTAACCTTGTCGTCTACTAATATCGGTGAATTATCAACGGTTAGTTTCGGGTTTACTTGAACACCCTTAAGGTGCTGAAAGTGTACACATTTGATTTTATCCGTGTTGATTTTAAAGCCATTACTAATTGCCCAACTATGTATTTTATTAAAAGGAAGTTGAAGTTGCCTCTCAGCTGCAGGTAGGGTCCTTAATGAGCAATATACGGTTAAATCATCAACATATATGTGTGCCTTTAAATGAGGTCTAATTGAACACTGAATAAAACGCTTACTATGTTTTTAACCACTAAAATTTATTATAATATATAAATATATTACAATGTATACGACTTAAACTTATTCAGTGTTCATTATGAATTACCACATAGTAACGGTCGCAACCATCATTATGAGGTCTAATTGCTTCGACAATGTCATTGATAACAACTTTAAATAAAGTAACGCCGAGGACAGAGCTCTGAGGAGTAGGCTCAACCCAACTTGAACGGCGGACTCAAATCATACGAGATGGTAAATAGTTGACCGGCCTCGGCAGAAACCCCATTTTGTGTTGGAAATGCAACTCCAACAACCAAGACAACGGTTATAATACGCTCGAGTAATTTACACAGCAACTTGTTAGTGCAATTGGGCGGTAACTAGAATCATCCTTGGGGTCTTTGCCAATTTTGAGAATTGGCTCGAATAGCTTCGTGTCAATTATTAGGAAAGGAATCTGTTGACCAGATCAAATTAGCTGAGAGGTCGTTAGGATTTTGAGAAATTAGTAATGAACTCTGTCAGGCCCGGGAGTTGTATCGTGACAGAGCCTTAGTACAATTTCTAGTTCCCATATTGTAATTAGGTCATTGTAACTCTCCGTATTGTCCGGACTGAAAGATAGTCTACCGATATTTTCTTCGCTTGAGATATGAACTAACATAGAAGCTAGATGGTTTGATAAGTCCTTTGAAGAGGTAGTGCTATTCGTCCATAGAACTTTTCTCTTGTTATTCTTCCAATTTTTTTCAAATACCTCCTTGGAGGTAGTGAAACCTTTAATGAAAGATACAAACTGTATTCAAGATTGCTTTTTGTTCTCCGAGATTATCCTTCTTGTGTGAGCTCTTTTCCTCTTGAAATTGGCTAGGTTTTGTGGATTCATGTTGCGCCTAAATGTACGAAGTGTTTTCTTTCTATCTCTAATTATGATGCGGCATTCATTACTCCCCTAAGATGGCGCGATGTGCAATTGGGAGAGGCTTAAATAATCCGATTTGTTAAGGATACTGCAGCAGAGTTTGCGCATGACATATCGACATTATCCAATTCGTTGGTACATGTGCCAACCGGCATTAGCAATTTTCCATTTTATAGGTCGAGTGTAGAGATCTAGCTGACTATCTATTTGACATACAATGGGGAAAGTGATCACTGCCACAAAGGTCAGTTTTTTTCACACAAGACTGGATACTATAGATGGAATTGCAAACGTAAGGCCTATACACGAGAATGTTCCATTTGACAAACTTGACTAGTTTTCTTTTTAACGACTTTTACTTTTGGTACGATTTTGGTACACCATTTTATCCATATCACACGGGATAGATATGGTAGACGTTTGAACTGCAGCAACTTTCGCTTCACTTCACTGAAGTAAATTTCGATGGACACATTAAGCGATATTTTCGTTTGGCTTCAACATAAGAAATTCGATCTGAAACCCGGATCCTTTGAATGGCATATTCGATCTGGAATTTCTGGCATAGACGTGATCGCGGGGAATGCGGTTCCGGACAGTTGGCGCACTTAAATGGAGTCCGTCAAATACCTCCATGCTGAAGATTACTACACTGTGCACATACAGAATTATTATCACTTTTTTCCGAAACATGTCCAAATTGCTGATAGTTGAATCACCTAAGGGGATTAGGGATGAATGGTTGTACAAAGGTGTAAATTTTTCGTTAACCGTAGTTATCTTTAAGGTACCGTCGCGCAACTTTTTAATGTTTTCATTTTGTCCTACTTCACATACCAGTTTACTAATAACAAATGGTGAAACTTTCTCGAAAGTTCCATCCTTCATTTGTTTACATGTTTAACTCGATTTCTAGACTTAACGGGCAATGCAGTTTCTGTCCGATTAAGGGAAAGTTATTGGGATCCATATATCATCTTATTACTATCCTCCTGGGAGCCTCAAATGGAACAGATGAACAAAATCTGTCCAGACAGCCAGGGCTACAGAGAACATATAGCCGCGAAAATCAAACGGACGTAGATTAAACCCACTTCTGGACTCTCCCCACCAGCTAACCCGAAGACTTGATGGCTAGCCGATTGATCCATGCTGGGCGAGGCATAGACCCTCCGTTTAGAGGAATTAAAAGCTAAAGTGGCGTGTTGGTAGGGAAACTTGCGGTTTAAGAATCGACACCCAGCCGGCACCTTCAAAGGCCGGTACTCGTCTTTTACAACTTGCTCAGTGGGCAGAGGGTGTATTCTGTTCCACATCCGCAGGGAGGAAGGGCATTATCGTGGTGGAAGATGATATGGTTTATTTTGTCGTTTCGTCTCGTTTGCAGCGTGGATGCGATCAAGCACACCATACACACCACATAGCACTCTTAGTAAGTAAGTAATTTATTCGTGTTAGCACTAGTAGTTCACACTTGTCAAATATACACCTGAATTACATGATAAAAATGAATATATAAATATTAAATGGTAACAGCAAGATACATACATAACTAAAATGAAAGACAAAACTTTAATATATAAAATTAAACATTCAAAAACTAAAGAGACACACAAGTTAAAATTTAAATAAAGGTATAAAATTAAACATATATAAAATTATATATACACACAAGTTAAAATTGTAGTGCGAGGTATAAATTTAAACATACATAAAACTATATACACACAATTTAAAATTGTAGTGTAAGGTATAAAATTAAACATAAATAAAACTATTGAGACACACAAGTTAAAATTGTAATATAGGTATAATGTGGGTAAGCTGGATAATGCTGATTCAAGTTCAATTGTAAGTAAAGTTGAAAATTTTTGTAATCGTTATTCAACAATTCTTGTATGCTATAGAACCCATGTTGACTAAGGTATGATTTGATTTTGTTTTTGAATTGTTTAGGGCTTAATGCTGTGATGGACTCCGGAAGGGAGTTGAATATTATGGGTCCATAATAATTTATTCCATTTCTGGATTTCTCAAGATGCATCCTTTGCGGGCAAATGTTAAGTTTTGATCTAGTGTTATGTTCGTGCATAGATTTATTTCCAAGAAAGGAGGTTGTAGTTTCCCTAGAAATATCTGATCGCAGCGAGAACAAAAGATTGACCGTTTCGTTCACATTTGCCTTATTTGAGACAAACCAAGCACTAACATCAGTACTGGATTGATTGTTTTTATCAATGGCCTCTAGAATATTCCTAGATTTATTTGTAAATGACGTATCATCGGCAAATTGAAAAAAAAGTTGCAGAAACAGATGCGTAAGATACATCGTTTATATATAATAGGAAAAGCAACGAACCAAGAATGGAACCCTGGGGCACACCATACTTCAAAAGTACTTCCCTAGATTTTTTTTGTTAGAGACCACGGTCTTTCGTGGAGATACGAGCTAATTAAACGATAGCTACTCGGCTGGAAATTGTAGAAGTATAGTAAGAGAATGCCATTATCGATGCAGTTAGAGGCCTTATTGAGGCCCAGGAATGATGAGGGCGTATCCATTCCAGCTTCGAAACCCTGGATTAGTTCCTCCGCGAGGGTGACAACCGCATCGGTTGTTGACCTTCCCCTACGGAATGACCTTCTCCTACGGAGATATTGTGGTATTTCTTTTGGAGAAACGCCCAGCGACACGCAAATTTTCTTTAGTATAATGATTCATTGGCCATAACGAGATTGTTTAGAAAAGGTATTTGGGAGTTTGCTTTTTTCGTTGCAACAAATTTGTAAAAATGCGAAAAGTTCGTGGAGAACCCATCCAGCCAATATCCACATGTTTTTGAGACAACGAACGATCTTAGATTGGTAGCAATAATAAAAGCAATGTCAGTTGAGAGAAGGTAATAGTCGTGCTAGTATAACTCAGGGATCTCATATAGGTACGACTTAAGATTCTATTTTAATTTTGACAGGTTTTAATGTGCCCCTCATATTTTATACTATGCTATTATATTATTATATTTTTAAAAGTGACTTTTTGAGCATTCACAGACAATATTTTTTTTCTGCCTGACACCAGCGTATGGCGGTGAATTGGTTTTGGTTAAGGCGATTAGCAAATTCTCGAAACGAAAAACCACCTTCGCACAAATTGGCAGTGGTGAACCCAAGGTACAATCCACTTTTAAACAAACAATGAAAGCGAAAAAAGCAAAAAGCCGAACACAATTATGCAAAATATATACCTGAGAAAATTGTTAGAAAAAAAAAACCTGTTATATAGGTCGTTGCCAGTTGATCCACATCACTGAAATATCTGTGCCAAGTTTGGTCAAAAAATCTAATCCCTTCTTGGAGTTGCGATTTTCATGTGACGGAGTATAATTTGTGTTAATGTAATTCGTATTAGTATTCTAAATTGGTTTAATATTAGTTTATCCCTAATAAAGCAAAAACAAAAGATGATATCATATTTTCTTCAGAAATTCTTGCGTGTAATGTCATTAGCCTCTTATTTATTTTATAGGTGGTGGATCAAATGTACTAGCCACTTTTTGTGGTTGTAGTAATATCCAACATATAATGTTTCGTTCAATGACCTAGAGAAGGATAAATATCAATAAAAAATAAGTTAATCCCAATTGGTTTTTAACGCTTAGAGTAACCGAATAATGATCTCGTTTAGATATAAGAATATATATATTCTTAAGAAAGAATGAACAATCCAAGTAATTAAAATTTAGTTACTTAAAAAAATTGCATAGTATTTAATTGGTTTAATCATAAATACTACAAATTTTAATGATGATAAACTTAAACCATATGATTGAGTTGCATTCATCTAGGATGGGAAAGCGCGTGAACGGTATTATCATGCTGGTTCCCATGTCTTGCCCCCGGATGAGGAAAAAAAGGTGCACAGCAACAACTGTCTGCAGCCGATCGACTCGATGGAACGGGAATGAAAATAAAAACAGAAGAAAGCGAGTGAACAGCGGCGCATGGTCGCATTCATTCATCGAGGCAGTGCCAAGATTTTGTCCTTATATGGTATTCGAACGGACTCCAATTCCCCATTCAATTCACCGGCTTGAAATGTATTCAATTCCGCTAAAACCGGACAGGAACGGGCGTGGTGGTGGCCGCCGCCCCCCTCGAAGAGGGCGCCACCGTTTCCGTTGCGATTCCGACACGTGTATTGATTACTAATGTGTTTAATCTCCCTCAATAAAAAAACTGCACTTTATGATCTTCGGATTATGTATCTACTTATACCATATCATATTATCTTTATATTTCGTTAACATTGGTGGTTTATAATCAGCTGACGACAATTAATTATACTACTTTGGTTTTAGCGTTAATTGTTTTATAGAATGAACTAAAGGGATCTTCATTAATAAATAAAATGCTTCTTACATTAAGATCAATTAAATTTGTGCAGTCGAATACAAATTTCTAATCATTTTTGTGATCTGTCCGAAATTAGTTCAAACATAGATTTAAAGATGATAACATTGTTTTGCTATTTATTTGTAGAATAAGTTACTATAATTTCCACTAATGGTAGTAGTAATTATCAAACTGGAATTTAATATACTATTTGTTATTCTAAACTATAATTACTTTTAATTCTAAAAAAATCAAAAGTTTGTGGTAATATCTTAAAAGTTATCAAATTTGATTTCCTCATATTCAAGTTGTACCACAAAGTAAACGACTTCATAATCAAAATAAATATTGATTTAAAAAATATAAATTTACTTATAAATAAATCTCCCTAATTTAAAACAATAATAATGGATATTATTGAATTATTGAGAGAGTTTCACATTTATTGTTGAATTTGTAATTTCTGATCTTATTCATAAATAAATATAATGTGGTTAATATAGTACTTGCTTAATGCATCTTATTTTTATTACCTAAAATAATTTGTTATATAAGTTTGCCATTAATAAAAATTAGGTGGTTTTAATTTTATTTCCCAAATGAAAAATGTGATTATAAATATAGTCTTAATTAATCATATCCCTACTCAAACAAACGTAAAAAACACATTTTTTAAATCTTGATTTATTTTTATTGTGTTTATTGACTATTAACTGAGCTGATAATCATTTTTTCTCCAATTTTTCTGGCTATTTAAAAATATTATATTGTAAATACTCTATCTTAAAATAAATACAATTACAACTGTTATTTCAAAAGTTTTATTGTTGTATATAGTCTTTAATAGCATCCAAAAAATTGCCGAAATTAACATATAAATATGTTTCTCTAATTATTTTCATTAAAGTATTCAATAAATTGTAAAGGATATCTAATAAACGACATTTCATTTCAACAGTGAATCTGTTTTTTGAAAAGAATTAGAAATGTTTTCGACGGATTTTAGAAAACTGGATAAAATATACAATTGTATTTTAAATTACAATTGCTTTTTGTATTTCTCAATTATCCTTAGATAATACAAATATTTGCCTTTTTTCTTACAAAATGTCAATGATTTTTATTGACGATTTTCATTTCTTTCGTTCAAAGAAAAATGAAAGAATATAAAATGTATTGATTATATTTTTCATTTAATAATGCTTTGAATTTTTTGCAGTTGAAGCCGAAGCCGGTAAAATAAAGGGATTAATCTAAGCAAACCTAGTTACACGACTCTCTTGGTCGCAAACGACCATGAAAGACATTTGCACAAACTGAGATATGTTATTAAACTTAATATTTGGGTTACACATGAATTCAAAGAAATTCATTTAAGAAAGCACATAAACGCCTGTGACAAGCCCTTGAAAAACAATTAAAATGATTCATTTCTCAAGCGTATTGCAACCACTTCTAAAATTCTACCATACTTTCAATTTGGTGGGATGACAAAGGCGTCGTGAATTTTGAACTGCACCAAACAATTAATACGGCTGTGAAGTCTCGCTGATTGGACAACACTAGTTTGAACGTATTTGTTTCTGTAAAATGAACTAAAAATGATTGAATGTACGTTAAATAATTTGTAAGTGACTATAATTTGACAGTTCGGTGCAATAAAAATATTTGACATTTCCGTCTAATAAAAACGTAAAAAAGCACTAGTGCTTCAAAAAGCCACTTTTGCACCTGGATATGGATCGAGTTTGCCAAGGGTAATTAAATCATTGACCAGAGCACCTAGGCCTCACTAGGCCCGTTGTGTCCCCCTGGCTGGGAGAGCTCTCTGTTGTTCTCTCACTCATTTAGCCACCCAAGGTGACGAGCAAACAGCACAACGCTTGGAGGGGTTTCCCTAATGTTGGCCATGTTCGGCCAGAGCTCCCCTAGCATGGACTCTCTAAGGTAGGCGGGAGCCGGGTAGGTGGTTAACACATGCTTCACTTTTTCGTCCTCTTCTTCACATGCTCTACATATGGGGGTTTCCACCAGACCCACACTAAACAAGAGTTTCCTTAGCTGACAGTGACCCATAAGGATACCTGTGATAAGACGCAGATATTCACGGGACAGTCGCAGATAGTATTCAGCTTTTTTAGGATGGGGGAGAGCATTGCTTCCTTGGCCTGTCTGCAGCCTGAGGCGTTGTCCCAACGTTGTTTTAGCATCTTGAGAGTGTTTTGTTTGAGGATATCAGTTAGGCATTTCAGTGTTAACGCGATCGGGGGCCCGTCCGTGGGATCACTGAGAGCCAAACCAGCCCGCGCCAGCTCCGCTGCCATGCTGTTGCCTTCTTCATTGTTGTGTCCCTTGACCCAGCGCACCTCAATACTGTTTGATTGTGCTGCTTTTTTCAGGGTGTTGTGACATTCTTTAACTAGTCTTGACGTGATCTTGTGACCACTCACTGCTAGTATTGCTGTCATACTGTCTGTAAAGATTTGGATGTTCCTATCACGGATGTCAAGGTGTAGGATTTCTTTTGCCCCATAGATGATGCCAACGATCTCTACTTGCAGAGTAGTTGTGTGGTTCTCTATAGGTATAGCTCTTGATAGGTCCATTTGTTGCGAGTAAATACCCGCCCGGATCCTCTTTTGGTTTTAGATCCATCGGTGTAAATTCGGAGGATTTCCCCACCCTCTACTCTCCCGGTTCCTCTTTTTGTCGAAACATTGTAGGGTCTATTGAAGACGTAGCAGGATGGCAAATTGTCCGTCTTCCTTCCAAGGAAGGTTGTCTTCTTGACAGACTCCTTTAAGAGGTGACAGTGTCTACTAGCCCTGCCTCCTTTGTACCAGACTTCAACTAAGTTTAGGAGCAGCGCTGCCGCCGTGGCTATTTCCTCTACGTTTAAGTCGAGAGGTGGAAGACAGAGCAGTGCTGCCGCCGTGGCCATTTCCTCTACGTTTAAGTCGAGAAGTGGAAGGCAGAACCTTGCTTTCTTCACAAATTTGTGAAGAAAGGTTTTTAGTGCTTATTAATTTAATCAAATTTATCTTCACGTAACACAAAAACCAAACTAGAATAATAATAATTTGGTTTTAGTAACTTGCTAAGTACAGCTTAATAACTAGTATAATATGGAGAAACTTTAATTTAAGCACAATATCTAACAAATTATTCAAATAAATTTAACATATTAACAAAGAAAAATATCATAATAAGTTATAATTGTGATTTTCTACAATAGTTTTTAGTAGTGAACGAATTTTACCTGTGTTCATTGTTAGAAGATTTAAAATGGTTATTAGTTAAATTAAATTTGTAAACATTCTTTCTGTAATTCATTTTGGAGAATATTTTCTCACACAAGTAATTAGTATCAAAAACAGAAAACAGTCCAACTCAATTTTATCAAATTTTCCAACTGTAGATGCAAAAGATTCTTATAAAACTTTAATAGTAAACTGGTGTTGTATGAACAGTGGAGGAGAGGAAAAGGGTTTGAGTGGAAGATCACCTTCAAGCGTAAACTCCGCCCGTCAGCATGGTGTTTAAATTATATCTATGTTTTTTATTCCTTCAATATTGTGAATTTTATTTGTATATATGTAACCATGTTTGATAAAGTTTAAAGTTTAAATAAAGATAAAGATAAATAAAAAGTATTGATATTTGTTTTGAATATTATTACTATATGTAAATTAATAATTTCCATTTTAAGTTCCAGAGCTACAGTTTAGATGTGAAAATAAGGGCGTTTGAGAAATCCTAATTTCTATAACATTTAACATTTAAAGCTTTGATTACAAAAATGATGGGAAACTTAGTGAAACAATTTTTACGTAATTGTGACTGAAACAGTATTATTTTCTGATGATTTACGGTTAAGGTTTACCTTATCAGACTGAATGTTTTTGCGTCGTTTCTCGAAGCGATAATTTGTGACGTACGACGAAAGATCCAACGAACAGACTATATAGTCCATCCGTTGGATCTTCCGTCCTATGTCACAAAATATCGCTTCGAAAAACGACACAAAAAAATTCAGTCTGATAAAGTAAACCAAATGCGTTAGAAAAAGAACGCACTGTAAAACTTTCGTCATTTTTTGAAGCGATAGTTTGTGACGTAAGGCGGAAGATCCAATGGGTGGACTATAGCATGTTTCTGTTTACTAATCGTACAACATCTATTACTCTTTGTTCTAAAATTACCCCATAAATAAATGCCAAGGGGGGTAAGATCAGGTGATCTTACAGGCCATTGCATTGGTCCATTATCTGAAATCACTCTTTCATTAAAGATTACGCTCAACAAATATAGGGTCCGCCAATAAGGGCGCGTGAACTTTAAAATTGAATAAAACAAGTTGTGTGTGAGGTAGAAACGAAATTTATTTTTCATTCGAAAGGGTATTCGACCCCATTAAGTATGGAAGATAACATCGTTCAAATGACTACCGCGGCTCCGTTTGGTAGCCCGGATCCGGGAGGTCCAATTTTCGACGACTCTGGAGCACATATCGGCCTCAATTTGAGTGATGGCGTTGCGTATGTTGACTTTGAGGTCATCGGTGTTTAGAGGCTTGTTGGCGTAGACCAGCGACCAGCGACCCAGAGAAAAAAGTCTAAAGGCGTTAAATCGCACGATCTCGGTGGCCAGTTTATATCGCCTCCGCGCGAGATGACCATGTCCGGAAATCGCTCGTGCAGAATGTCCATTGTGGCATGGGCTGTGTGGCACGTGGCGCCGTCCTGCTGGAACCACATGTCGTCCGTGTCTATATCATACAGTTTAGGTCAAAAGAAGTTGGTTATCATCGACCTGTAGCGCTCCCCATTGACGGTTATGGCCGCCCCAGCTTCGTTCTCGAAAAAGTACAGACCGATGATGCCGCCGGCCCAAAATCCACACCAAACAGTGACTTTCTGGGGATGCATTGCCATTGTTTACTGAACCAGTCGACTCGAATTTGCCCACCAATCGACGGATAGTCGACTCTACAGGCCGATCATCGCGACCGTAAGATGGGCGAAGTGCACGGAACGTTGCTCGAACTGATGACCCATTTTCGTAAAACAATTTAATAATTTGCACGTGCTGCTCGACACTCAAACTTGCCATGGCGATTTGGGGTTATATACTGAACAAATGACAGCAACTTTGACAGCTCTACCTCGAACAACATGGCCGCACCCTTCCGGCAAACTTCGCGCGTCCCTATTGGCGGACCCTTTATTACAAGTTACCGGTGTTATGGGTCGGGCAACCATCTTGATGGAACCAGATGTTTTGCATGTCCTCGGGATTAATAATTTGTCTCAAAGTAGGCATTATCTCATTTGTTAGAAGCTCCAAATTTACTGGAAAGAAATATTGTAATAAAAGATGAAAGAACCTATTAAGTGAAAAGAAACTCAAAAATAAAGTAAAAATGTTAACAAAATTCCGTACCAATTAAACCGCACCAGACATTAAAACCAAATCGGACTTGAAATTTTCTTTGATTTACCAAATATGGATTTTCAGAAGACCAATGATGATTCTTCCTATTGAATACTCCACAATTGGTAAATCGCGTTTTATCTGTCCATAGTATTTTCCTAGGAAAATTAGTGCCATCTTCACATTTTTGAAGGTACCACCTGCTAAACTGTAAACTTTGGTGATAGTCATTGTACAATTGTTAACCAAGGTGATTTTTCTTCAAGGTTCTATGAACAAAATAATAATAATATGCAAAATACTATTTCGACGTGTATCAGCATCATTAACTTCAAATCTAGCTAGCTCGTTTTTGTTTGAAGCTTCCAAAGTTCTGTAAATTGCTTACAAATCTAAAAATTGTCATGTGTCCAATATATCAACCTTTTCTTCGTTCTAATATGTATTTGCCATTATAAATACTTATAAATCGTAATACTTGACAATAAATAATTACTTATCACTAAATACAAGTAGATTATATATAATTGTACTTTGACAGGTTATCGTTTTGTTTGATTATTTCACACAGATGTTTAATTAATGGTTTACTAATTTAATTGAATAGCCTATATTTTTGTTAATAATGAAATGAAATATCATATTTTACATTATTACTTAGAATATCGTTTCACTTTTATTTGTCATTGGTGTTTAATTGCATAGCCTACTAATTTCATAATAAAGATTAATTTACGTTTTTATTAATATTTTGCTTGTAACTAAAAAATGTTCAGGCATGTTGTACATCACAGACAAAAGTGTTTAATTAACTTTTTAATTTTATATATCGCTGAAAAGTTTTTTAAGCACTATCTAATATATTGAAAATCCAATGTGGTCTCAAAAGCTAGCGCTAATAACCTGGAAACATATGCGAATCGAGGGTTTCTCTTTACACCAAAAACATTGTCTTAAAAAGTGTATGAATATTGTAAAGTTTAATGCGGTCGCGCATGGCGTTATCGAATTATTGCGGAAAATTAAAATTAGCAAATTTTGGTTTTTTCAAAATATCTTAAAATTGAAAAAATTCAAGGTGAATCTGAAGTAGAATTTGTTATGAGCACTGATTTCTGCAAAAAAATCTTCATTCAACCGTTGCTCTCTTATAATAACAGAGATGCCAATACTGAGCATAGAAATTGGGACACCGTATATATGGAATTATGCTTATTTAATATCAAGCGACACGCGGAGATGATGCCTATGCTAATTTATAACATAAGATATTAATAATAGGAAATATTTATTTAACAATATAATAAGTAATTTATTCATAGGCCAAGATCGTTAAATTAAAAAAATAAATAGTAGAAAATATTAATATATTACATATTATTATTCAAAAATATCATCAATACGTTATGGGTCTTATATTACACACAACAGTTACAATTCCTTTTCTACATCATTAGCAATATTGAGCTAATGAGAGCCAAACTTTGAAAATAGTGTGTGTTTGCTACTGTTAAATAAAAACTGTAGACCTTCGTTTATTTTAATTCAAATAGTTTTTAAGGTAGTGGTAGGTATGTGCCATTTTTAGGTTTAATATACGCTATTAGGAAACTATTATATTATTTTGAGATATTGCACCTAAATATAACAGAAATCGTTAATAGCTGAACTTATTCCTTAATTTTGACGCTTATTATCCATCTAGCATAAATTACTTTAAAGTGCGTATATTTAATCTATTAAAGAGATAAAAAGTTTGTAATATATACAGACTTTCTATTTAAAAAATATTTTTAATTGTTTCAATTATGATTGTTATATACAAGGTTACGAGAAATTACCAGTTAATTACGGTTGATTATTCCAAAAGATAAAGGAGCAAAAAATGGAAATAAATAAAATATAAATGTTGTAAAGCTTTTAAATTCTACTTCTCTTTAATAAATTGGAATATACAGAGTGGCTCACAAATTACATTTTGTAATAGACTATTTATTTCTATAGTCCCTTCAAATTTGAACATTTTTTATACCTAAATTCATTAATTTCCTAGATATCGACGTTTCAAATAATAACGAATAACAATGCGATATTCCAACGTAATCGTAGCTACCTACCTGTTCATCGCCAATTTGGTATGGCCTTGGAAAATAATCTGAAAGTTAAGTTCTGTCAAAATTAAACAAACAAAAGTAAATGTCATGGCCTCTCTACTTACTGAAACAGAGAAAGTTGATATTTTAATTTGGAGGGGTATGACAAGAAACAAAGATCATATCAGGAGATATGTGATATTTATAACAATTTGCACCTAGACAGGTTAATTAAAAATATTCAGTTGATCGAACTGTAGAGCGTTACAGAGTTACTGGAAGTGTGAAAAACCGACCAAGATCTGAAAGACCTAGGAGTGCTACCGACGATAATGAAAAAATTAATAATCTGCTTTCAATACAAGAAAATCCCAGACAATCCAGCAATAACCTTGCTACGGATCATGAAATTGAAAATTTCCAAATCATATTGTTTTTTCGGATGAAGGGGGTAGGGGATCAATATACAAAATTACCGTTACTGGGGGTGATATAACTCAAAATGGTATTAAGAACTGCATACACAATTCCCAGAAAAAGTCTGGGCTTGATTGTTTGCTGGACATATAATTGAACCCTTTTTTATTGAGGGAAATTTTACCGATGGACGATATCACCAACTCCTTCGGCAAGAAATAGTTCCAACTATAAACAATTTATCTCCCGACATTAACTTAACCTGGTACCAGTAAGATGAAGCACCTCTACATTTTTCTCGGAAAGTTAGAGAATTTTTGGATGTCAAGCTCCCAAGTAGATCCCGATCTTTCCCCCTCATATTTCTATTGCGGATACTTGAAAAGTAATCTTTAACGGAACAAATCCAATAATTTAGAAGAACTAAGAATTAAACTTTTAAATAAAAATGCATACTTAACAAGAGAAATGGTTTTACATACCCAATAACATTTTTGTGACAATTTATATCATTATTAGTTAGTAAATTGAGGCCATTTCCAACATTTATTTAAAAAATATGGAAAATATACGACTATAGTTTCCACACAATTTAGCTAGTCATTATCAACGTAGCTGAATTGTGTCACTAAGAATAATAAAATGTGTGATATAAACAAAGTTTAATTTGTGTTATTTAAAGTTATGTGTATATTTGAAATTATTTTTAAAATCAAGTGCGACAATAGTTTAAAAAAAGTTTTAATATAGATAAATTAATAAGAATTACGTTGTAATTACTTTATAGTGACGTGTTTTAATTTCCACTGTGAAAAGATTTGCTTATTTCCATAAACACTGATTCAAATATCTAAAACTTTTGGATATTTATTTTGATTTCAAATAATACTGGCTACTGTACAAATTATTATACCTATTTATTGCAATTTTTTAATTAGTATAATTTTTAACATGTGTAAATCTTTGTTAATTTATATTATAGCTATTTTATCATAATCGATATAACCAATTGTAATAACTTTTTAATTAGTTTATTTATAGTTATGTTATAAGAATATTTTCCGTTTTAAATAATAAATATTATAACATTTTTTATTTGATCAATACTCATCCAGTGTTAAGTACACCATTACTAATGAACGTAAATTGCATTATTTTTGTAAAATACTTATGATAATAGCCAATTAACGTTATGGTACCATCGTTGCACACTGCTGGATTTGATTAATTCCCGTTTAAATAATATTTCGTGAGTTGGATTCTGTTCGTCGCTACCAGACTGGCGGATGGTGTTTCAGTTCTTTCACCTGTACGAGTTAAGCAGAGCACGGATTTATTACACATTTTTATTCGGAAAGACGTACAAAACCGTGCCATTAATTACCGCGAGGCTACATAATGAATAACGGATCCTATTTCTCGTTGCGAAAGTAACAATGGCAATGACCATTAAGTCAATGACGAAAATATAACCAAAGATGGAACTATCGATATAAATATTTCGCCCATGGCCATGTCCTGTGCAATGAAATCCATAATTGGAATGATGTCATTCACGCCTTGGTCCATTTTCTTTTTGGTGAAACGAAAGTTTTGAAAATAACAATAAGTTCATCGAATTTTGACAGATAAACATTCAAATTAATAATTCAAATTAATGATTAAATTTTCTAGTTTATATAGTTGATATGTATATTTTATTTATTTATAGTAGAATTATAAATGCGATTTTTAAAGCTAAATTTAATTTGAATAGAATAAAAAATTAATAGAAGTAGTAGTAATTGACTATCGGCTGTAGTCCTTTTACCGTGTTATTTGTGGATTTATGATCCATCGAACATTGCGTACATTGTTGTCTGAAGATTTGTAACAAGAAATATTTGTAAGAATATGGTTTTAGTAATAACTATAACGGTAATATTATAGATATGATTTAAAATAAATACCGACTACCGAAATATTATTTGCATTAGTGCCAAACGTATTTAAATAATTAATTTATTTTGGTAATAGTAGTGTTCAAATCAAAAATATATTCAAAAGTCATAACATAACTATAGCGTTTAAACCTTTGTGTTAGATTAAAAATATTATTTTCAATCCAAAAACTAAACATATACATAGGCTAATCAGGTCGTAATTCAAAGATCAGGCTGAAAGATCTTTTGCTTTCTTTTCGATTAAAACAAGTAGAAAATCGACATTTGCCAAACAAGTAATTGATAAAAACCATTTTTTGTGAGGATGTACTGTAGATTATCCGTTACGCCGAAAAGGTATGCAAAATGAATCTCTTAGAATCACTTGCAATACATAAAGCCCGTGCTAATCCGAAATACTATTAATTAATGACCAGGTAGACCTAAGTTACTCTCCTATTTTCGGCGCTGTTTGTAAATCATCCGCCCTATATATACATGTACATTTCGTAGTTTAATTTAATTTTGTTTCGATAATGGTCATTTTAGGGGCCGAAACTGCAGTCAACAAACTAATAAAAATAAGTGTTATACAAACAAAGTTAAAGTATTTTATTTTATTAACCCAGCATATATAACTATTTCAATAACTAAACTAACAAAAACTTAAAATTTGGTTGATATTTAATTATTCAATTATAACTGATGATGACAGAATAAATAGTTTTTAGGATTTAAAGTAACACACCATCTCTCTCATTCACTAATTTGTACATGTAACACAAGTCATTAAACATTCTTCCGTTCACCAACGACCCTAAATCTAAAATAGTTTGTATAACAGTGTGGCTGAACTTATTTCTATTATTTCCTAGCCTTCGTGAAGATAGAAGCAAGAACTTACCATGCACTATTTTCAGTTTAGTTGAAAGTGTGCGTGTATAAAGTGACCAAACCCAGGACGCGTACTCTAGATGGGCCTAACTAAAGAGACATAAGTTAGTCAAATCGTAAGCACACTAAAGTATTGTGTAAATGACCGACCAATTTGTAAAGCTTTGCTTCATATTGAAAATTAAAATAAAATAAAATTTTACTACCAAACCTTCGAGGTTAGTCATACACAATATTTTCTGATGGTGGTGGAAAGATGCATAACAGCATTTATTTAGATTTAAAAATAGTTGCTCATTACTACACTGTTCCGTTAATCTAATTAGACCACTTTGGAGTGCATTATAATCTTTATTGGTTGTACATCAAGTAAATATTTTTAAATCATCAGGGAACAGACGATTTTTTTGTTCTAAAGCTCGACCAACAAGTTAAACTATTTGGGTTAAATTTACTATTTTATCAATTTCAACGGCCCAAACATATTAAAATCGTTATAAATTATGTTATAAAAACTATTTGCAACTACAGTGACATTAATATCATTAACTTGGCCTCCATTAGTAGGAGAAAAATAAAAATGGTGATGTGGCCATCATAGTACTTTCCTTATATTTTTTCTCGAAAATTATGAGGTTTACGCAAAAATCTTATTCTTAATAATATATGCACTTTTGAATTCTCTACAATTATTTGTTATATAAATTTTATGTAACTCCAATAGTTTATTAGCAATTGACAAAAAATGTCAAAATTTTCAATTTTTATTTTTTTTCTCGAAAGTTAAGAATTTTATGAAAAGCATGTTCCAATAAAACCTATTCAGTTTTTCATTCCCTTTTGTTTTAACCGTTTTTTAAAATTTTTCATATTTACAATAATATCACGAAAAATCACTTCCGGTTTATGAATGTTTACCAAAAGCTTTTCAGATCGAGTTTTTAACGATAAAACCTTAAGTTTAAAGTTTCATCCCATTCAGATCATTCGTTTTTGAGATACAGCGCCCACCGACAGACAGACAGACACACACACACAGACACAGATTTTTTTTTCCAGAAATCAGTGCAATGAACTCAGGGGACTTCAAAACGGATATTTCCGCAAAAAAAAATTTCAAAAAAAATCACGAAAACAATACTCCCCCTATATATACTACGTATATAGGGAAAGTAATTATTGATAGCAATATAGTCAGCAAAATAAAAATCACAAACCCCATTCTCAGACATAGTATAATTAAAATTTTATTAAATACACCGAAGGAATGGGGAAAGGCAATAATATTTCCAATATACAAAAAAGGAGATACTAAGAATGCAACAACTACAGAGGAATATTACTAATATGCACAACAACTAAGATATACGAAGCAATACTAACATACAGTTTGGAAAAGAAAACAGAAGAAGATATGGAAAAATCCCAAAGTGGCTTTAGAAGTGGGTATATTTTTTCAATAAAAAATATAATAGAAAGAACAAAAATGAATAAAGAAAACATGCTGATAGCTTTCATTGACTTGGAGAAAGCCTTTGATCGAATGCCAATAATGCCAATGGAAACAATATGGAAAATACTAAAAGATTTAAATATAGGGACGAAATTAGTGAGAGGAATTAAAAGTATATATGAGAATACATCTAATTATGTCAGAACAAGAGAAGGAGAATCAGAAGAATTTAAAACATCTATAGGACTAAGACAAGGAGGATCACTGAGCCCCAAACTATTTATAATATTCCTGGACACACATAATGAAAAACATAAAGAAAAAAACAAACAAAGAAAGTAGAGATAGGGTACTACAATATGGAAAAAACGAAGATGGAAAACTTAGCATTTGCAGACGTTCTAGCACTAATCGCAAAAACTAAAAAAGACCTACAGGAAAATATAGTTATATGGTACAAGGAATTAAAAAAAAATGGAATGAAAATTAACATAGAAAAGACCAAAATATTAGTTACAGCAAAAGAATCGGTGAAAACAAACGTAAGATTAGAAGGAAAATACGCAGAACAGATTGAATAAACAACAAAGGAGACATGAAAGATGAAATAAATAATAGAATATAAACAGCAAACAAAACGTACTATAACTTGAAAGAGACAATATTAGACAACAAAAGGATTTCTAAACGGACAAAAATAACAATTTACAAAGTACTCTACAGGCCTATACTTCTTTATGGAGCAGAGATATGGACACTAGATCAAAGGCAAAAATCAAAAAGGCAGGCGAGTGAAATGAGATTTTTAAGAAAGGTAGACGAAATGACAATCATGAACAGAATACGAAATGAAGAAATAAGAAAATGACTGGGAATAGAAGACATTAACAAAGTAATAGAAAAGAAATCGCTGGAATGGTATGGACATCTAATAAGAATGAAGGAAGGAACACAAACTAAAGTAATATGGAAAACCAAGACAGAAAGAAGGAGGGGAAGAGGAAGACCAAACAAAACATGGGATAACAGAATTACAGAAATAATGACTAAATATAAAATAGATGTGAACAAAAGAAACAGCCAAAAATCGGAAGAAATGGAAAGATATATTAAAAAGCTTATAAGAGAAATAATCTCGACATCCACAATGGTATAAGAGATATAAAAAGATTATTTATATATAAAATTTATTTTATTACTTTTTTAGTTAAATAGGGACAATATCTAGGACCGATATAACGTATCAAGTGCTAGACCAATTTTGAAATCAGCAATATTTGAAAACCTAAGTAGAAACACAAATCATATAATTAAAACTTTTAGATTGTATAATAATTTGGAAAACGTGTTTAATGAAATTATAAGATTGTCTAATAACTATAATTGCTGGCTAGATGGTTATTCCAGCCATTTTATTTATAAATATTAGTCTATTGACTAACTATTTAAACAGTTAGTATTATTAGGTTATTTTTCACAATATTGAATTTTTATTTAATATTTACAAAAAGGGGATAAACCACTTTCTTGATTATTACTATGCAATCTTTCATTCATAAAATACTAGACATGATTTCTGTACAATTGTTAAATTTAATATGCATTGTCATAGTCGATAATCAACACGGATTTCTGAAGGCAGGTCTGTATCTAATCTTTTATCGTATGAGAATTTTATTTTAATTTTTTTTTCTGAGCGTAAACAAGTCGAGGCGTTTGACCATGTAGACCACAATATATTAATATTTAGGTTAAATGCTTATAGTTTTTCATGTAAAATAATTGATTAGAAGTATTCATTTTTAAACAATTTCAATTTGTTAAACTAAATAAAATCTTTAATATTTGAGAATGACCAAAATAATTAATGTTATTCTTAACATTAGTAGTTGTTTATAATTTCAACATGATTTAAATTAATTATTAAATTATTTTAGTGCTGTTCGTCTTGTATTAAAGATTTATAGGTTTTGTTTAATTTTAAATTGTCTTTTAATGCTTATGTAGATTATATTGGTAACGAGACATTTAAAATATATGAGTTTATTTTTAGAAACAGTTACACTTCTTTTAGAAATATTCTAATCAGTTCAGTAAGAACTAATTTGTAATATGAAAGTTTTAATGAGTAAGATGAAAATTATGCAAGAATGAACAGCTAATAGTTTAAACAACTACTCCTCGTACTAAAGTACTGCCAGACATTGAATTACAATTAGCTGTCGTTGCCTGACCTAAATCGCTGATTTTTAGACACGTCACAAAATTATTATTTAAGGCAATCTCCAGACACATGTTTCACTGTGATATCAAAAATACACTGGAGCTCAAAAGTATTGCGCACCCAGAAAGAAAAATGTTTCAAATGTTTTTTTATTAAATTTATGTTTAGTTTACGGTTCAGAACAAACGATTACAAGTTGATGTAGGTTGAACAAAAAATACTGACAAAAATTCAAAACTCTCTAACGAGCGAGGCATAGACCGAACCAAGTGGTCGATGTCTTCTTGTGCCAAGCGGTTCCAGGCCGCGCAGTTGGTCCAACGTCCTTGGTGGCTGTGGTAATTGTGGAAGTGTTGTTTCAATGCTAACCCATAAATGTTCTAATGGCGATAAATCAGGGGATCTTTCAGGCCAATCAAAAAGCCCTACGCCAGAATTTTGTATAAAGTCCATGGTTTTACGGGCCATGTACGGCCTAGCGTTGTCTTCCTGAAAATAGCATTTAGGATAGTCTCAATGTATGGTATTGCAACAGGTTGTAGAACTTCAGCGATGTACCTTTGGGATGTTAGACTACTCCTAATTCACTTCAGGGGGACCTACTTCCAAGACATATAGCGCTCTATACCATGATGTCAGGGGTATTGGCTGAGTGGCGTTCCAAGGCAAACTCTACACTTTGTTTTTCACCGCAAAATGGAAGGACACGTTTATGTTCATCATGGGCTCCTAAGCAGAATCTGGACTCATCACTAAAGAAAATGAAGTTCCACTTTATATCCCAGTTGAATCTGACTTGACATCATTCCAAGCGACGAGCTTTGTACAGAGGTGTCATGGGTAGCACCCAAAACGGGTGAAACGCATAAAGGCCCATAGCCGGATCTCTTCGATTAACTATTTGACTAGAAACCACACGCCCTGTTGCTGCAACAAAGGTATCTCGAACTTGCCGCAAAGTGTGCTGACTATTACGTATCGCATGCAGTCTTAGTTACCGTTCTTGACCACCCTGTATAATCCTAGGCCTACCAGAAGGTCTCTGTCGCTGATAGCCATTTTCTTCAGACCATTTTCTATATACTCGCATTATAGTTGAGGGTATAATTTCGGATCTTCGGGCTATTTTCCTCAACCTGAAGCCCGCCTCTTTCTTACCAACGATGCGACCCTTTTGAAAATCAATTAATTGATGAAATCGACGTTTGCACGAATTCTAGGCATTTTAGCAAAGTTTTGCAATATACCGAAGAGTTCGGGAAGGATCAGAGTAGAACAAGTGACTGGTTATTAACATTATTAAATTTGCTTTATTTTTCGAATAAGTGTAAAAATCGTACACATTTGAGATAAAGCAGTAAAAACTTTATCTCTTTTTTTCTTTCTAAGGTGAAAACTTGCGTATTTGTTGCTGGATTAAACCACATCTAAGGGGTGTTGTATTACTTTTGAGCTCCAGTATATATGCAGATCACCGGAGACAAGTATTTAGATTATGACCTACTTCATCACAACATAAATCGTCTTTAAAATGAACTACAAAAGCTACCTTGTAAATCAACACCGCGAGTCTTGTAGTGATAATTATAAGTATATAAAATATAACTCAACCCTTCGATCATTAGTTGTAAATATATATTTTTTTAATCTACTAAGGACGAAGATAACACTATCTTTACAAATAGAAGATCGTTTTATTAAATTATAGGTTTTAATTTAACTCATAACATAGAAATTGCAACAAAAGTAGTAATTGATTTCATCTATCAAGTGGTAATGACTTATTTGATCTTCCAGTTTTTCCTAATAATTTTATCAAGTGTATATTTTGCAAATTGTGTTCAGTTCTTTGCTGTTTTCGCTTTCATTCTTTGATTTGAAAGTATGAATATGGCTAGAGTACTTCCACGTGAAAATTACCATCAATTAAGCGAATTCGACAGATATCGCTGATTTGAGCTAAAGTGATTTTTTATTAGGAAAATTAACACAACGTGTTGTTTATTGACCGTATGAGGATCGAACAAATATGTCGGGAATATCGCAATTTTCTGTAGATATTGCCTATGCATCAAATTATTATGGAATTATGGAATGGAGTGCAACAACTTATGGAAGTATGTCTGGTTTGGTATTCATCCGCGGCAATATGAACGGCAATATGTGGATGAGATGATAGCGCCCCATATTCTACCGTTTCTTCAGAAATTGAAAGACCCAGCAAGACATTACCCGTCCCTATTTTGCAAGAGTTTCGATGGACCGATTTGCGTAGGATAATATCAATATATTGTCATGGCCACCCCGATCCTCTGATCTTTTGCCCTTTGAGCATGTATAAAACATAATGAAGACTAAAGAATCCCTCGCAGGCGCTGCAAGCTCGTCAGTATGAATTATGTGTTGGGATACAATACCTCAAAAGATTATCAAGCACCTCCTAGAATCGATGCCATGAAGAGTAGGAGAGTATGTAACTATTAGAAGTGGACCAACCCATTATTAATACTAAGTAACATAGAAATCCGAACATCCAGTATAAATTATTTTATTTTCACAATATTTTGTACAATTGTAAGAGAAAATATAGTAAATAAATGAACAAAATTTCTCTAGGTTCGCTTCTAATTAGGTAATTGTGGTATCTCATTTCAAACAATTACTAAGATATTTCGAAGTGCTTTTAGAGTTTGAGGAGGATGTTGCAAATTAAGGAGTCTTCGGCTCATGATATCCCATACATACATTGGAGATATATCCGGTAACCTTGGTGGCCAGGGCAACAAATTGATTTCAGCGTGCTCGAAGAAATTCATTGTGTCGCTTGCAATTTGTGGGTGAACATTATCCTGCTGAAAAGTTGGATTTGGCAATATCTGAAGATAGGGTAGTAGATGAGATTCCAGAATTTCTTCGATGTAACGCTGTGCGGTCATGTTGCCTCTAATGAAGATTAAAGGTAACCTGAGCCATAAGTAATGGCACCCCATACCAAAACAGTGTGATGAACATGCCTTTCGACAAAAAATTATGGATTTCTTCTTTCACCGCGTCGTCTTCTGACTTTGGCCCCGCCATCATGTATCCCTAAACAGAATCTAAATTCGTCACTAAACACTATATAATTCCATTCCTGGTCCCATACCACTCGAAACAATTTCGTCGATGCTCAGCGGTTAAAGAAAGCACCCGGTGCGACCGGAATGAAAAATAAATAATAATTAATAATAAAAAAGTTTCCCATATGTTGCATACTTATTTGTTTATAAAAAAATAAAACTATGAAACTCCAAGTGGCTCAATAAACTAATTTTATTATAGCTCTATGTAACGCAAATACTGGCTTAAGAATAAATAAATAATAATTATTGTATTTTAATTAAATCAGATATAATAATAAAAAAGTATTAAAAGTATTGTAGAAAATTAACTAATAATTAGAAAAAACACGAAAACTTTTCGTAAATCTCCAACAAACGAGTCTTATTGAGGCTACAAAATAAATCACTTATTGAAATAACTATTTCTCTGGCTAAATTGAATAATACAAAAGTAATTTGAGTGTTACTAGCAAGGCTATCAAAGCAACGCTAGTTTGAACGTATTTATTTCTGTGAAATAAACTAAAAATGGTTAAGTGTATCTTAAAATAGTTTATGAGTGAATATGGTACGACAAATTAGAACAATAAATGAATTTACGTTGATGTGACATATAATTATTTTTCTTTTAATAACAAATTTTATATACAAAAAGAGGCATTATTTTGGTAATGGGTTAAGCAAGTCAAGGAAGACACATCAATGGGACTAGAAAAGTACGAGCCAATATGAACACGTTGTATTTTGTTATTCAGATAGCTAATAAGATAATTATGATAACTAGGTCCCTAAATCTCAATTCTTTTAATTTATATAATATTATATTGTGATGTACTTTGTCAATAGTTTTAGAAAAGTCGGTGTAAATTGAGTCTTTCCAATGTATTGAATATAAATTCTTGTAGAGAAAATTAGTAATTGTTGATCCAATTTTAATAAAGCCATGTTGCTGATCGATAAGCGAATTTGGGCATAAAAGTGGTCCACTTCACATTAAGCAATCTACCATTTTCGCTATAGGTGATTCAATGCACTCCTATAAGATTTGTTTTACAACAAATTGACGTATTGTTTTTAATTTTTCATTGAATACTATCTTGTGCATTATAAATGATTTATAATTATTTGAACTATAAATGGTCATTCTGTATTGAATTTAATTGTAATAATTAAAATAAATATGTTTAATTTATCTAATCCAAGTAATTTAATAATCTAAATGTTCGCTTTCATGTCTGTTATCTATAAGCAATTCCTCGGAATTATCAGCGGATGTCGTTACTTTAAAACGCTGCGGTGTAGTTTTCTTGGCCAAATATGGTAAAGTGTATGTGGAACGTTTCGTAATTTCGCTGGCCTTTTTTATCGCAAAATTCTAAAACAGCAACGAGCTGATTCACTTGTTTATTTTCGAATGATAAGCAATGCAATTATTCATATGACATTACACTACACTGTTATTGCGTGAATCAAATGTGCCTTAGGTTTGTTTTTATAATGGGAATAATTGAAAAATTCTATTAATACTATATTTTTATTTTCTTTTATATTTAACAAATATTTACATTTTAAATATTTAACAGTATTTTTTTCTTATTTTTGATCCAAGGAATTAAACTAGTTTTCAATTTCACTATATCAACCATGTAATTTAAATAGTAAGAGGCAATTTTTATTTAAAATAAGTAAAATTAAAAAATATATATATAAAACATATTGCTTGTATATTGAAATATAATATATGAGTGAATTTTTAATGTTTGCTGTTCAGATTATTTACCGTTAATTTAAACAAACAAGTAAATTAAAATACAATAAAACATATATTTCCTTGAATTTCTTGGTTTGAAATTGATAAGGTATGATCTAAACTAGAGTCACTATGAATATGAAATAATAATAATAATTATTATTATTAAAATGTGACAAATAGTGTGTCTTTCTTTAAGATTTTTAGGGTATATTACGAAGCTAACGACTCAATTGTTAATCAATTCCAATCATTTAAAAATGAAAGTAATTATTAACAATTTTTAATTGAATATTTAAAATTTACAAAAAACTTTTTTATATAATATAAAATAGAAATGGTAGATATATTAATAATTTTATACAATAAACATTGGTTAGTAATAGTCCTCCTACCATCTAAATTAAATTAAGATAATATGCTATAAATGAATATTAACCAGGCACTTGAGGCCGTCCATATTTGATTTCGATACACCTAAGAAAGTTCTTCTGAATTCAAAAAATATTCTTAGTTGATACCATGTGTATCTCAACTATCTGACCACGTGTAGGATATTTGGTTCCACCTTGATCAAGTTGTGTTCTATTTTATACATAAGTAGTAGATAACTTAAGATTATCATATTTTTTATGTTCAGTTTTTGTGTTTGTTCCAGGATATTTGTTTATCTACGATCGTACAGAAAGTAGACGCTTCTTGCATGATTTCTCATTGTAAAAGTGGCTTTTTAAAGCACTAGTGCTTTTTTACGTTTTTATTGCACGCTAATGTCAAACTGTTTTTATTGCACAGAAATGTCAAATTTGACAGATGAATATATTACGCACAAATTTTCGACGAAAAACTTATTTTTTTATTAATTGATACAAATAACTAATAAACTATAAATAAAATAGATAATACAAACGAAATGGCACATTTAGGAACTCTGAAGATTTCATTTAATGCAAGTCGAAGCGATTACAATAAAGCGAACATTTCTTCCATAAATAATAATGGCGGCCGACATTTGTGCAACTTGTTTACTGGTTGCTAAGTAACGCTTTCATTAGTGCACTGCGGGTAAAATATGTTTTCATTAATTGAATTGAAATGACATTAAAATATTACTCATAAGAATATATTCTTTGAAATCCTTTACGATCGAAGATAAAATTTTGTAAGGCACACGTGTAAAAAGTTTCTTTATTGCACTCCTGGCTTAAAAAAAACTCGCTCGTTCCTCGCTCGTGTTTTTAAACTCCAGTTCGTGCAATAAAGCATCAGTTTTTACACTTGTACCTTAAATAACTATTTTCTACCTAGTTTATATACATAATATTTTTAGTACTTTATTTTGTTGTATTTGTAGTTTCGTGAAGTTTTTCTTGGTTGTGTCTTCCCAGATACTATAGGTACGTACGCACGTAGTTTTTGATTTTTGTCAGTGCTGCTATTTCCATTTCTTCTTTTTTGCTAGTTTCCCATTTGAGGTTGTCTTGCATTTTTAATCCTATGTAGTTTTCTTAATTTATTTTTTTATTGCTGTTCCTCTGATATTGATTGTCAATTTAGCTTTGTGTCTGTTGTTGAAAATCATATATTTCTTCGTTTATGGTCAGTAGGTTATTGTGGTACCAATTTTCGATTTGTTTAACGTCTGTGTTTGTGTCTGTCTGTATGCTTTCGTAGCGGTTTCCTGTATATTATGCAAGTATCGTCTACATATATAAATGGTTTTCCCTTTAGGGTGAGTTCTAATAGGTCATTTGTGTATATTATATATAGTATCGGTGGTAAGTTTCCTTCGTGAGGTATTCCGTATTCTGCTACGAGTGGTTAGCTTTCGGTGTCATTTATCTTTGTTGTTTGTATTTGGTTTATTATATATGTTTTGATGAGGTTTAGTTCTTTGTCTCTTAAATGTTGCTTCAAAATACTTAGGAGTGATTTATTTCTTTCCTGATACTTGTTTTAGTTGTGTACCTATTTTTTTCTATTATTAACTGTAGAAAAAACGGTAGCATGAAAAAGGTAAGAAATTAGTTTTTCCAACATTCAACATCTAACTTATACAGGGTGACTGACGAAAACATCAAATTAAATCATTTTTAAAAGACTTTAATAGGATCTGAACTGTTATTTTTTCTCGCACCCAGTTTTTGACAAAATACGATCAACATTTTTTTTTAAATTGCACTATATATATATATTTTTATTGATTCGCAAGGAGATTTTTTTTCTAAATATAAAATTGTAGACAAATTTATCCATACATCAAACTTAAGTCGAGAAATTGAGGATTAAAAAAATAAATAAAAAGTCAAGTATCCATTGTAAACAATATACAGACGCTATTTTAAATGTCAAAAGTGACAGTTACGGCCATTGATACAATACTGCAACGATTTTTAGTTATTTCATAATTAAAATGTTGCAATATTTCAAACACTGTACTAGAATTTTGTGCTTCTACAGAAATCGTTTTTCAGTTTTTGAAATCTTGCAACATTTTTATTATGAAATTATTAAAAATCATTGCAGTATTGTACCAATGACTGACACTGTCACTTTTGACATTTGGAATAGGCTCTGTATATTGTTTACTATGGGTATTTGATTTTAAATTTTTTTTTATCCTCAATTTTTCGACTTTGGTTTGATGAATGGATAAAATCGTTTACAAATTTAGATTCAGAAAAAAATCTCCTTGCGGATCAGTACAAAATATATATACAGTGCAATTTGAAAAAAAACCACATACATAGACCCATCCTCAAATCCTTTCAATTATATATACACGACCAAATCTCAATAATATTAATATTAACTTCCTCTACAAAAAACAATACTTTCCTGAAGTGTGGAAAACAGAATTTATTATTTGTATCTCCAAACGCAACTAGCCTCCTTCTTTACTAACCAGCTATCGCCCCATCACACTCCTACCTGTTATTGGAAAATTGTATGAATCTCTTTTAAAAAATAAAATTATTTATCTAATTTCCAACCACATCCCTAAATACCAATTTGTATGTCTTTCTCATCGATCAACTTCTCTTCCTCTAACCATCCTAGCCTTCAATATGCAGACTACCTTGAAAGTAGAGCTTCTACAGCTCTATTTCTGGATGTTCAGAAAGATTTATGGCAACACGGCTTATTGTACAAGCATCACCTTCTAAATATCCATCCACAACTCTTTCTCTTCCCCTTTCATCCCTGAACAAGGACTCTCCTCTTTCACCTCTGTTATACAACATTTTTAGCGTCGATATCTATAACCCTGATCTTCTCTACTTCAATCCTTTCAAATATCTCCTGGAATTTGCTGATGATACAGCCCTAATTACACATGCTCCCACATTACCAAAAGCCTTACTATTCCTTCAAGAGCTTATTGACTCCCTTCAACATTGGTTTACAAAATAGCGCATTAAAATTAATATCCATAAATTACAGCTAATAATTCCCTATCATCGCACCAATAATACACTCTACAATATCTTAATCTCCTAAACCATTATCGCTACCTCAGTTTCTGTTAAGTACTTGGACATAACCATAGATGCAAAAATTAATTTTAAAAAGTACACTACCATTGTCAAAAGCGAAATAACTAATAGGGCAAAATATTTTACCTTACTTATAAAAATAATGGTATTACTACCAAAACCGCAGTAAATATATATAAAATGATTTGTCGTCTATTACTGGACTATGTATGTGCTCTCTATTCCAATTCTTTCCCTCCGTACCAAAACAAAATTCCATCAACCTCCTAATCCTTCTTCTTCTCTATGATACCAGCTTAATCATCCCCATTCAAGAACGCCTTCAATACTTCTCTAAAAATCCTTTCAACTTCCATATATTATCCCTACAGTACCTTTCTAGAAACCCAAGTATTAGTCTTAAATATCTTCTTCTTCTTCATGGCCATTTAACGGCCTTTGCTTAACATCATGTTGGCTACCACGTTGAGAATAATAGTCTTGTTCACTGCTCGGAAAAAACTGTATTGTAGTTTTCTCGTATCAAATCCTTAAGTTTTTCCTAAATTTTACCATATTTGATTTTATTTCATCATTTCATCCATCTACTCATTAATGATTGACGCCATATGACTAAAAAACTAAAAAAACTAGGCAGAAAGACCTTTGGTCGATAGCCTTTTGACAGATTAATACATTATTTATTATTAAAATGTAAAAATGTAATAATTTATCAATAAAAATGTGTATTATTTTTAGTAAAAGAATCGGTCACAGAAGACATGAAAAGCGAACGGGAGAAATTCGTAGAAGCAATAAAGAAATACGCAAGAGAAAATCGATAGCTCTTCTATAAATTACTAAATGGATGCAAGGATGGAAAAAGTAAAGTATAGGATGAAATGAAAAAATGAAACAATCCTGTCTCTAATATTTTCAAGTCTTATTAACTACACATAATATCGTCAACGGATAAGAGATAGGAAACAGAGACGAAAAAGACAGTGAAAGATTAAAGAAGAGGAATTACTTGAAAGCATACGTCAATTGAAAATGAGGAAAGCATCAGAGCGAGATCATATTAAGGCAGAAATGGTGAAGTTCATGAAAAGAAAAGTTACTAAAGGTTCTGAACAAAATATGGGAGACTTACAAAAATTAAATGACTGGGGAATAGCATTAATCCTACCGATTTACAAAAAAGGAGATATGACGAAATGCTTTAATTACAACGATATAACATTGATAAGCATTGGAATGAAAAATACTAAAAAAATAATTAACAAGAGAATCATAATTTTAATAGACCAGACATTAGGTGAAGCATAAAACGGTTTTAGAAGAGGAAGATCTAGAACGGACAACATATCTACAATAAAACAAATCGAAAAGAAATGGATTAGAAGAAATACACATACATAGAGTTTATAGACCTAGAAAACTCGTTCGACATCATACCAAGAATGGACAACACTCAAAGTGGGAGGAAAAAAAGACTAGTTGATCAAAATCATACAGAACATATAGGTCAAGTGGTTAAATATTTAAAACATTAATAAAAGCTATTTAATAGAAACATGAAAATATAATATACATCCAACTAATTAATACAATTTAAAATAATTAAACACATAAATAAATTAAAATATTTGGCGTAAAAACAACTGCATCTCTAAGCTAAAATCTAAGTTAAGATATCCTCCCAGCTATAAAAAGCATTTTTAATCAATAATGCTTTGATAAGTTTGCAAAATTTTGTATACTGTAGATCTTTGACAATATTAGAAACTACATTATAAAAATTAATTGCATGAAATCTTATTGCTGTTTGCGATATGATGACCGGATGAATTTAGGACACTCGCCTTGTATGGTAATTAAGAATATTAGAGCAACTTGTATATAGCCCTAAATGAGTTTGTATGTAAGTCAAACATTCCACGATATAGGCACGGCAAAGTATAATATTCGCAAATCGTAGAAATACGAATGACTATGTTGTAAACCGAAGATGCGATGTCTGATGCAGAGTGCCCCCAAACAAACCGTATGTGACATGGCTCTGGCATAAGGAGGAATATAGTATATTCCTCCTTATGCCAGAGCCATGTCACATACGGTTTGTTTCTTTTTAAACCTGATTTGATGAATTACGAATAAGAAAAATATTTCTGCATAATTTACTTGCAATATCATCGACGAAAGGCCATGTCAATTGAGAATCAATGCGTACTCACAAAAATTTGGTCGATTCGTTTTGGATCATTCCTTTCGAGAGTGAGAAAGTTATCGATGTTGTTTTGTTGTCATTTAATTTGAGCCTATTACTTAAAAACCAGCAATATGCCATTTTATTTGTTTCGGTGTTAGGTTAGGTTAGGTTGGTGTGGCAGCACCTCTTCGTGCACCGCGAAGAGATGCACACTTAGGCCTAGATAGGCCCGTTGTGATACCAATGAGGGACATACACGAACATCCATGGATCCGGACGGAGAATTCTTCCTTTAGAAAAATCCACCGCCCGGCTGGGATTTGAACCCACAACCGTGTGGCCCGTGAGCAGGCACTCTACCCAGTAGGCCACCGCGGTCCCCAAGGCCACCGCGGTCCCCAGGCCACCGCGGTCCCCCATGTTGTTTTGTTGTCATTTAATTTGAGCCTATTACTTAAAAACCAGCAATATGCCATTTTATTTGTTTCGGTGTTAACTATGTCTAATTTTTTTATTGGTTTGTTAGTGAGGCATATAAAATAATTTCCCCATTTGCGACGGAGTCAGCTAATATAAATTAAATACAGTAGTGGTTGTAGAATGGAACCCTGCGGGATCACAGATTTTAATGGCAAAGCATCATATATATTTCCGTTTTAATGAATACATTGCGTTCTTTCTGAAAGATAAGACATTAATACTCTACGGCTTTCAGGGTGTATATTATAAAAATATAATTTTCTTAATAGAATTTGGTGGGAAACAAAGTCGAAAGCTTTTGACAGATCCAGAAAACTAGTTTTTGATACTATTCCACTTTCAAAACAATTTATAGTCATTTCTACAAATTTTAAAATTGTATCCCTTATGGATCATCCTTTTCTAAAGCCAAATTGCAATTGCAATTGCAGAATTTGTTCAAAATTTTTACCGAATATGGAAAGAAGTGTGATATAGGGCGATAGTTGTCCGGTTCATCGATATTATCTATTAGTGGATGGGAATAATTTATGAATTTTTTAGAGCATGGGGAAAAATATTTCACATACATATATTGAGAAGTTTTGTTAAAGACGATAGAATAGTGTTTAATATTGCTTTTACAATTTCTGATTGAAGTCCATATATGTCTTTGCATTTGCTGGGTTTGAAGTATATGGCTTGACTTACCGTACTCAGTATCTCATTAAATTTAAAATACTTGTTACAACTGGGAGGATTAGCACACATTAAAATTATAGGATCAACGATAGTGTCGGGTAGCGAGTTCAGAATTTTACTGAAAACTTGATCCAAAAAAAACATTTAGATAGATAGATAGATAGCATTTATTTATCCATTGTACTAAAATAAAATTCAAAATACATATATAAAAATACTGTCTTACAAAAATTTTGATTGCACATGGAAAGGCTCGAGTTCATAAAAAATATGATCTTCCACTCTTGCCTACTCTTGCCTTGATGACACTGCTGCCACATGAGGATTCTTTGGTGAAGGTTGTTCCACCATTTTCTTGCCAAGTTTGGCTTATATTCCTTTGAAAAGAGGACTTCAATTATATTAATTATGTCATATTTGACAAAAAAAAAACGAATTTGCAATTATATATGGGAATTTTTCACAAGCCATCGGTATTCTAGTGGCATTAAAAATATTCCACATAGCTTTTGGCTTGAAGTTATGGTTTCTAATAATGCCTATATTAGCTGTAATTTTACACTACTCAATAGCATGTCTATACGTAATCCTGTATCTATTTCTTAATAGTAAGTCGGGAGTCTGGTTTTTATTATATAATTCAGATAATAAATTTAACATATTTCTCATGCTACTTAGGGTATTATTAAACCATTTTACGTATTTAGTTTGTGTAGATGGACTGAGCACAATAGATAGAAACATATCGAAAGATTCGTTTGCGTCTGAGGAATTATCAATAAAATTCCATGATTCCTTTCCCAGTAGTTGGGAATACGTATATTTACCTTTAGCTGTAATTGGCCGCGATAACAAGAGTTTTGAATGCTGCGGCGTGGCAATCGAGGACGTATGTGTTTTAGCAGTATACAGGCCTCCAATACTAGATAATTTAAGAATTTTTTTAGATAATTTACATCATGGATGCACAGACCGCGGCCCGCGGGCCGCATGCGGCCCGCCGGTCGAAGACCGGTGGCCCGCCGACAGCAAAAATAATACTCTCGTACATTCTAAAAATATTGAATTCTATTCCAGAATAAAACCAAAAAAAATATGTTCGAAAAGTAATTTGAATCTCGCGCGCGCGCTATTACGGTGCGCCGTACGTGCGTCGTCGGTAACAGCGGTCGGTAATGTTCGTGCTGATCTCGGTTAAATTCGTTTGCTTGAAGAAGCGCGGCGGCCGGCGGCGCGATGACGATCGCTCGCGTAGATAGTACACGACTCGAAGCTTCCAGAGTCGGTTTCGAGATTTCTCCAGACAGTTTTCGACTCTATACGCGCGGTATAAAAGCCACGTTTAATCGCCGCTAGGTGTATTAGTGTTCTGTGAGTTTAATAGAGGTTTTGGAAGGCAATAGTTGTACTCCACTAGCCGGTGTCATATATTTTGATCCACATTCAACGTAGATTTCCTGTTGCAGTGTTAACCGTCAAGTTCCGTGTATAATTGTGTTGTGAAATCGTAAGTAAAACTCTATTATTAATAAGTGTTTCCCTACCTATTTAATCAATTATTTTTGATAATTTAAAAAGGATGGGTAATTTAAGTAGGTACTGTAATTGTTTTTAGGTGCTGTGTTAATCCTAGCCAGGATTAGAACGCAACATGGACAAGCCAGGACCTAGTAAAAAACGTAAGGTTAAAGATGAAAATCGGCAATTTCAAGAAATTTGGACTGAGAAATACTTTTTTGTATGGTCGCATAACAAAGTCGTTTGTTTAATTTGCAAGAATTCTGTTGCAATTGCAAAGGAATATAATGTAAAAAGGCACTATGAAACGCAGCATCCTTCTTTTACCAAGTTTACAGGCGAATTAAGAAAGCAAAAAATGTTGTCTTTAAAACGGGAGCTTACGGGTCAGCAAGCTATGTTTAGAAAACCCATTGAAGATTCAGAAACAGCTACAGAAGTTAGTTATGAAATTTCTCGAATGATAGCAAAGCGAAGTCGCCCCTTCAATGATGGGGATTTTGTAAAAGAATGCATAGAAATTGCCGCTAAGAAAATGTGTCCAGAAGCAGCAAAAAAGTTTGAGAAAATTCAACTGAATCGTATGACCATCCAAAGACGAATTATGTCTTTGTCAGGTAATATTGCGGAACAATTAACTGAAAAAACTAAGATCATTGAATTTTTTTCATTAGCACTCGACGAATCCACTGATATTAGTTCCACAGCTCAACTTCTAATATTCATACGAGGTGTTACTCAAGATTTTGAAGTCGTAGAAGAGTTATTAGGAATGTGTTCATTGAAAGGTCAAACCAAAGGAGTTGATATACTCAATGTACTTTTGGATGAGCGTTCAAAAACTGATTTGGACTTATCAAAATTATCGGGAGTTGCGACTGACGGTGCTCCTTCGATAATTGGTGTCAATTCCGGGCTAGTTACTTTGCTGAAAAAGCATCTGCAAGAAAAAAACATAAAGGCTGAAGATCTCATGCAGTTTCACCGCATTATACACCAAGAAGCCCTCTGTGCTAAACAAATTGAATTTCAAAATGTCATGAAAGTGGTAGTTTCGACTGTAAATTTCATAAAATCACGAGGACTCAATCACAGGCAATTCAAACAATTCCTTGATGACATCGAAAGCGAATATGGAGATTTACTGTATTATACAGAAGTAAGGTGGCTAAGTCGTGGATTGACACTGGAACGATTTCTAAATTTAATAGAAGAAATTGGAATATTTCTGGCGGAAAAGCAAAGGGATGTCCCGGAACTTAAAAATCCTGATTGGTTGTGTGATTTGGCTTTTTTAGTTGACATTACAAATCATTTGAATGTCTTGAACACACGGCTTCAAGGCAAAAATCAACTGATATCCCAGCTCTACGCTCATGTATCATCCTTTCAATGCAAGCTGACACTTTTCAGATCGCAATTGAATTCTGGAAATTACAATCATTTTCCGAATTATAAGAAAATGGCTGAAAAATTCAACAAAACTGCGATTAATTTCAGTTATGTAGAAAAGCTAGATATTTTGATTCAATCTTTTCAAGACAGATTTTCGGAGTTTAAAAAAGTGAAACCTCTGTTGGACATATTCAGCAATCCTTTCACGATTTCAGTTGAAAATGCGCCAGAGTCAATGCAGTTAGAAATTATCGACATTCAAAACGACGAAGATTTACGCAACAAATTCAACGAAGGAGACTTGCTGAACTTTTACCGCTGCATTGATAAAAATATGTACAAAGAGTTGCGCATAAACGCTCTGAAATGTGCCAGCTTATTTGGTTCTACCTATATATGTGAACAAACTTTTTCAATACTTAATAATAATAAAACCAAAAATAGAAACCGCCTTGCAAATGAAAGTTTGGAAGCAGTTTTACGTGTTGCTACAAGTAAATTTGAGCCAAATATAAAAAAGATTGTAAGCACTATGCAGTGCCACGCTTCAAATTAATAAATTCCTTTTTAATTTTAATACATTATTATCAATTATTTATTGTCTTTAATTACCTACACTTCTGGCGGCCCGCCATCAGTTCATGATTTGCCCGAGTGGCCCCTAGTCTTAATAAGTCTGTGCATCTCTGATTTACATGCTCTTTTATATAAATTGAAAAGTATATTCAAATATATCTACATCTGTGGTGACTTGAACATTAACAAATGTAGTTCATCTATAGCATTTAACTACCTGTCCGATGTTTTAGTCGCACATAATCTAATATCAATTATTAATGAGCCAACGAGATTTTCAAATACATTCGGCACTTCAATTGATTACTTTCTAACGAATAGTCCTGATACTATTACTGACCATATTAATTTTGACCATGCAATTTCTGATCATTTAGCCCAAGAAATTAAATGTAACTTTCCGGGGACAAATGTCTATGATACTGATAATTGTACCAGTCAAATAACGTCTAGACGCATTAATCCCAATAGCATTAATGAGTTTAGATTCTTGTTCTGTAAATATACACCAAATATTGATAAGACTATAGACACTGATCAGTATTTCACCTCTTTCTGGGAACACTTTAATTGGTGTTTTCAAGTGGCTTGTCCTCTTAAATTGCATAAAACAGTTAAGAGAGGTAACAAAAATAATAAAATAAATTTCTCGGATGAACTACGTAAGAAATATTTAGATGTTAAACAACTAGCTCAATTAAAAAATACCATAAATAACATCCAAATAAATGACCTCTATAATCAAATAAAAAGATATTAAATAGATTGATAAAAAATGAAAAAAATCGCCCACACTCAATATCTCATTGATAAAGCTGGTTAACTCTAGTGTACCGATAATAAAATAATTGCCAATGAATTTGGATCCACCCATGTTACTAATTTAGATAATTTATTAAGCTCACTATATATACTACTACTTGTGATTGTACAACATCTGAGATAATTCCCGACTCAATGTTTTTTAATCCTACTACAAACTGCGAAATTATTACTGTTATCAGAAACTTAAAAAACACATCCCCTGGGTGTGATGATATACCCATATATCTCGTAAAAGAATGTGCTGATTTAATCGCTCCCTTCCTATGTAATTTAGTCAACATGTCAATTTCCACAGGTCGTTTCCCCAGTCTGTTAAAGAACGCTAAAGCAGTACCTATACTTAAGAAGGGCGACGATCATTGCATGGATAACTACAGAATTATATCACTGCTGAGCTGTTTCTCTAAAATCTTAGAGAGAGTTGTTCTTGAACGTTTGTTCATATTTTTAAATCGTAATAATATTATCTTTAAAAATCAACATGGTTTCAGGGAGAATCACTCCACTGAAACGGCATCTAATTGCCTTGTTCAACATATATCGAGCTAGACTCGAAACATACGGTATACGGTGTACTATTCGATCTAACTATGGCCTTCGATACGATTGATTTAGAGTTTTTGTCTATAAAACTGCATTGCATAGGAATAAGAGGTACTGTCAATAGCTGGATAAAATCGTTTCTCAGTAATAGGAAACTATTAGTCACATATAATGGGGAGTTTTCTGATGAATTAACTGTTAATAGAGGTACGCCTCAGGGCAGCACACTAGGTCCGTTGCTATTCATACTATATGTGAACGATCTCCCTGAAAATATAAATGATGGTTCCACGTACATGTATGCGGATGATACAACGATTGTTGTATCTGATGTCTCACAAAGCGTGGCTCAATCTAAAGTAAATAAAATAATTAAATCATTCCAATCCTGGTCTAATAAAAACAAACTATTAATAAACATCTCAAAGACCGAAATCGTACAATTTTCTAATATATATAAGAAACTGCCAATGTGCACATTTTATATAAATATCATCCCTCTGTCGACTAGGGATCATGCAAAATTTTTAGGACAATACATAGACAAGAATCTTTCATGAGATAGTCATATTGCAGATATATGCAAAAGACTGGCAAACAATTTTACTTAATAATGTCTCTAAAAAACAACTTACCCCATTGTAATTTAATAACTGTTTACTATGGTATTGTATACTCCATTTTAAATTTCCATATCACCTGTTGGGGTCATAATTCAGAAGAGAATTATTAGATGTATATTTAGCCTAAAACCCCGAACCTCATGTAAACAATATTTCATTTCTAATCAAATATTAACATTGCCATGTATATATGCTCTTAAATTATTATGTTATATTCATAAAAACTCGCCTCGATTGCCATCTCAAGCTAGCCTGCACGATTACCCGACTAGAAAATGTAACCATCTTATATAAATATCGAAATTCTTTTTACACGAAATCCCCTGAACATGCCGGCATTCAACTATTTAATTTATTGCCAACATCATTAGTAAGACTAAGATTTAATAAATTCAAAAGACAAATTAAAGAAATCTTTATTCAAAATGCCTTTTACAGTGTAAGTGAGATTAAAGATTACTTCAATACATTAACAGCTTCAACTTAATCTACAAAGACTGAATATATATTTTAAGTTTCTAGTTTTATTTATTTAAATTGTAATTCAGCTTATTTTAGTTTTTAGTAAAATTGACCTGTCAAATAATTATCCTCTTTGTAATTTTACTTGACCAATAAAGATTTGAATTTGAATTTTTGAATTTGATATTTTGAGTTGTGGTTTAATTTTTAACTGGTTAGACGAAATCTTAAATAAAATGCCACTATGATCAGATAACCCAGTTGCGACAGATTTAGTAATTGAGGTGGGACAGTTAGTGCAAATGTTGTCAAGGCAATTATTCATTCGCGTAGGAAAATTAACCACAAACTTCAAACCATAACAAAATCCTGGAGGATGCCTTTATTGATGTCATAATCGTTGAACCTAACATTAAAATGAGCAGCTAAATACACATGTTACTTAAAACTAATGATATCTATTACCTGGGACAGAGTCTGTAAAAATGAATTGAGCTCTCTAGGAGATTGGTAAGCAGCAAGTATGATACTATTTTTAAATTGAATGCCAAAAATCTCACAATTTTTCTCAGAGGGAAAATTGTTAACCGTTAAATTACACTCCTTCATTTTTTAAAATTATAATTAAAACTCCCCCACCAGGTGACAATCTCCTCGAGAACTACACAGCTAGAAGAGTGAAGCAAGTAACGAGAAGAGACAGAAAAGAAATACAGAAATACGGAAAGAATTCTAAATAAAAGCATACTTAACAAGGGTGAAGAGCACCAACCAAACAAAACAGGTATAGGAAACAAAAACAGGAGGAATGAGAGGAAGTGGAAGACCAAGACAAGAGTAGAACAACCCAATAGAGAAACAAGCGAAATAACAAGCGAGGAATAGAAGTGAGTGGTAAAAATATAAATACTTAAAATAAAATTACATGGAATAGAAAAACACCTACATCTAATGATAAAAGGCATATATCAATAATAAAAATATTTCATTTCGGTTAAAAAAATCTCTATTTGTGATCTTCAGCATACCAAAATATTTGTGGATTGTTGAAAGATACTTCAACCTTCAATAACTAAACGCGATAACAACGTTTGACAAGTTTACTCTACTCCTCTCTATGTAGCACAATAGTTGATGTATAAGAGCTGTTTAAAAATTGAATAAGCCTCTTCAGAGAATCAAAGCTATTCATTCTTTGGACATTTATTTTCGATAATTGCTGAAATTACAACGTAATAATGATAAGAGATAATTTCAAAATACTATAACTTATCTACTCTCTTATCTATATTTTTATCAGATTTGATTACACTTCAATCAATTGAATTAAAAAACATATTAATCATATTAAAGTTTGTATTAATAAAAAATAATACATTTGGTATCGAATAAAATAAAACCGATGAACAACCACTTTGGATTCTGGGTGGCGATAAAACGTTAAGAGCAAGATTAGCAAAGATGTATTAGAAAGAGTGCAAAAACATAGGTCCAAGTAGATACACGAGAGTTTGGTATGTCATTAATTTAGTATGCATTTAAAAAATAAATAAATTATATTTTCATATAACCAAATTTCAGTACACTTAAATTTACAGCTAGTGAAAAAGTCGGAAATTTTAAATGAATTTAAAAATACGAAAACATTTCGTGAATCTACAACAGTGAGTCTTACTAAGACTACAAAACAAATTAATTTGAAACAACTACTTCTCTGGCTAGTACCTCGACAGACATTGAGTAAAACATAATTAATTTGCGTGTTACGAATAGTACAACTATCAAAGCAACACGAATTTGAATGAAATTATTTCTGTTGAATAAACTAATAAATGAAAAAAATGTATTTTAAATTGTTTAAATATGACTATAACATAACTTGAATGCTAGATTTTTTAATTGCTTTTGCTAATTTAATTTAATGAAATCAGTTTAAATTCATTTTTGTGCATAATTTTTCATGTTATAGTCATATTTAAACAATATAAAATACATTTTTTTTCATTTATTAGTTTATTTAACAGAAATAATTTCATTCAAAATAGCCAGAGAAGTAGTTGTTTCAAATTAATTTGTTTTGTAGTCTTAGTAAGACTCACTGTTGTAGATTCACGAAATGTTTTCGTATTTTTAAATTTATTATTTAATTTTCTACAAGGAACTAAAGGATTTTAATACATTTTATTAGTCGGAAATTTTTGTTTTATCTGCAAATATTTTTGTGTATTTAGGTATTTAATAAAATCATCGTTCAATATCCAAGTAAATTCATTTCGTATTAATGAAATTGATAAAATTTGAATAATAATTTCACAACGGTTTAAGTGAAAAATTAATTAATCGTATAGTAAGACTTTTATTTAAATTGTATCTAGGTCAATTGTATGAATACGTATGAATAGCATAATAGCTATTTATCTATTATGCTATTTATAGCATGCTTTTTTAAACATGATTGAATTGTTGTTTAATCAAATGAATTTTTGTCTTCAAAAATTACACGTAGTTCGAAAACGGAACCAATTAGCTTATCAGTGTGGATTTTGCACATTTTCCGAAATAAACCAGTCATGCGGTGGATGTATCAGAAAACCGGCTTTTATCGCAAACCACTACGAGATATCGGTATCCGAGAGGAAAATATGTTTTAATTAAATATTTAATTAAAACAAATCCCAAAGTACAACATTTAATTCGCATTTTTGTTGAAATGATTTATTGTTAGTTTATTAAAGAAATATAAATGTATACGTATCGTAAAAAATAAAAAGTGTAAGTTAAGACATATCTAAAATAAATTAATAAAAACAAATTTTATCAAAACTAATAATTTAACTTGAATTTTAAAATAATAATTTCAATTTGAATTTGTTTAAAAGAAACTAATTAAAACTGTGATACTATATTAAACATTTTTGGAGCAAATGTAATAATAGTACTTTCATTAGATTAATTTTAATTATTCTTTCAAATTATTTTTATATAATATAAACTTTCACTTATTGACTTTATTTACAATTTCATATGTGTATTTTAAAATTAATTACTAAAAACTATTGTTTTTTAAAAATTCATGAGAAGTTTAAATTCAAAGTTTTATTAATAATTACTTTTAGTTTAGGGGCGCAGACAAATCTGCATATCATAAACGTTGCTGAAAAGAAATATAGACCTATTTCAATGAGAAATATATATCTTCGTCTATGTCATGTACAATCCAAATTAATATTTAAATATCTGTATAAATGTAGCCGCAAAATATTTAAAAAAAATCGACCTCTGTTAGAATATGCTGTGATCCTTTTATTAAACCCTCTCTCTCCTGTTCTGAGAAACTTACAGGTGTGTTAATGATCAGCCCTTCTTATACTAAACTAAGATACGCTAAAAATTACTTACGCAACTCCTTCAATACACCTTAAATACGTTTACTTTTTTAACTTTTACATATACCCATCATTATCAATCTGCTCAAATTTTTCAATTTATACAATCTCTTCATAATCACTTACATCTTCACCAGAATAATAACAAAATGGACGACTAACCACCTAATTAACAAAGCCAGGCAGAAAGTCTGCGAATCGATAGCCGAAAAAATTTACAAACCGCCTTATGTAATATAATACTTATGTATATTGAAACTATGAATAAATAAAGATTTCCTCCTTATATATATATATATATTAAATATTATTGTTAAATATATTATTTTATTTCCAAACACACTATAACTTTATTTAGACTTTACTTTATTATTATTTAATGTTTATTAACTACTATAAAAGTTCTACATACTGATTAGTCACCGGATATAGAATTAGATAACAATATCAATTTTACAACACCAACGTTTGTACTTATAAGGTAATATTGTAGAAATATGTTTGATTGCTTTTCCCCGAAAACCTAGTTGACGCAACTGGGATCTAATATTTAGTGTATTTATAACATTATTAGTCGGGGTAGTGTATTTTTTAATAGATATTTTAAACTTATCTTTTAATCAATTTATCATGTAATTCCATTACTTTTTATAAACGAACATATATTTATTACAAACTTGTAGTTTAATCTAATCTCGACTGTAGTATTTAAAAATTATAATAAATAATTTTATCTTATATTAAATAGAGCTAAACTGTATTGATGACACAATTAGGCTTATTCGTTCCTCTTTTTGCAGCACTAGATGCATGGTATCTGACAAATTAGACCTATTTAGTGCTTAGCGAGTACTTAATTTCTTTGCAAAACAGGATCCCCATACTATTGATTGTTTTCAAATCTGTTTCTAATATTTTCCTAAATGTATGCAGAATTTTTTAAATTAACAATTTTACATATGCATTTCAATGGAATGTTGGAATGAAGAAATCGAATTACCAAATTTTATTTGTGAAAGGTAGTCTCTGATCATCAAAGAGACTGGGACTTATATATTTATTTGTTTTTTCTTGTGAACCGATATTTGGTTTTGGATTTGGATTTAGAAGGCAGAGAGGTCCTTTGTACATCCTCCCATCTGAGACCTCATTCCTTGTTACGGTCGAGCCAACCCAAGGCATTGACAAACGCCAGGATCGCAGCAAGGGAGACTCTTAAGATATCTGATGTCTTTAGACATTCCTCTCCCATTGTGGATTCACGAAGGTTGTAAGCAGTCCAGAATTTCATGCTCAGCGGTTTCCTCTTCCCCTTCACATCCCTCTGCAGTCTGCAGGTAGGACTAGATTGTAGTCTCAGTCTGTTTAGGTGCGATCTTAAATTGCAGTGTCCTGTTAGGAGCCCTACAACCTTCCGTAAGTATACAACCGAATATGCTCTAGCTCGAATAATCCTGGATTGTAACTACATCTTCCTTGTAATTTGAAGCTGCCTACCGGAAAAGTGCTGAAGATTAAATGAGTAATTTAACGTGTTAGTGATCGAATAAAGCAGAATCACGACGTGATTGCGGACAATAAGAGTTATCAATATAGAAATACGTCGACTTCTCCTAAGTTGCAAATGTCATAGGATGGGCCTTGTCAAATTGTAGAAAAAAGAACGTGGTGATAAGGTTTAAAATTCCCCTCCGAGGTAAATCAAAAGTTATTTCTTTGTAACTTTGTTTGTATAACACTATTTATTTTCTGTTTACTATAGTTTCGGCATCTCAACGTGCCATTATCAAAACATACAATGAGTTAAACTACAATTACAGGTGTATATATATATAGACACACATATATATATATAGACACCTGTAATTGTAGTTTAACTCATTGTATGTTTTGATAATGGCACGTTGAGATGCCGAAACTATAGTATTTATAAATAATAAATATTGGGGTTCCACAACGATCTATTTTGAAACTTCTCTTATTTATTCTTTAGATAATTGACCTTATGCGTTCCAAACATACTAGTATTCATGTATGTTGACGATACTACAGCCATTTTCAGCAGTAAAGTAAATTCGGAATTAGATAACTCTTGTAATACTGCACTAAATCAATTATCCTATTGGTTTTTATGTAACTTTCGACCAATTTACCTAAAATAGTTTATATTAGACTTAGCATTTAAAAAGAGAATTTTCACTTAATATTCATTTAAATACATATCAAATATCACCTAAACTGAGCATTTTTTTTTTCTCCTCATGGAAATCTGTCTTCACATCTCAGTAATTAGTTGCAAAGACTCACGCAGACCATATTTTAAAAGATTTAGCATACTAACGATACCATCCTTGATTATATATGAACTTTCACCTAACGTACCTGGAGCCCTACTATTTAACCATCTGCCAAATTACATTAAATCAGCTAATACATTAAAAATATTTAAGAAAAATCTGCTTGACATTTTAATTTAAAAATAAATTACACGTTGAATGAATATTTTTCTTAATTTGTTGTAACTGTTTTTAATTTGACGTGTCCAATATATATATATGGTTGTATACATTCTGCGGCAAATAAAGTTTATTATTATTATTATTATACATGCGCCAGTAAATGAATGTGTACGTAATAAAGAGAATGGTTGCGACCGTTACTATGTGGTAATCCATACATACACTAATATAATTTGTGGTTAAAACATAGTGACTTTTAGAATTCGGTATTTTTCTTTATTGCATTATTTTTAAAATGCGAAAAATTAATGAATTCGACAACTCTCAATATTTACAATTGTTGTTAAACTTTATCATTTAATTTAGTCTCTTAAACTTATCAAAGGTTACTATAGAACTTTTTACATTATCATTATCATTATTTTATATAGTAACACTTTTTTATTCATTTTCTTTTCTATGATTCTGTTTAATAAGGTTCTATGATATTTAGGTAATATAACAATTACATCTTTTATAGTTTATACTTATTACGATAATTTTTTATTGAACTATATTTTCAATGAACACTAGTAATATTCCATGAATGTATTTTTAGTCTTTATATTTAAAGTCTTTAACATACTCGACTTACATACACATTTAGCACACAAAGAATATTAAATCGCCTTGTACATATTTTTAATTTTATATTGGGATAATACATAGAGACCTCAAACATGAAAATATGAAAATAATACAATATTAGCAAACATTATCAGTATTGTATTTATTCCTTGTGTAATTACATCTGAATAATGTCTGTAAAAATCAAGGTTATATGTCTATTTTAGAACTGCAGCTGCTGTATTACTGGAACTGTTATCGATTAATCATTCATTCGTTATTCAATTTTACAAACATAATGTATGAATTGGAGACACGCATTTTTTCATTACTTTCAAATCGCGAAGTTATAATTAGAAAGCTTCTGTTATCCAGTTTCTAAAAGATTTATCGTTATCACTAATGACCAATAAATAATCACATAAACATTTAAAAAACCATTTGTATACTAACATATCCAAATTTGCCAATGTTTTTTTTTTAAATTTAAATTCATGTGCATTCATTATTGTAATATAGTATCAATTAAAATGATAATTTTAATAATAACGAGAAATAAACAATAAATTCTACATTAAAGAATACAATAACAAATTTTCTAAAATGAAAAGATTTATCACTGATTGAAAAATAGAAAATACAGCACGCATTATTTTATAATGAAATATGTAGTATAATTACGACCATAATATAATATCAATGACAAATTAATTATTAATCTGCGAGAGAAAAAGGAATCTAGTCTCTACACTTATTCTGAGTTAAAATATTTGTGGTTTTCCATTGTTGTTTACATATAGATAAGTATGTAGTTGTATGCTGGCTTTTCCATAATAGAAATGTTTCATTACTTACACATTTTGGGTAAAAAAAAACTACAGACATAATCGCGACGATAACCATAGAGATGTACTCATCGACGGCCGGAAGTGACGGTTATTTATGTTCTGTGCCATTTCCTGTTTCCTACAGATACATCCCAAGGAGGAAAGCCCTTATCGTGCATTCCAAATGGACGGTAGCCCCTAAAATTACCGCATCTTTATAATTCCCGAACCGCACTAATGCTCATGAATAAAATAATCACCATCCAAGGATTAATTTTACTGTAAAAATATTACAACAATAGAATAATTTTAATAAGGAAACCATATTATATTTTTTTGTTCATCTAAAAGTATGTAAATATAATAACAAAAATGGCGATGAGGCCATCATAATACTTTCCTTATATTTTCTTGAAAATTATGAACAATACAATTACTTGTTATATAAATTTCATATAACTCCTATAGTTTTATGATCAATAGGCAAAAATGTTATTAATTATTAATTTTTAAATTGTTTCTCGCAAGTTAAGAACTTTATGAAAATGTTTTAATAAAACTTGTTCAGTTTCTGATTCCCTTTAACTTTTGTTTCAAAAGTTATGTAATATTTTTTTATTTTTAGAAAAATATCTGAATAAAACAAAAAAACGTCTAGAACATCCACTTCCGGTTTATGGATGTTCACCAAAAGCTTTTCAGTACCACTTTTTAACGATAAAACCTTAAATTTAAAGATTCATCTCAATAGGATCATTCGCGCCTACACACACACGGACACAAAAAAATCCAGAAGTTATTGAAATGGTCTCAGGGGATCTCAAAACGGATATTTCCATTTTAAAAAATATATTTTTTTACAAAAACACTTTTCCTATATTCCTTATAGGGAAAGTAAAAACGAAGAAATTTCAACAATAGTGATTGTACTAAATTGGTTTCATAGAAATTTTAGAAATATTCAAAAAGTGTTTTAATTGGAGATGATTGATATTTTAGTAAATTTTTGAATTCTAACATTATTTTTATGAACAATTATTATAATTGTTTCAATACAATCGACATAGGAAATTTACTAAAATATATTGGATACTAACAAAAACATTTTTATATTTCATTTCAACTTGACTGACTTTGTTTAATTTGTTAGTGAAGTCTATGGAATTTACAACTGCATGTGTGTCACAAAAGTTTTCATATCATACGATGGATTCATTGCTAAAATTCATTACAGTGTGTGTCTTCAAATTTGTTTTCAAGTTCTATTTGAATATTTGATATTGGATCTTTTTTACTTTTATTATTAGATGATTCTATAAAATCATTAATTAATTACTTTTATCGGTTTTCATGTGTGTTAAGTAGTTATATTTTATTTCTGATAGATTTAATGGTTACTAAATGATTTAGTAACGTCTATATTATTAATATATTTTTTATACATTTGTCAAAGTGACATATATTCGTAAACATATCCTAAAAAATGTGGAAATACAAGCATTTTAATGCATAAAAAGTACCTTCGAAACTAATTCCCAGTTTTATGAATTAGTGGAGGAATGAACATCCATGGGTTTGAGTGGAAGAACATTTTACAAGATGAACTCCGCCCTTCAACTTGCTGTCAAAATTGTATTTGTATGTTTTCAATATTTTTTATGTATTTTGTAATAAGTACTGTTTTTTTAAGCAAGTATGATAAAGAATAAATAATCATAATCATAATCAAGACACACTCATTTTCTACATTTAGTGTTTTCTTAAAAGTTGAAAATTTATAAATGTGGAATAATTTAAACCTAAATTCAATAATGATAATTCCTTATTATTAAAACGTTCATTGTTCTAATTTACAACTCTTGGAAAAAATAGTTGGGTTCTTGAATTTTTAAGATAGTACTAAACGCCTAAGTCTTCTTGAAGATAATGCGACAGGCTGTGCTCTGGCAAATACATTCAATAGGTCTAATTCCACTGAATATAAATTGAACGATAATTCTGCATGGGCGACTTTAATGTGCGTATGTAAATCAGATATAAACCAAAATTTAGCAAAAATAAAGTATGTAACAGTATTATTGTAAAAAAAATAATATGTTTTACTTTTTTAAATAATCTCCGTTTTTATGTTCACATTTTCCCAGCGAAGTGTTAGTTTCTTGAAGCCATTATAGAAGAATGTAGGCGGTCGTGTCTTCAGCCAATGCTCACAAACGATTTCACATCTTATTCACTGTGAAAACAACGTCTCCCATTTTTAAATCACATTGTTACTTGTGATAAGACGTGGGTGCATCATTACACCCCAGAATCTACACAAGCAAGCATGGAGTGGAAACAACCTGGAGAAGTTCCACCTCGATAAGCCAAAACCCGCCTGTCTGCCAAAAATGTTCTTGCAACTGTTTTTTTGGGATAAAAAAGGCATACTGGTTGTTGATTTCCTTCATGAGCGACATGAGTCAATGCTGAATATTATTGCAAGCGACGTGTGATTCTCCTTCTTAACAACACCAGAATTCTGCTATTATGCATTGGTTTTTTAAATGCAGGCGCCCACAAGAAAAATTCATATAAGATATGCCTTGTGTTCCTAATTTTTTTTTTCTAAAATTCAACGTAAAATAAATATATCAACTGATAGGCGGTCAAAGGGTATAAGGAACATACAGGTTAAAATTGAAATGGGAAAAATATAATCTAGAGCAGAGGTTCCCAACCTTTTGAATATGTTGTACCGGTATGTAATAGACAATATGGTCGCGTACCAGTGTAAATATTTCGCAAATTCAAGTAATGGCCTTATTTTTTTCTCAAAAACTTTCTCAAAAACAAAAAAAAAATTATCCCTAACGCTCAATTTATTGAAGATCCATTTTTTGGCAAAAACTTTGGAAAAACAGAATGCAACTCTATATGTACACCATGCTAAAGTAATGTCATTTTCAGGGCCTACCCTGAAAAAGATTTCAACGAAATAAATAACAAAATTAAATATATAGATGTATTTATCTTTAGTTCAGACTTTGTAAATTGAAAATTAAACGATAACATTTATTTTTCTTTCCTTTGAAAAATTAAATTTAGTTCAAATCTGTTTCGAGGTGGGCACAGAAAAACGACATTACATTAGCATGGTGGTATACAATTGCGATAAAACCAATTAAATTCGTAAATACTGTTATTATAAATTGCAGAGAGAAAAAAACATACTAATATTTCCTTTCTCTCTGTCAAACAAAGAATTATTAGTTCCTTTTAAACTTAAATTTAAATTATTTAGTCGAGAAAATATATCGGCAAAATTATCTTTTTTGGAATCTCCAGAATCCTTAAGAAAAATAGATACCTCGGAGAGTAACTCAAAAAGACTGAGGACTTTTCCTCGTGAGAGCCATCGTACCTCGGTGTGAAGCCAGCCTGAGATTGTTAGATTATACAAATAATACCCCAATGTTCTTTACAAATTTATTGTAAATACGTGAGGTGAGTCACGTTGTTATCTATCACCGTAGAAAGAGAAAGTATTCGGATTGAAACAGTGGCGTATTCAGGGGGGGGTAATTGGGTAATTACCCCCCTAAGAATTATTTATTCGCTTATTTTGTTTATTCTTAAAAATTACTAATATTTCAAACAAACAAGTTAACTGTTGGTAATTCTAGTCAGCGATCTATGACAGTGCATTTTTCCAAAACAGGCAGGCCATGTACACAAATTAAAATTATCTGCGCAAGCACCGTTAGAAAAGTGATGACTCCCTTTGCACGGGGGTTCCCCTTTCTAATAATACCCGACATATATTGATACTATTCACCTCTTTGGTATCGTAAATCGTTACATTGTTTTACATTAAAAGAGCGCGATTCACATTTCTTAGTTTAATTTATAATATTTCTTGTCTTACTTGGTTTAAATGTAAAAGATAGAAACCGAAACTGTTTACACGTCGCATGTAAATCCTAAATTTTTAGTGATTGCTGATAAATTACCAATTTATTATTATTCGATCAATTATACATAAGGTATTTTTTTGATTTTAGGAATAATATATGCATTCTTTTAAATTAATTTATTCCTGATTTTTGTTGTAATTAAATTAGTAAATGAAAATTGATAATCTACGTTGGATTCATTTGTTCAGAAAATTAAAAAAACACGATTTTTCAACAAATAAAGATCGATCTATGTCAACAGTCAATTTAAATCATCCATCTACATCTTCATTGACATTTAGCAGTAGAAATCTTCACTAGGTTGTTCCCATCATGAGAAAAAGAAGCATACAACATGTACATATAGTAATGTTGAAATTTACATTCATATAGTTAAATTTAGTAATGTTAATGAAATTGAGAAATTTCGAATTTTAAATTGTAAAAGATACTTTTGTTTTACCCTATTTTGTACATAAAAAGGAGAAAGGATATTAAATATTACTTGTCTGGAAAACATTTTAGACAATTTAATTGGTTAATCTTTTCTAATCATTTAAACTGATTCTTTTGCAAACATTGCTTCTTTTTTACAAAATTTGGTGGGTTGCACCAACAAGTGCCATTGCAAAAATAAGTATCTCAGACAGTATCTCAATATTCTAAATTATCAGGTAAAAATGTTGTGTTATAAAAATATTACCATAAAAATTCAATTGTTTATGCGAAATTGTTTTATAAAATCTCGAGATATAAGAAATAAATTAAATATGGAAAGACTTCGACAAATTGAAGAAAATAGACATAGATTAAAACCAATAATCAAAAGTATCATATTTAGGGAAAACAAAATATTCCCTTACGAGATCATCGTGCTGCTGGTTCTCTCTTAAATACAAAATCTATTACAAACGAGGGCAATTTTTGTGAAATTCTACATTTCGAATTGCATATGGTGACAACTTTAAAAAATCATTTGGAAAACCATTAAACATATTTCACAAATGTCTCTTGAAATACAGTGACTTTGAGTAAATAGAATAAATAAAATGAATCTTGCTCTAATAACTTTATAAATAACACTATTGATATTTTATCCAACAAGGGGAAAAATACTGCCACATGTTTTAAACAATTTATAATGATGCAGTCAATATTTTAAACAAATTACAAATTTAAATGACAAAACCGCGAATTGCCAAATGCCAGAAGAATAGACCAAACCTGGATCAACCTATTATAGCAGATTATTTTTATTTATCTTTTTCCCTTTTATCCATTATGGGTGTCAGACTTATTTTCTACAATATGTCTCAGTTAATTTCTTTTACACTTCTTTACCACTGTTGCGTAGCTTGTGCTATTTTCTTATTTCTTTCCATTCTATTCCTTTTCTTTCCGCTGCTTGATGCTTGATGTACTTGCTCGTTCCAACTCTTGGTCTTCCTAATTCCCTCTATCTTTCTTAGGTATCTCATTTCCATTGCATTGGTTTTTTTGTTATTACTCTCTGTGGTTACTCACGATTCACTACTATAGTCCATCTTGGATCTTCCGTCCTACGTCACAAACTATCGCTTCAAAAAACGAAAGTTTTACAGTGCGTTCTTTTTCTAACGCATTTGGTTTACTTTATCAGACTGAATGTTTTTGTGTCGTTTGTCGAAGCGATATTTTGTGACGTAGGACGGAACATCCAACGGATGGACTATATATAGCAGTTAATGTCTTTTATATACTTCTGTTTTTATTGTTTTTGCAATCTCTTTTTTCTCTAAGAATGTTTTCTTTATTGTGTTGTAGATCATTCCTGCTTTGCCTAGTTTTTCATCTTTTTCTGATTCTATCTTCCCTGTTTCCTCTATTGTTGATCCCAGGTATTTAACCCTATTTTGTGATTGCTCTCTTTTGATGATATTATATTTCTCTTTCCAGCTCTTTTTGAATATTTCTTCTGAATCTGCTATTAATGTTATGTCGTCGGCAAACATTAATACATATTTGCATTTTTAATAGTTTTTAATATTTCTATACCCTATCTTTGTGCTTTCGGCTCTTTGTTTGCTATTTCTTATTGCTTCGTCATTAAGTGATGCAAATAGTAACGGGGTTAATATACATCCTTGTCTCAGTCCTGTTTTGGTCTTGAACTCCTCTGAGTATTTATTTCCTATTCTTACTTTATTTTTGTTATTTCTTTATTATATTTATAATGCTTTTTTTATCCTTCTTGTCTCGAGTATATGCCATATGTCCTCTCTTCTTACCCTGTAATACGCTTTTTTAGGTTGATGAAGCATATGTGTAAATCTTTGCCCTTTTTAATTATCTTTTCTGTTAATTGTCTCATTATGTATATTAAATCTTGTTTGCTTCTATTTTTCTGAATCCGTGTTGTTCTTCTTCCAGCTGTTGATCTAATTTTCCTCTTATTCTTGCTTCTATTAACCTAGTAAAAATGTTCCCTGGTTTGATTGTGAGTGTAATACCTCTGTAGTTATCATATATTTTTGTGTCTCCTTTTTGTGTATGGATATTATAATTCCCTTGTTCCATTCTTGTGATTTTTGATAATGTCATTTACTATTTCCAAGAATTCTTCCTTCCCCTTTCCCCATATATTTCATTATTTCGGCTGTGATGTCATCTATACCTGGAGATTTTCCTAGTTTTATTTTTTTGATTGCTGCCTCCAGTTCTTCGATTCTTATTTCGTTGATTCCTCCATTTGTTTCACCTTCTATATCTCCGTGCTGGTCTGTTTTGGTTATTTCATTAAAGAATTCTTTCCATCTTTCTAATATCTTCTTTTCTTCTGTTATTATATTTACGTTTTTATCTTTTATTCTTGGCTGGGTTAATGTATTTTAATTGCTCATTTGTTTAATAGTGCTGTTAAACATCTTTTTGTTTTCTGTGAACGTTTCTTTCAGTTTCTTAACGAACTGCTCCCCGGATTGCTTTTTTGCTATCTTGAATTTTTGTTCCACATTTTTATTTGCTATTATATATCTTCTATAATCTTATTCTTTCCTTGTTTCCTTGTTTAAGTTTTCCAATTCTCTTTTTTTGTTTTTACAAATGGTTTTACCTCTTCTGACTATCACCTGTTTTTCTTCCTCTGTTTGTTTGATATAGTGATTGTTTCACATCTTTCTTGAGCTGCTTCACTTATGATTTCTTTGATCTTTTTCTTTTCTCCTTCTATTTTGTCTTTTTCTCTATTTTTGATTGGTATTCATTCCTAGTTTCTTTCTTTTCAATTTTTGGCTTTATGTGTTTTTTTATTATTATTTTCGACTTCGTATACTTCAAGTTTTCAGCTTCTGTGTTAATTTATATTTTTACCAAGTAGTGGTCGCTCCCTGTTTCAGCTTGTCTTATTACTTTAACATCTTTCACCTTTTCCATTCTTCTGCGTCTATTAAGGAGTAGTCTTTTATTTCTCTTTTCTTAGTCTAACTTCTCTAGTGTGTTTATGTATGTATTTGAATTTTGTGTTTATCACAATGAGGTTGTTTGCTATACATAATTCTATAATTGTTTTTCCATTTTCGTTTCTGTTCTCATCTCCATACTTTCCCCTGTATATTTTTTGCTCTCTCTCTTCTTTTAGTTCTTTGTCACTTCTCTCATGGAGTCTTTAAACATGCTCTTTAATTCCTCCATTATCACATCGTTCTTAGATATATTTAGATTTTCATTCTCCGTGACTTTTTTTTCTGTTTTCATCTTTCTTTGTTTTATTTTTGTATCCTGTTCTTATGACAACGTTTTGTTTCACTGCTTCGTTTTTCTATCTTTTTCTATTCTCCATTGCTCATTTGGAATCCTTGGAATCCATAATTTGGGCTGTCGATATCTCTTTCTCTTTTTGTACTCATTTGTTTCTTTATTTCCCACTTCCTTTTAGTTTTATATATTTTAACACTACTTATTTACTTTTTTATGGACTTTTGCATGTACGTGGTTCGCTGTTTTATGTTCCTCTGAACTGAACAGAGGATTATTATCGAATTAATATATATTTACCTCTCCTGAATAATATTATTACAGATCTGCAATACAGATTTAATAAAGACACGATGAATTTGTTCAAATTTAACACAACAATACCTAGTATTTTATTGATAACAAACTGGCGAAGATTTAGATGTCACTTCAAAATCTGTTGCAACATATTTAAATAAAATTTTACCTGAAAACGTAACATGCGCAATAGCAATTAAGTCTGAATTGGCATTTTGGAAATTACAATGGCAAAAGAAAAAGAAAATCAATGAACAATTACCAGAAAATGCTTTAGATGTATACAGAAAATATGACCCGAATATTTACTGAATATAAAAATAATTTTACAAATATTATGTACTCTTCCTGTTAGCGTTGCTTCTGCAGAAAGAAGTTTTTCTGCACTGAAAAGATTCAAATGGTGGCTGTGAGCCACTATGTCTCAAAAAAGTCTAACCGAGTTAGCAGTATTACATATTCATTGATATATGGATATTAATATTGACAATATTATTAAAAGGCAAAGAAAATCGTTTTTTTAATAAATTTAGTTACAAAAATCTGTTTCAAATTTTACAAAATATATTATTATGATTTTATATGTGCTATATTTATTTCGGGTGTGATATTATTTTGTTTATATTTAAAAATAATAGAATTATATTTTATTTATTTATGGAATAAAAAAATATTTTCATTTTTTCAAATTACCCCCCTAAGCCAGTTGACTGGAAACGCCCTTGGATTGAAAAAGAACAGACAAAACGCTCGGGCTTGGCGATGTATTGTATAAAAAAACATATGGTTTTACGCAAAATATTGTTCATTTATCGCGTACCGGTTGCTTGACATGCGTTTACCGGTACCGTTACGCGTACTACAGGTTGGGAATCCCTGATCTAGAGTATTTGTCTCTAAAGGGGTTCTTATAATATCAAATATCTACAATATCTTTAAGGTCCAAGATTATCTCTGATGCCCACATACTCGAAAGAATGAACGTTTATAATTTTTTTCAGGCTTCTGTAAAATCCCTATTATCTTCCGACATACTTCTTACTGTAAGTACCATTAGTATGCCTGTATTGGACAAACCTAAGTATCTTTATAAGAAAGTTATCGAAAATTTTTTATTTGATATGATAGATAATTGATTATTTTCTCTGCGATGAGTTTCTACAATAAGTCATTATCAATTAGTATTCATGAATTCCTTTGTATAATAAATTATCTGTTAAACAAACTATGTAAAAGAAGTAAATAAAATAAAATACTTTAGACTTTTTCAGTGTTACAAAGATTGAAACTATAGTTTTAGTGTCAAAAAGATAATATATATATTAAACTTTATTTGTGTACATTATACAATAAATGGTGGTATATAAACCTTGAAAGTATTTTATTTATTCTTTAAAATTAACTGCCACATACGAGGGTTGCAATTTATGTATTGAGAACTGGAAATACTGGTATTGTCAGGTGAGATCTGACATTGCCATCATAAAGTTTAACATCTTTGACGTCATACGTACTCAGAACGTTTTGATGTGCGAGTACTATTTGTGTTGTTTACATTAAGTTGAAATTTTCATCCCGGCCAAAAGATGTAATTAACTCGCAAAAATTTTAGAGGTATGATTTATTATGACTTTCGACGTGGTCTATCTTAAGAATAGTGCATTAGTCAAGTGAATTCAACTTTTGGCGTTGTAGCTGGTACACTGAATTCAAACGTGGACGTAGTTCACTCACGGAAAAAGTTAAAGAAGGTCGTTCAAAATCGGTCGTTGTGCCTGAAAATATCGATGCTGTGCGAAAACTAATTGAAGAAGATCGCCATGTGACATATCACGAAATCGAGTTGTTTAAGCATTAGTATAACAAGGTTTTCATTCTGGAAACCAATAAGCCATATATGTCAAGTGAACTGATGGAAGACCATCAAGGTGACCCCTACTGGTAGCAGAGTCATCAAAGCAGTATTAGACGAGAGTGGAAGATCACGAGGACGTGAACTTGAGCTTTTCCATGTAAAGTAGAAATTTTAGTATACATTTATAGAATTATAAATTATAGAATTATTTTTAAGTTTTTCGAAACAGTTGTAAAAATCATCATCATCTCCCTTCTTGTATCAGAACTAGAATATTTACCTAACCGTTTTCCTCCCGAAAAGTAAAATCTCTAAAACTGATCACCTGACAATGTAAAATTATTATTCTAACCCATACAGTCATAATCTGGCATATTAAGTACTAATTAAGTACTAATGTCTCATTTATAACATTATTTTAAGATTATTACTCATAATATCAGTGTTTCCCAACCTTCTTTGTGCCATGCCCCACCTAAGCCTTTCTAAAATTATTATGCCTCCTATGTAACATGTACATAATTTATAATATTAAAAAATTGAATTGTTCACTTAAGAAACACAAATGATAGGTTTTAGGAAGAAATCACTATGAAATTATTAACGAAACACAGTAAGTTAATTTTCAAAACATATAATGAAAAACTGAAATTCAAATTCGAAATAATTTAAATAAAGATTTTTCTATATTAATTTAGTCAGATCCTTGCGCTTGATGCTTGCTGCGCAGAGATTTTCTTGACTAGTAAAACATTTACATAACTAAATGCATATTTAGCTAAATATGAAGATGGAAACGGTAACAATAGTTTTCTTGCACATTTGGTTGAATTTGGGTATTTGCTTTAAAAAACCATAGAATCGCTACTTTTACATTAAATATAGTTTTAACTGACTCATCATTTTGCATTTCTGCGAGTTCTTCTTGATACTGCATATTTGATATATCAAACAAGTCCACTAACATTGGCAGCATCATCCATGTTGGAAAATAAATTTGTTTTAAATCAGAAAATCTTTCTTTTAAATCAGCCGATAGAATTTTCAGATGATCGACGGTAATAAGTATATACAACGTGTCCACGTAAGTATGCAACATATGGGAAACTTTTTTATTATTAATTTCTCAGAAAATTTTATTCTTTATAAAAGTTGGTGCTCGGTCTTAAACATACAAAAATGACAAAACAAGTGACATTCGGTGCTGTAATATCAAGATAATAAACAATTTTTATAACTTTTGCACTTTTAAGCGAATTTTATCAAGTATTCTTAGTTTTGACGTATCTATAGAATTGATGACAGAACGATTAACTTTACAAGAGAGGGCAGAGTTAGTGCTAATATGTGACGATAACTATAAAACCTGCAGAGAAGCAGCTGAAATTTTTAGTAGCAAGCACCCAGAAAAAAAAACAGTTAAAGAGTTAAACTGTCGATGGTGATCGACAGAAAATCAAGCACTCCTAATTATCTGAAAAATCAATATTCTCAAAAAATAAATGTTTGGTGTGGAATTTTGAACAGAAATATTAAAGGGCCCTACATATTTTGGCAGAGTTTAAATTCAGAAAGATATTTAGAATTTTTAAATATGGAATTGGAAAATGAATTTGACATGTTAATTTTGGCTACAAGAAATTCTCTGAATTATTCAGGATGGGGCACCTGCACATAGTTCTCACGTCGTAGTTGAATATTTAAATGAACAATTTAATGAGAAATGGATTGGAAGGCATTCAAGATTTCCATGGCCTGCTCGTTCACTCGGTCGAAATTCACTTGATTACTTTTTATGGGGGTGGTTAAAAAACAGAGTTTATTAACATCGAGTGATTGTTATTTAATTAATAATATCGTTAAGGTTAATTTCAAAGAAATTAAGTTTTATTGTGTGTTTAAGGCCAAGCACCAACTTTTCTAAAGAATAAAATTTTCTGAGAAATTAATAATAAAAAAGTTTCCCATATGTTGCGTACTTACGTGGACACGTTGTATATATATTTCATATTTTTGTAGGCAATGAAACTGTTCAAAGTTTTTGTTGTTAAAATATTTCTGACATAACTTAATAAGGGTAATAAAACCAAATATCTTCGCTTTTACATCGACAAGAGTTTTATTTGTTCATTGAAACTGCTTATTTAATATATTTAGTTTTCTGCCAAATAACTCACAAATACTTTACAATCGACTGTTAATACTAAGAGTATCAAACAGCTCCATAAATATTTTTAAGTAGTTCCTTTTAGAGAGCCATCTTACTTCAGTGTGAAGTAAAAGTCTCACATGGTCTGCATTTTGTTCTTCACAAAATAGCTTAAAGAAGCGCTCACATTTGGCATTAGCTTTAATAGCATTGATACACTTTATTACTGAATGTAGTGCTTCATTTAGAACAGGCGAATTGTTTTTAACTACCAAGTTTTCCCTATGAATAACACAATACACAAGAATAATTTCATCTTTCAATAATTTTAAGCAGACATTTTTTTGCTTCATCATCATATTAGAAGCAGCACAAGATGTTATAGTTTTCATTGATATATTATTGACATTTAAGTAGTTTTTGAGTTAATTATATATATCTTTGTAGGTAGTGGTGCTTCTAATTTTTTACAGAACATTTCTTCAGCAAAATGCCCTTCAATATTTACTGCTTCACTGTCTCTCAAAGTTGATTCATTCATTTGCACTGAGAATTTTCTCGTTTTAGCTTTTCAATAAGTTGTTTTTCAATATATTCACTCATTTCGTCTATTATTCTGCTAACAGTATTGTGGCACAGCTTTTACATCTTTGTCATCATTTTCAAGAAATGCTGATATTGACAGTTTTATTAGATTCTATCCTATAATATGATTTTTCTAGATTTAGCGATGAATAAAGAAATTTGATAGCTAGCCTCAAGAATACGATTTGAGTTGAAGCATGAGCAGTAAATAGAGACTTTATTTACTGGATTGATGAGGCTGTACCACATATTTTACTATGGACTGAAAGAAATAAATAAAAGATCAATTAAAAACTAAAACTAAAGTATGCGTAAAATTTAATTTGTTATGATTTGTTAGCGATGCGCGTTTCTGCTGAATTTCAACATTGCATATCGCACTTTCTTTCCCTTACCTCAGATGTCCCCGATATGGCCCATAAGCTTTACTCCCACGTGTTGCCAATTGTGCATTTGAGGTTAGGTTTTACCCATCGTAATCCGATTCCGATGGAAAATCGGATTTGAAAGAGTCCATTTTCGAATTGCCCCCCTTAACTATCAAATTGTCCCCCTGTAAGGAGTGGGCCTCGCGTTAGGAAACACCGATCTATATATCTCCAAATAAATTAGATTTGTTCTTATAAAGTGGTGACAGATGTTAAAGAGAGCAAATTTCTATAAACTGCGACTTAAATTGACGTAATAATTAGATATATATGTAAAATATTCAAACTTTACCAAATTAGTGTCAACATCAGCGAGATGCTACAACTCTAAAGTCTGGAAGAACATTTCCTAATAGAATATCCGTACACACACAAGCGCTAATCTGCCACGTATCCCAATCAATTTTTAATAGGACCCTGACTTACTTACTACTCTACATGTAAGGCAATTCTTACCTATAATAATTATATAAGTAAAGCTTTTAAATTGAAATCCGCCCTCGCTACAGAGACTCGCATACGTAAAGGCTATTATGACGTGCACATTCAATACTTAAAACCGAATGAATAAATCCCCTATGAGAGATTCCTCTCTCAAAAACCAACAATAGATACGTTTGTCTGATTTTCATTCCAGACTTTAGTTAGTAACTAATAAAATAACTGAATTAAAGAAAATAGAAACGAATCGAACAGGCAGACTCCAAGTCTATAGTCCAGGCGAACTAGTACCACATTACGTAATTATGTAATTGTCCGAATAAAGATTATTGTTATTATTAATAAAAGGAAATCGAAATTATTCTAAATTGCTAAATTTATCGGATTTTAACTATAAAAATTAAAAAAAAATATTACTTAAGAATTGTAATAAAACACTTATGTTATTAGGTAATTTCAAATTAAAACACTTGTTTAGTTTCATGTTGTTATATTAAGTTTCCTGATACGTGTTTCGATCAATGACAACCATTCTCAGAGGAAATATTATTATTTTTATTATTTTTGCAATTCCTTTGAGAATGGTCTTCATTGGCCGAAACAAGTGTCAGGAAACTGAATATAACAATATGAAACTAAACAAGTGTTTTAATTTGAAAATACCTTATAGTATAATTTCATTTCATCAAAAGTGCAGTAAAGTAAGTAAGTACCATAAATACTTTCTTTGTTGATATCACACGATATTTTTACCAGTGACTCAAGTTTTGATCAAAAGTTGAAAATTAACAGCTTTTGATCGAAGCTTGAGTCAAAAATATGGTGTGATATTAACAAAGAAAGTGTTTAATTTAAATATTCAATTACAAAAAATAAATTTAGGAATACGTTTCTATAAATTAATTAATACCATGTTCCAAATTGTGCTAATATTTTATTGAATACTTTAGTAAATAAAAAACATTTATAGTTTATTTATTTAGATTATACTCGAGGGCGTATTCATCTATTTATTAAATGAATACGTTTTATTTGTAGTTTTTTAAAAGCGGGGATAATCTTAGGAAATGGCCATTATTTTTAGTACTTCGAATAAACCCTTACATTCATCTCGTTGCCAGCAATAAAACACTTCCTCAATTTCGATTATACTGTTTACTTTGTTATCCTCCATGCACCCTTGTTTATTCAGTATTCCCCCTCAGTTAACCCTCTTTTAATATCCTTTAGGAAATAACAACACAGACAATACTTCTATTCAAATAAATCATGCTAATTTGGAAATTCTTATAGTTGTAAACAAACTATATATAAATATAACCAGACATATTTAGAAGAAACATTGGTGTAGTATAGGAAATATAGCTTAAAAAAATAGCAAATTGGTTAAAATTACATTATCCTATATATATAAGATTATGTTATTTAAACGACTCGTAATTTTTTTGTAACGATTTCTTTGATGTGCCTTAAAAGAGATTGTACATTCCAGATGCAGTCTAGGAATGTCGAGGCATAGATCCTCACATGTGCTCAGGCGTCAGCTGTTCGAAATTCCACGACAATTAAATCCAAAGGCGCGTTTCACACATTACATTACTTGTTACTGTTACTCGGCAGCTAGAGATCGCTGGCGGCAGTAACGCGAGCCATTGTTTCGAAAATCTCGACCCACTTCCCGTCCTCCTCACATCCGATGTAAAGAAGAAATTCCGGCCGGAAAAGGCATTTTTATGATCTCCAGAAGAACAAAAAAAAAACACGAGCACATATTAATTCGAAGGAAACTTGACACAGTTGGTTCATTTAACGATTATTTTATATAATTAATCTTTCACTGATTTAAATTATAGAAGCATGGTTTGCTTTTACTCTAATTTAAAAAAAATAAAAACAGACTATTATGTAGTATTAAAGAATTATTAATTTAATTAATTGTACTATCAGATATTGCTAGCAAGACTTGTTACCTCATAATATAACAACAGGAAATCCGTCACCTCCACTCTTGGGAATTAAAGCACTTTGGGAGGACTCGCAATTTTAAATATTGAAATATATCGCTTTTCTAATAAATAAATGAAGACTTTCGTGCAAAGAATACCACGCCCAAATGGAATAATAGGAAATTCTATTATTAATTTAAAAGAAAGGACAAAATGATAAAAGGGTTTACTTTTGTTCGTGAAGCATAAATAATTGAATATAGTCTCTGTTAAAAATAGAACCTGCAGAAATATCGCAGTGAAATATTGTTTACTGAATATAATAATAAGTTATTATATTTGTATTTTTTAATGTTCCACGGAATTTTAATATCCAATGTATTTTATATGTACAATATTAAATCATTATTCTAAAATAATCATAACCATGTAAAATTTTATGGTCGGAAATACACAAGATTAAGAAAAAACATTACATTTTTGTGCGAGGCTACAATTTTTAAAAAGAATTAATTTTGTTAGTAAGTAATTTAATTAATAAAAAAGTTTTATTTTATACTAATTAAATTACTTACTAACAAAATTAATATTTTATATTATATTGTAGTTTAATCTAAATATGTAGCTGCTTGTTTCGAATAGAAAAGCTTACTATGTTCAAGTCGACTTGGCTAAACATCTGTAGTAGCCAATTAAGTTGGCAGATTTCACATGCCCGAACCAAATCTGTTAGATTTACCTCTTACCCATACAAAAGGCATTTATCTTATGACGGTAGTCTTTATATAAATATTACACTCACTAATTATGTTGAATATGTTTAAAATAGTCTTTATCATACTTGACCTCAACATGCTAACCAGCTGACATGTTCGAGTATCTTTAAGCATCTTAATAAATACTATTATCATTTTATCTAAATTTGATTTAAGACGTCATATCGTCAAGGGAAGTTATGTTACTAAAGTAATGATTCGGCTTTTCACGGCAAAATGCATTTTTAGATGAATATTATTCTTAGGGCAAAACGATTGGTTATTGTGGTGACCGTTATTATGTTATAGCCAATGGGATATTTCGTGCAAAATAAAAAGTCTTTTAATTTTTAATATCATCATTTATTGTGTAATATACATAGATTTTATTATACTTTACTCATGACGAATAATTATTTTGACTACTGGTTTATAGCAACGAAATATACAGCGTTTGACTTTCACAGTGTTTTATTCACTATAATTATAAGGAATTATATCTATTTGTTTTTTTTGGCGCTGATTATAAGATTTATGGCCTATTTCTGTGTAGCTTGATTGTTATGTTTTGTTTATTTCCAAAATCAGCTTCTAATTTTGCCAGATGTATTGCTTCTTTTGCACATTCTGTCAGAGCCATGTATTTGGATTTAGCAGTTGATAGGACCACTGTTTTCTGTTTTCTTTAAATAGATGACAGCACCACCATTCATTATGAAGCAATGACCAGTATAAGATCTCCTATCAAGAGAACAGAATGTCCAGTTTGTATATCCTTTCAATTCGGCATCTTCATTCCTTAAGAATATTAATTTCACGTCTCTTGTCCCTTTTAGGTACCTGAGTACTCTTCGCAGCTTTATAATGTTCAATACCATAGTAAGCATTGAATTGGCTGAGATAACTCACTCCATGCGTAATATAAGGGCGTGTAAACACAGATAAATACATCAGGGCTCCAATCAAGTTTCTGTAGGGTAAGATTATATTTGGTTTTTCTTGTCGTTTTAGTTTTAACCCTGTCTCTAGGGGTGGTGAGATAGGCTTTGAATCTTGCATTTTGAAATGCTTTAGCATCTTATCAATACATCTGTTCTGGTCCATTGTTATGCATTCTTTTTTCAATTTAAAATCTATTCCCAAACAGTATTTCAGTTCACCCAAGTCTTTCATATCTAATTTTGTTTTCAGACTTTTCTTAATTTAATTTAATTTCTTTTCATTTAAGTAGGATATTATTAGGTCATCAACACAAGGGTCTGTCTTGGATGGTTCAAAACCAATATTTCTTAGTTCAGAATATAGTCTTTTATACTATTGTTGTTCTGTTTTAAGCCATATAGGGCTCTCTTAAGCAGACATACTTCATTTCCTTTATATTTTCTCAAATTCTCCAACATTGCTTTTGTTTTATTGAAGATGGTCATCTTCGGCACTTTCATCTACCATAATCTCGGTTACATATTTTTCAGAACAAGTTGTAACGTTTATTAGAGTTGTTTCGTCTAGCTCTTCGTTTAAATATGCTGTTGTCACATCCGTTTGTACTAGCCTAAATCCTTTCTCTAATGACTTGGTTATTTGAGATCTGATAGAACTTAATTTTGCTACTGGTGCAAATGTTTCATTACAATCAACACCAGCTTTTGGTTAAAAACGAGGCAAGGTATCGTGTCTTGCCTTTTTTGTTTCAATGTTGCCTGATTCTATTTTTCTTTTTAGTACCATTTTGTAGTCTATGATATTCATATCTTTGTCCTTTTTTTATTATTTTTATTATTAGTTTCATTTTTTATATGGGTTTTTAATTCAGCTTTTATTATAGTGTGTCAAATTTCATTTCATCATTTTCATTTTCTTTACCAGGATTATTTGTATCTATGGATATCATACTTTTTTCTAAGTTATTTTTTAAATAGTAATCTTCTGTCCATATTGTCTTTTTCTTTTTTCTTTCAGGTCTCTTTTCTTTTTAAGGTATGCCCAGATTTTAATCTTCTGCTTCTTTTTCGGGTCCTTGTCATCAGATTGGTCTCTTTCTTTATAATGGTCACTTTCTCGTTCTTCATGTTCTCTTTCAGATGATTCTTCATTTTCATCAGAGTTTTGTTCTTGAGAAGGTTCTAGAGTCAGTGGACTGAGTATCTTAATTTTCTTCTGTTTCTTTTTGGTCAAACATAATTCATTTTAAAAATTTTATATCTCTACTAATGACTATTTTATTTTGACTTTCTACCAAAATCCTGTAGCCTTTGGTATTTTTTGAATACCCAACAAAAATTCCTTCTGTTACTCTTGGTGAAAATTTTTGTTTCTTTTATTTAGTAAAAAAACTTTTGTACCAAAGCATTGAAAATGTCTTACTGAGGGTGTGTATCCAACCCACATCCTAAAACGAGTTTTCCTGTTCGTTGCTTTTGATGGCACTTTATTAGTAATATAATTAGCAGTATGAATATCCTCTGCCCAAAAGAATTCTGATATATTTGCTTCTAGCATTATACAACGGGCTTTTTATAATAAGGTTCTAATTTTTCTTCCGGCTACCCCTTTATGCTGTGGTATATACGGGGCGGACAGACATCTTGATATACTATTTTCTTTTAGATAATCATCAACTGTTGCAATACTAAGATTAAGAGTGCAAGGAGAAAACACATCATGTAAAACAATAAATAAGTAAACAACTATGCGACGACATATTTATTTGTGAATCGATTGTATATTTAAAATTTGTACAGTGTTATTCATTCATTTAAAAAAAGTAACAACATGCTCGGCCGTTTCTTCTGCCAATCCACATAGTCAATAAGTGTTGTTGTCTACTTTACCTATTTTGTTAAGATGGTACTTCACTGGGCAATGTCCTTTAAGGAGACCCGTGTCTAGTCTTATCTCGCTTGCACAAGGGCCGTTTAGCTCTGCTTAGAGAAAAAATTATCCCTGACCTACTGGAGTCCCTCAATGTCTAGCCATTTTACGTATTCTACGATAATTTGATAGTAAATGTGTACCAGTTCATTAGGTTTTAAAAAGGCCGATGACAGATAGTTCCCTCTTTGAAGAGACAGGGCAAGGCATTCACACAGTAGGTGCTCTGTTGTTTCTTCTGCTTCGTTGTAGAATCTGCAGTTGGCATCTGTCATATGATCAATCTTAGTAAGGTGGTACTTCAGAGGGCAGTGTCCGGTTAGCAAGCCGGTTATGAGCCTTACGTTGCCCTTGCTTAATCTGGGAAACCGTCCGGACCTTACGGCAGTGAAAGCGATAAACCTTTTCGCCTGTCACAAGCCAGGTGTTTTCCTCAGGTAGGCACTTTTGGCAGTATTTTCCTTTTCCTGGATCATCTCCTTAATGCAAACTTTTGTTATTCTATTGTAAGGTTCTGGTCCAACAAATGGAGTTTTGGAGCCCTCATTAGCTAGGATGTCGGTAATTTCATTGCCTTTGATCTCAGCGTGAACCCAGAGCAATTTAACTCCGTTATTCCTTGCCAGCTGCTTTAGGGATAGTTTGCACAACCAGACAGATTTAGACTTGCATTTAGATGATTTTATTGCCTTTAATGCAGCTTGACTGTCCTGTCATGTGCATATCCTTCTTTTGTTGTACCTCCTTTCTAAACATACGTGGGCGTATGCGTTCAAGGCCTCGATTTCTGCCTGAAATATCAATGGGAATAGGCCCAAAGCTCTCGATAAGTTGAATCGATTTCCAGTGATGCCAATTTCGACTCCATTATCAGTTTTAGATCCGTCAGTGAACCAAACTATTGAGGAGAATCGTAACTGCCTGACTTTTGCTTCAGCTTAGTTATCATTTGGTCTTTTTGCATGTATATCATTCTTTCGCACACAGTGTTGAGGATATTAAGGTGCCCATTAAAGTGGCCATATTTTGTCTGGATTATTCTTAAGGCGTCTAATGCAGCTTCCCTTTTTACATGCAGGTGCACAGGTTTGAGGTTTAGCATGGCCTCCATTGGTCCATTGCTCATAACCCCTGTAATACAGAGACATGCAAGCCATTGAACCTTGCTGAGCTTTGTTTGAGTTGTGATCTCTGTGGTCTTTGTTCACCAGACCAAGGAACTATAGGTGATTGCCTTTGAACTGGTATATTCATCCAGTTCCTTGTTTTGCATCTTTATTCCCACTTTTGAAATGTGCTTTTTGTAGCCCACAGGCTTTGGTAGTCGCGGCTCCTTCTCTGGTACGTACATCGGCATGTTTGTTGCCTATTATACTTGCGTGGCCTGATACCCACAATAGAGTGACTTTGCTGCCTTTGTACAATTGATTTAGAGCTTGTCTACAGTTTCAAGTAGTTTTAGAATTGAAGCTTTATGGTTTGAGGGTCCTGACTATCTCAGATCAGACTGATGTGTGCCTCTTTTTAGCTAATTTTCATACATCAACTTGGTATATTGTTAGGGTATTGTTTCAGCATGTAAGACTGATGGGTTTTGTATTTTGTGTTTGTATAGAGCAGAGTTATGATTTAGTTTTTTATTCGGTTTAGGCTGCCTTGACGACTGTCAATAATACTTCCAAGAGTGATACGAAATCAAATTTGGTCGGCGTGACGGTATTTGTAGGAACTCTCAGGTTCAGAATTTCTAAGTGTCCGAAACTATGATCTGTACCATGCCAGTCCAGTCTCATCGCACTATTAGACCTTCGTTTTTGATTTGTTCCTGCAGGGGAAGTAGGTCTAAGCCTAGGTATAGTTCCCGTAATACCAAGACAAATCATTTTTTGCAGGGTTTGAAGCTTCTTTTAGTCTTAAACCACCATACTAGTAAACCATAATATACAGCTATGTATCATTGCTTTGCAGATTGTTTTTTCTAGGTGTGCATTCCAATTAAGTTTCTTATCTAGTGTTAAATATAGATATTTCACCAGATCGGACAGCGTGATTTCTTGTCCATGTAATTTGGGATCCTTGATATTCAGCTTCCTACGGTTAGTTTTGTCAGAATTCACATTGCAGCCTTCCCCCATACACCACTTTACTATGGTATTGAGGGCGTCTTGGGTCAGGAGCCATATGATGTCAGATTTACCCCTTATGACAATTGCTCTGTCGTCGGAATAACCTTGCATATAATAACCCTGGTCGGAAGATGTCAGAAGGTAATTCGCCAAGATACACCATAGCAGAGACGATAGATTCCACTTTTCAGGTATACTAATGCTGTGGCTACCGTTTCTGATTCGCTCCTTATACCTGCGGTGACCTTACATTTTCAAGTACGGTCTTAATCCATCTTATTGTGGATATGTCGACACCCTTCTTAATTGTCCCGTTTTCCACGGTTTTGAAGTTGTGTTACAAGACGTACATTTAATATCCAAGAAAATACCGAATGTAATCTCCTTGTGCTGTAGTAAAGCTTCTATGCCTGTCGTGAGGTTATGAAATACATCCGCAGTGGATTTGCCAGATTGATAGACAAATTGCTGCATATAAGGTGGATGCATACCTTAATTCCTGCATATATCCTTGATCCTCTCTTGGATCGACTTTCCGGTTTGCCCTACATACACATTTGGACAGTCTTTGCAACTTAGCAAATAGACGCCACTTTGTTGAGTTTTGCTAACTTTATCCTTATTATTTTCGATTATTTTTCCTAGGGTGTTATTTGTTATTTTTCCTACTTGGTTACTATTTTTATCTAATGATGTAAAGTTTTTCTTATTGTTGTCTTTTATTATGGGGTAAATAGAATCAATTAATTTATTTCTTTGTTTTTTTTATGTAATATTTTTTCTATATTTGTTTTTTTTTAATCCAATTTTTGAGTTATTTGAAATGTGATAAGGGGTGATTTGATTTGTAATTAATTGTCGTGTCTGCGTGTGTTGGCTTGTGAAATATTGAAATATCGTGTTTGTTATTAATTCTTCTTATGGTTAAATCTAAAAAGTTAATGGAATGATCTACTTCCATTTCTTTTGCAAATTGATTTTTTTTATGTGAATTTAATAATTGTAAAAATGAATCTAATTGTCTGTCAGTGCCATTAAATGCTACAATTATATCATCGACATACCTATAACAATAAACGCACTTTTAAAAAACCGCCAATTGAGATAATTGAGATAATCTTCAAAATTATTCATAAATATCTCCGCCAAAACATAAAGCCACAGTGTGGCGAAACAATTGTAGCGTCCTACAATATATATTTGAAAGTGTTTATATAGTTTTATATAAAATGATGAACTTTCAACATTTATCAGCCTCGCCAATCAATTATTTTATTCCTGCAGTTTGATGCACAGGCCTCAAAACAAAATATTTCATGCTGCTGCAGAATCGGGATTCATCACCTAAAACTAACCACCACTCTAGGTTCCAATGCAGTCCACTCTAAACGTTACTGTTGTTGTTGAGCTGTTAGTGGTAACACAACATGTGGTCGATAGATTGCTAGGCAAATTGCTGCCTATGGAGCTGATACATACCTTAATTCTTGCAGTTTGATGCACAGATCTTAACCAAAAAATTCCATTCTGTGGCAATCGGGATTCATTGCCTAAAACTAACCACCTTATACAACTCTAGGTTCTAATTCAGTCTAAAAGTTACTGTCAATTTTGAGCTGTTAGTGGAATGTTCTGATGCTGCGCTAAGTTTGAAGTCTTAAAGTATGACCTGCGTTATACTTCTTTGTCCACCTTCCTGAACCTATCTAGTCCATGCTTGATATTAGCGCATGACGGTGGATTGGTTTCCGTTAAGGCGATTGTCAATTACTCTAATCGAAAACAAACTTTGCACAAACCAACGACACAACCTCTGTCGAATTTACTTATTTATTTATTTATTGAATAAACATATACAATTCTACAAATTTATAAAACAAAAATACAAAGTATATAATATATGACAATTATAATGTGTGCATGATAAATTATAAATTTACACTAATACGACAAAACCAAATATTTAAATATTATATTAAAATGTTACAAATTATACGAAGACGCTATCAAAAAGCAATGTTTACGAAATACATTACGCGATGAATTAAATATATCTGTGCTCTAGAAATTGGATTATTGTAACCGTAATTAGTTGAGTGGTATGGAGTCCTAAATAAATGATATCTCCGTAGTTGTGGTTGGAAACTAAAATTTAACTGTTCTAAAAGATCACATAAAGTAAAAAATCCATTAACCAAATTATATATAACACACAAATCTGCTACTAATCTACGTATTCGTAAATATGGAATATTTACCATTGTATTATTAATTGTTTTGTCATGGCAATTGAATCCGATATAGTAAGAATAAATTTAAAAAAAAATTCAATTGTACATTTTCAATCTTAGCCACGTTACAGTACACAAAAGGTGACCTTACTGGAGATGCGTATTCTAACACTGGACGCACCAAATTTAAACAGAGGTGTCTTAATACATTTGAAGAGAAGTTAAAAGAAAAACGATTGATGAAGTCTATTTTTTGCTTTACAAACTATTGAAGCTATGTGCTGTTTAAAGGATATTTTGCTATCAAATAATATGTTATTGTCGATCACATAATCTTTAGTAACATCGTTCTTTTAACGAGAAGACGTGATTTTGCAATATTTTTTAATATTTAAATATAGATCATTAGCAAAACACCATTATTCTAAGGATAATAGGTCTTTTTGTAATGCTTCTTAGAAAGACAATAATCCACTTTAACAAATTGTGTTCTTTCACATATAAAACTTATAATCCACTTAATCGTATTACCATTCACACCTACGTTAGAAAGTTTTTTTAAGTAATAACTTAGATGCATATGGTCGAAGGCCTTGAAGAAGTCCACCTAAATGTAATCTGCTTGCAAACCTGCTCCCATTGCATTGGTTAAAGGTGAGTTGAACACTAACAAGTTAGTTAGAGTAGCGCGTCCACTACAGAATCCATGCTGTTGGGAGATTAGTAAGTTCTCACATGTACTTTTTAACTGTGTAGCAACCAGGTTGTTTAACAGTTTCGCAATAGTTGGTTGAATAGAGATGCCTCTGTAGTTCTTGATATCACAGCGATTCTCTGATTTGAATAGAGGTGAAATGTAGCTTGACTTCTATAAAGAGAGATTCTTGAATTTTGGAGGCGTTTACTTCGTGGTACATTTTCGAATTTTAAATAAAGAAAACACTTAACTTTTTTATACCACTTATATTTTATTTTCTCGTGACTAGTTTCAATTACAAGGTAATCATTATCAAACTGTACTTAAATTAAGAAAAATGCAGGTATATATACTAAAAGGCTTCAAATAGAGGGGTGTACAACAGGTCAACCTGGTCGTTAATGACGGAAATTCCCGGATTAATTTTTGTTTTGTGTAATTCCAGAGCTTCCAGTAAATCCATCTGTTTGCCTTTTTCGGCGAGATGGATTACCGAAAGTACATCTCTGTCAAATTTATGGCCTGTTTCTAACAAATGATTTGCAAAGGTTGAATTATTTTGTTTTAATTTATATGATCGTTCATGTTCTTTTAACCGTATGTGAAAATTACGACCAGATTGCCCGATGTACACTCCTTTACAATCTGGGCATGTTAAACTATAAACTCCTGATTTGTACATAATGTCTAATTTCGATTTTGCGTTGAAAATTAAATTACGTAACTTATTACTTGATTTAAAAACTATGTTAATGTCTCGTTTTTTAAAAACATTTTTAATTTTTGAACTTACTGTCCCGAAAAAGGTTAACGTTTTGTAGGAATTCTTGTTCTCTATAGGATTGATTGGATATAAGTATTTACTCATTCTTTTTAATTGAAATTTATTTATTAATTTATTTATTAATGACTCCGAATAACCATTATTGATAGCAATTGTTTTTATTTTATTTATTTCTATTTTTAAGGATTCTGGATTAAGGGGGATATTGTATGCTCGGGTTATCATTGAGTAAAAACTTGCTATTTTGTGTTTAAATGGGTGACGGGATTTGTTGGGAATAATGGTATCTGTAAAGGTGGGTTTACGATATATATCAAATGTTAGTTTGTTATTGATTTTAGTTAGGGTTAAATCTAAATAATTAATTTTGTTATTGGATTCTGTTTCTATTGTGAACTTAATGGTTGGGTGGAGAGAGTTAAGGAATGTTAGAAATTGATTAATTTGTCTGTCAGTACCTTCTATGCATGCTAAAATATCGTCTACGTATCTATACCACCATTTTATGTGTTTTTTTCCTTGGGGTGACTTTAATATCTTATTGGTGAGGTTATTCATAAAAATTTCTGCTAGCAGTGGGCTCAGTGGTGAACCCATTGCCAGACCTTCTTTTTGTACATACATTTTACTATCAAAAGAAAAATAATTATGTTTAAGTATTAAATCTATCAAGTTGATAAAATCTGCTTTGATAACCGGGTTGACATTATTAGAATCTAATTGGTCAATTATTATTTGGAGGCACTCGTTAGGAGGTATTTTAGCAAACATATTCGACACATCGAAGGATACTAACTTACAACTGTTAGGAATGGTTACGTTTTTTAAATTATTAGTTAATTCTACAGAATTTTTAATAGCATAGGGATCTTTAAAATTGGTAATGGATTTAAAAATGGAAATAAGTTCTATTGCTAATTTTCTAATAGGGGAATTTACGTATGACACAACAGGGCGGATGGGACTATCAGGTTTGTGGATTTTAATGAAACCGTATAACATAGGAGTTCTAGGATTCATAGGGAATAAATATCGTTTTTGATTCTCTGGAAAAAGTGAGCTATCCTGTACTATTGATTTTAATTTTTTTAATAAATGGTTAGTCGGATCTTTTTGAATTTCTGTGATATTAGAATTGTTTACAAAATCTTTAATTTTATTAATATATTCTTCGTTGTTTAAAATGACTATAGAATTTCCTTTGTCGGCTTTTGTAACTATTACATTATTATTTTTGATTTTTTTGTTTATAGATTTAATGATTTTTGTGTCTGAATCTGAAATTTTTTCTGTTTGTTTAATTAGTTTCGCTATTTTTACTTTGTCAATTGGAGACAAGTCTGTATTTTTTGATGCAATTTCTGATTCTACTACTAGAATTTCTTTAAAAGAGGAGACATTAACATGTGGTGCGTACTTTGGTCCTAACATTAACATTGACGTTTCTTGTGGTGTAAATTCTGTATCTGTTTTGTTTATGACTCTATTGTAAAACGCAAGATTACCTTCTGGTGTACTGCTGGCGTTTCGCTGCTCTACTTGTTGTTGCTTTTCCAGGAGCCTCTTCAGTTTCTTGTTTTGTGTATTGCTTTTTATGTAGTTTATTCTGCTCACTCTACTTCGGACATAGTCGTCAAAGAGGTCGAATTCCACAGGATGCAGGGCCCTGGCTAGTTCTACATGGAGCACTTTGATGTATATGTTAAGTACATCTCTTCTCTTGAACCAGAACTTAGCTTCCTGTGTAAGCCACGTCCTTTCCGCTACTTTTTTGGTATTTTTTGCCGCGATTGTTGTTGATTTTATAGATATTTGCACAAATACGGGAACAACTTTTAAACGTAGGCACTGTTGATTAAACCTGGCATTTAGGGTTGCTAGTTGCTAGTGATAGTAAAATGTATGTACAAAAAGAAGGTCTGGCAATGGGTTCACCACTGAGCCCACTGCTAGCAGAAATTTTTATGAATAACCTCACCAATAAGATATTAAAGTCACCCCAAGCCAAAAAACACATAAAATGGTGGTATAGATACGTAGACGATATTTTAGCATGCATCGAAGGTACTGACAGACAAATTAATCAATTTCTAACATTCCTTAACTCTCTCCACCCAACCATTAAGTTCACAATAGAAACAGAATCCAATAACAAAATTAATTATTTAGATTTAACCCTAACTAAAACCAATAACAAACTAACATTTGATATATATCGTAAACCCACCTTTACAGATACCATTATTCCCAACAAATCCCGTCACCCATTTAAACACAAAATAGCAAGTTTTTACTCAATGATAACCCGAGCATACAATATTCCCCTTAACCCAGAATCCTTAAAAATAGAAATAAATAAAATAAAAACAATTGCTATTAATAATGGTTATTCGGAGTCATTAATTAATAAATTAATAAATAAATTTAAATTAAAAAGAATGAGTAAATACTTATATCCAATCAATCCTATAGAGAACAAGAATTCCTATAAAACTTTAACGTTTTTCGGTACAGTAAGTTCAAAAATTAAAAATGTTTTTAAAAAACGAGATATTAACATAGTTTTTAAATCAAGTAATAAGTTACGTAATTTAATTTTCAACGCTAAATCGAAATTAGACATTATGTACAAATCAGGAGTCTATAGTTTAACATGCCCAGATTGTAAAGGAGTGTACATCGGGCAATCTGGTCGTAATTTTCACATACGTTTAAAAGAACATGAACGATCATTTAAATTAAAACAAAATAATTCAACGTTTGCAAATCATTTGTTAGAAACAGGCCATAAATTTGACAGAGATGTACTTTCGGTAATCCATCTCGCCGAAAAAGACAAACAGATGGATTTACTGGAAGCTCTGGAATTACACAAAACAAAAATTAATCCGGGAATTCCCGTCATTAACGACCAGGTTGACCTGTTGTACACCCCTCTATTTGAAGCCTTTTAGTATATATACCTGCATTTTTCTTAATTTAAGTACAGTTTGATAATGATTACCTTGTAATTGAAACTAGTCACGAGAAAATAAAATATAAGTGGTATAAAAAAGTTAAGTGTTTTCTTTATTAAAAAAAAGCTTTATTTAATTACAAATAATTTTTTGTGCATAGATACACTAGACTATAATAGCATATCTTATTATTGATTCAAAATTGGCTTTACATAGTTTTATCAGCGCTTTCTTATCCCCAATATTTTTTAAAATGCGTAGAGAATAACAATTTGAATTTAATTTAGTAATTAATTCATTGCAATGTGCTTTCCAGTTGATTTTATTGTCTATTATCAATCCTAAAAACTTTGTCTGTTCTACAATTTCAATATTTAAGTTTTGATTTATATTTAGGCTTCCTACTGTTAGTTTTTGGCTTTTTCTGAGACATTCGATTGCTTTTGAGTCATTTAAAATGAATATTTTTTATTTCGCAATTTTTTTCTACATTCGAACCAGTTATTAGAAGGTTGGAATCATCTGCATATACTTGTATTAGACTGTTATCTTGTCTTATTGGGTTTGGCAGATTATTGTCATAAATTAGGAAAACTACTGGTCCCAGAATACTTCCCTGTGGTACACCGATGTTTACATTTCCTACTGCTGATTTTTTTATCGTTTAGGGATACTTTTTGAGTTCTATTCGATAAAAATGTATTTATGAGATTTAAACATTTACCTCTTATCCCGTAACCTTCTAGCTTTTAGAGTAAAATTCCATGGCCCATGCTGTCAAATGGCTTTTACAGGTCAAGAGAAATACTAGATATGTTAGTGAGTTAGTTCGTCAAAAGGCTATCGACCAGAGGTCTTTCTGCCTTGTTTTGTCCAGTCATATGGCGTCAGTCGTTAATACATAGATGGATGAAACGATGAGATGAAATCAAATATGGTTGAATTAGGATTTTTTTAATTTGGGGTTTACACTACCATTTCTAG